>JARHVA010006489.1:405000-855000 GCA_037957365.1 Torreya grandis | reverse complement strand
TAAATCACATGGAAGGGGGAAGTGTCATGGGAAGGTATGTCTAGGTATGTTATTAAGGAGTCCAAGTTAAGTGAGGATAAATCCCAATAATATGGGGTGGTGAGGTGTATGCAGGAGGGAGAGAATAATAAGTCTAAACAGATAGGTACAACACTAATAGCATGCAAGGATCAACATTAACATGATAAGGCATAAAAATAAGAGCGACAAAGTGAGAAGGTATAATCAAATAAAATTGCATAAATGCATAAAACAATCATCTAAAATCAAGACACTAACTAGGAATACAAGGTTACCTATCGTAACTCATCTGACTGCTCATAACCACTATACTACCCCAAAAGCCAATGCTAGCATCCATCCTAGCTCCTAATCCAAACCTATAACCACTGAGTGAATCCATCAAATGTATCTGATCTATGAAATTGATAAAATTATAAATTAATAATCAACTATAATTAAGTATCAAGTACATCAAATAATCCATACATCACCAAGTGAAAGATTATAAACATGATAAACGCATCAACCTATAATCAAATATCATAGCATTAGAATCTAATAACACAAACTAGCTAAGCAACGGAGTGAAACAATAGAAATACACACACTAAATCAATCATTTAATTAGTCATGTCAAGGTGCACAAAGGCAGGATCGTAACTGTGTCATGGAATTTTTTTTTAATCCTAATGTCAAAGATCAATGTTTATATAAGTATTTTATAATCTATAAAAAATATGTCTAACTACCAATGATTACCTTTTCAATAATATGATTATAATTGAAATAACAATGGAAGCCAATTCATAATTATTAGTCTTTTTTTAGATTTAAATACTATTAATTTATTTTTATTGTAAAATTTTTGGCAAAGGAATATAATAATTGATAAAATATATAATCATTTTGATTTTTTTTATTTTTTATACTATGATAAAACACTCCTATCATAACTATTAAACTTATAACTTAAAAACAAATATCATATTTCAATAATATATAACTTTAATTATAAAGGTATTTTTAAGTTTAATGATTCAAAATCTCAACCTAATTTGTATGAAATAGACACTAATTTAAGTTAGAATAATATGTACACTACTCACTATTCATATTAGAAGTGCTCATCATGTTTCATTATCATTAGAAGATTGGAAATTCTTATTAAAATTTAGTATTTGTAACCAAAAAAAAAATTACGGATTCAAATGAACAAATATGTGAAATTAATCAGTCTTGTGTTTTTTAATAGAGTATAATGTAGGTTAAAAACCAAAACATGGCTCAATCCCTTTCAAACTAGGGTGCCATGTACCAAGTTCCTATGGGGATTGAAATAAACAAGTTTGATAAATTTGTAGAGAATGAACCAAACAAATTAAAACTTTGTAACTCTCAATATAATTAATATGTAATAGTAAGTAAATAATGGCATACCAATAGTCAAATGAAAGTTGTAGCAAATCAAGTTCTAAATAATCAGGGTTTTGAAACTTCTAAATGACAATTTTACTCCACTATGAAATAATGTGTTAGTGAACTAAGCCCAAATATAACATGTATTAATAAGTATTAAATATTCTATCTGTTAGGGTTTTTTTTGCTTCTTTTGGTTATGGATGGTTCTTACATTATATATACTAATTATATGAATTAAGAAATAAGAATAAAATTTTGAATTTGATGAGCACATGTCCATTCAAAATAATAAAGTTAAAATACTTTAGAAACACAAATGTAAAGAATTTTTATATAATAAAATAGGTACATAGAAAAAGAGGAATAAAATTAAGAAAAAACATATATCAAAATAGTGTATTAGGTAAAATAAGGGTTATCAATTACAATCAAGTAATTGGGGTGCCATCGGTATAATTATAGTCTAAATGAGTGTTACTTATCCTTAGTTGGGGTGCCATCGGTATAATTATGGATCATTATAAATTATGCAAGGTTTACATTGTTTTATAAAGTATGCAAAAAAAATGTAAATGACATTGATCACCTAATTGTATAAAAATAGGTTCTAATAATATAGAATTAGAACAAAATATATAAATTTCAAATTGAATTTATCACAAAACAAAGTTACAAAGATCAGTCCATATTTATTTTCCATTCTAAATTTTTATATTAATTTTTGAATGCATAGATTAGATTTCATAGTTGTATGGTTATATTTGAATGTTTTATTATAAATCATTAAAATTTTGAAGTAAATTTTATTGGATCCAGGGTGCAATTTCTAGTAGACCATTATAAAAACTACAAATAGTAATATATTTTGTGTAAAATAGATAATGTTTCCTTATTTCATTATAAAATATACTAGAATTATAACGAGAATGTTGAATAAACCATGTCATTATTATTAAACAAATTCATAACTTTGGTGTTATGTGTCAAATGCAAAACTATATAGAGGCAATCAAACTTATAAAGAAATTAATTATGTTTAAAAAATGTTATAAATAAAAATAATAAAAATACTCATGTTAAAAATCATGTTATAAATGAATAAATATAATGTTAAGTAACATTATTTCACTTTCATCCTCAATTTCAATGACTTTACCAACAATAATCAACCATCTTGACACTTTTTGCTTGATCCTTTATGTTAGCTACATACCATATCCACCAATTAGCACTCAAAGAATTCAATGGTTAGTGCCCCTCTATATGAGTTCCTTGGATACTTGTCTATTTCTTCACCTACAACAATGCCATATGCTTGAAGATAAAAAATAATATTTGATGAAAAATGAGTTGTACATGAATGTAACTAAAATTTTAAAAAAAACCATCTATGAGAAGAATAAATGGTACACTACACTAATTATTCAAAATCATTACTAGATCTTGAAAATAAAGTGGTGTATTGTCTCCCAGATTTACATGGAACATTATTGATAGCAAAGAAATTGTTGAGAATAATTTTGAGCACAAGACTACATGGAATCAATAAGTAGAGGGTATAAACTATAGGACTATTGATCAGAAATGAATTTTTTAAAGATTAGTTCAATAATAAGAACAAACTATCAAATTGTGACCTAAAACATGAATTCACTTCAAAAATTAAAAACTAAAGGTTTTAAGAAAAATAAGATCATTGTCAACATGGAAATTTATAAATTTATGCGAATTCTTGGTTAAAATTCTAGACACATAATATTTTAATATCAGGACTAAATAATATATATTGCAAAGTCTAATATATAAAATTATAAATACAAAATATTCTTATATAAACATTTACACAACTAATTGTGTTTAATCAATATCATGTCCAACTCTTATTTTTTTATGACCTCCCAAATCTAGGAATTTTCAAAAAGGGAAAACGATATATGGTAGTATGTAGATTATTAAAAAATTTGATAAAAATAAATGATCTAGAATGTTAACATAAAAATAATAAGATCGAGGAATTTATAGTGAGTGGTAGTAAGTATGGTAATATGGTAACCTCTCAAAGCTAAATAATTGATTATTTTATTGAATATTTTATTTAAATATAAGGAATATAGACTAAAAACATAGGTGGTCACGTTTAAACCTAGAGAATAATCGTATTTTTCAATTGTGACTTTATCATCTTTAGTACTGACAAAATAGTAAAATACTTTTAAACTAATATGCTATTGTTTTCAGTCAATTCACAGATTGGAACACCAAATGAACCATATATAAAAGTATTTAACTTTAAATGTGAGTTGTGCTTTTTAAATAGAAAGTCCACAACACTCCACACACCAAATAGATTGAAATTAAAAAGATTCAGAACATCTCACAATGCATTTAATTGAAAATTTTATCAACTTTACACCAAAAAAATAAAGTAGAACATTTATTTTGATTGAAAAATGTTTTTTACTAATTTAATACAAAATTATACAGTGTGAGGAGTTAAAAAAACATATTTATTATAGAGAATAATAAAAACATGCTTGAAGTTTACTAGATTGTTGTATTTTGTTAAATGGAAGGCAATCGTAAAAAATTTAAACTCTTAGTGTTCCATGCATGGCATGTTGGAGAAGCATATTGGAGTATGTAGGATTTGATTTATAAAATATAATTGAAGAACATGCCATTGTAATTGTTAATACAAAAAAATTATAATGCATGAGTAATAACTACATTTCAAGGCCATTAACCTTGGAGATCTGAGGGTAAAATTGGCATGCAGACATTTAACACCAACAAAAACAAAAACCATTGATTCTAAAAATAGTTAAGAATAATTAATTTACACCCATTATTTTGGAGAAAATTTTCTTTACATAATATCAACTGAAATAATATAAACTATAATACCATAGTAAAATTTACATGGCATTAATGTACTCTAAAAAACTATATTGTATAACTGATTCATATGCTTTAATGTATACCCAAAAGTTTGAGAAATAAACTTCATTGCATAATATTAATGAAAATAATATAAACTATAGATTATATAAGCAATTTCATGAATTGATGTACACATAAAATCTTGAAAAAAATATTGATGTGGTAAAAAACATTATACAAGGGATCTAACCATGTCACATTAAACTAGTACCTCACTTTTACCTCTACCTAGATAAGTTTAGAATCAAAATGAGCTTTCATGAAGTAGTTTTACCCCTTTTGATGGCCTCCATTATATATCCTAGTTGTCTTGATACAACAATTTGATTTCCATACTCTATCACACTCCATGATATCATTGTGACTATAAAATCCATAAGAAGGGAAAATTTGACATGGACACCAACATCATAGTAGCCACCCACCATATCCACCTACAAAAGTAGACAAAAATAATAATGTAACCATGTTCACTATAAAACTTCTTGTAATTTAATAATACCAACTCCTCCCACATTATTCCCAAACTCTATATGAATAATTATTATTGAAACATTACTACCAATAAAATAAATTTAATGCTACAAACTCAAAATTAGTTTGCATTACAATAAACGAAAAAAAAATAAAAAATTGGTATCCCTCCATGATACATTCTATAATGTTATCATTGTTCTTACTGCACAAAACCTTGTTATAAACCCTTCTACATATATTCAATTATTATAAACCTACATTTCTAAAAAAAAAAAAGTATAATCCCACATAAATGAGAGGGAATTTAAGTTTTCCCCACATAGACTCTTACAAAATATCCTTATATGCATTTATGACAAGTGTAAAATTCTAGTGGATGTTCAGAGATTGTTTAACCAAACATCTTCTCATGGAATATCCCAATTAAATCTATTATAAGACATGGGTATCCTTGATATTGTATTTAAGTTCCCTCATATACATGTATGTGAAATTTAGAAGTATACCATAAGCCACATAGACTGTTTAATAAAATTACTCAAAGAAATTTGACCTCATGTAATTCCATGACAACAGGTTAACAGGTTTTAAGGCTTTTAAAATAAATGCCTTGACCAAATGTAATCATATTGAATTCCATGGTTTTTGTATATGCAAAAAATATATTTGTTAAGGAATCCTTGAAGACATTTAAGCAAATGCAAATTGTAGGTTTAAATCCAAACTACATGACCTTTAACACCATCATCCCAACTTGTGCCAAATTAGAAGCTTTGGAACAGAGAATGGACATTCATGATTGAAAGAAAATATTTGTGAGATATCCATATTATTTTAAGTAAGCATATATGTTATTTGAACTCTACAAGTCCTATCATTTTTTTTCAATATTGAAGTCTCAATAAGAAATAATAAAAAACAAGCCTAGTTTTACAGATATGATAAATTCAATATCAAAGAAGGCAAGGATCGCTTGACAATTTTTTTTGGACAAATTGAAAACACTTCAAAATTAAGAGTTTTTCTCTCATAAACTCTAATAAAATTCCTCAATAATTTTTTTTGTTCTGTTAAAGTTTAAAACATTTTTTAATAAGTATTTTTGAATAAAAATGGACAAAAATTATCCATAAATGTTTTCTAAATATGAGTACAATCACAATGATGTGGCATGAATTTGTCTCAACACTGACAAGGTTCATAGACTAAGAAAGGACCAGAACATATCCTTATGTACCAGTCAACTACTTTACCCCACATACCCCTCTTCAGAGTTCCTTCTTTTAAAAGCAAAAAAATGATTGCATATTCCTCTTTTCTAAGTTTTGGTGTGTGGAGTTTTGAAAAAATAAAAACCCCAACATTAAACTGAGAACAAAACATAATATACTATATTAGCAAAAAAAATAAGAATTGAATCTCATAATGAAAGATTAATACCACAACTAGATAGTGAGATTTACGTAGGATGAATTTGTAGTCATGATTGTTTAAAATTCATTGGTTAAGAGCATGCTTTATATTTATCTAGAATTTAGTTTTAAATTTTTTTCCGATTACATGCCAATTTACATAGAGATTCAGAATTATTATGAGCTTTTCTTTAGATGTATGAACAACATAAAAGGATATACATAGAACAAGCAAATTGTAAACTAATGAGCATAATCTTGGAGATTATGTTTCCATCTGACTGTAAGTTAGGAAAATAATTAAAATACCAATAACCTTCACAATTAATGCATTGAAATCTACTTTCAAAAATGGAAGTAGAAGTAGAGGAATGGGAGGATGAAAAATAATCTATGTAATAAAAATAACCACAAGCCCGCTTTGTTTAGATTCTCTCTCCATCTAATCATATAACATGCAATGTCCCACTCTTTCTTACATATAACATGTAATATCCCACCCTTTCCTACTTTTTCCTATTATTTAGGAGGCAATAAGTATTAAACTAAATGTTCATGATCTCATAGGTATCTATTGAACATTTACAAGCATTAGAGAAATATATCAATCATTAGATACATTTAAGTATTGATGTTCATGTTAGTGATACATTGCATTACACTAAATTGGCTTGATGATGAATTAATACAATTATTCGAGTCTTATTTTTGACATTGTAAAAACATTTAGAGGCCTTATAAGAATCATGACAAGTGTAACAAAAATTCCAAAACACATCATTCTCTTTATGGTTTTTAGATCTAGTTTCCCAATTAGGGAAATGATAAGTCTAGATTCCTGGGAATATGAGAGAAGGTGTAGAAAACCATGTGATTAATTTTGGATCCCTAGATATATAAACACAATTGATAAAATAAATTTAACTTGCATGTATTTTATCAAGAATGAAGTTGGACATTTTGGGCATTGCCAAGTTTAGAACTTGATGATTTTTACATTATCATTTGATCATTATGTTTTTTATATGTCAAATTTTGATCCTTGTTAAGCATTATTTTATATTTTAAGTTTCTGTCATTTATTACCCATTCTCTCAATATTCAAGATGCATATCTAAACTTTACATCTCTTTATTTCTCTAATTTTATAAATGATCCAATATTTTATATTCATTTTAGGCTTAGATAAATGTGTATGTAAATTAGATATATTTTTAATTCACATGCGCGTGCGCGCGCGCACGCACACACACACACACACACACACACACACACACACACACACACACACACACACACACACACACACACACACACACACACACACACACACACACACACACACACACACACACATCAAAAACAAAGGTCCAACCTCACAAAAGATAAGATCATATTCAAGTATTATAAGATTTTGGTGAAATGATCACACTTTATTTGAAACCATGACTAAAAATCCTAGCGCTAGGGATTTTAACCTAATCTATGACCAAGGGATGGTGATAAAGGTAGTTATGGCATAAAATGATAGAAGGGTAGTGGAATATGTATCCAAAATTGGTGTTGAAGGTTATTACCTCTTCCAACTAGTTTTTCCCTACACTTTGTGGGGTTTTCTAGGTCAAAGGTCTTGGTGTCATTTGCCTCCATTGTTGTCAGCTTTGTCAAAATGTATTTACATATGTATTCAATTATTAAGTATTTCATATTTGAATATAATGAATACACACTAATTATAGATCACTGTATGAATTAAGATGTCATCTTAGATTAAATTCAAAGTAGAACAACAGGTTGTGATTTATGAATTCTAGTAAGATAGTGACTTGAAAGTTTATGTAGATCATTTCAGGTATCAAATAAGATTAATATTTGGGTTATTATGGAAAAATTTGACTTATTTTTATGACATTGAAAAGAACTTAAGAAGGAGAATTGATGCCTTATGATTGAATGTCTATATTCTATCAAATTTGATTGGATTAGGCCCCAATTATGTGAAAATGGATAGATATAAGCAAACTTAAGGTACATTGAGCATATTTGAGCAACATTTGTCATTATTTCATAAGTTAAGTTCATTTTAGTTAATTAAATTTGATCTAATTGGACCTTAATTAGGTGAAATCAAATAATGAAGATAGATTTGGGAAATTTTGGTAATATATGGGAATCATTTATCATTATATTATGAGTTAATCTCATTTTTTGAGTAAATTTATCTAGATTAGACTTATTTTCATGTGATAACGTAGATTTACGTACAGGTATAGGGTAAATTAGGCACATATAAGCACCATTTGATGATATTTTATGATTGAATGTTTTTATTATGTGATGATATTTTGTGATTGAATGTTTCAATATCTTATGACCCTAAAATTCCCTTTGAATCTTCACTCATGTCTAATATCTTTATCCATGAACTTTATCTTCACTGTTAGGCCTTGCCTGAGTCCACCATCTCTTAAACTGCTTAGGCTGATCACCTACTATGCTCTCTCTTATTGACCCTTATCATCCTTAAAAATAAATTTTTTCTTATAAGGGTTATCAAAGAGATTAATTCACCTTAAAAACCTCTATAACATTGTTACACAACTTCATTCATGTTCTCAAGACCTTAATAAGTCTATTATTGAAGGTATGCACCTATACTCTCTTAAAATCCTAATTTTATTCCACAATCATAAAAAATTAGTCCTATGAATCATTTTGGTCATGATATATTAGGACTTATAACCACTTTGAATATTTTAATAAGGTTTTATATAATATGCACATAAAGTTTTAGGTATTTGTGTTGGATACTTTTAGAGTTATGTTTTTTTAAAGAGCTTTCAAATAAGATTTATAGTTTTCCAACAAACTTGTAGACATAAAGTCATTAATAACTAACTATGGAGACCTAATTTGGACCTAAAAACAATTATAAGACACTAAAAATACCTTCCCCCATATCCATATCAAATTTTAGGCCATTTATCTAGGTAGACTAAAAGTTACGAGACTTTTTCGCTCCCTAAAACCTTAGGTTTTAGAATGAGACCAAGAACACTTAAAGATGAATTTGAAGAATTTAAAAGGGTTTAAAGATTAATTTTAATTGTAATATACCTATAACACTCAGCTCCACCTTTTTCAATGGTCATTGTGCTTCCCTGTACTTCTAAATATATTCAAATACCTAAATTACAATCTTAATGCAACATAGAATTCCACTTCTCCTTGTATATTCATGTCCTTAAGAGCTTATATGTACATGTTAACTTCATAATACCATAATATATGTATGTTAATATGTAAGAGGAGTATAATAACATATTTATTCAATAGAAGAACTTCTTTATTGATCAAACATTTACAATATTTCAGGCTTACTTACAAACCTCATTCTTATAATTATCTTGAAAAACCTCATTTTAGACCTTATTCTCTATATCTTATTAGAAATATAGGTTCTTAGATTGTGAGAAGACCTAGTATTTCTCAACAACCCTCTTTTTTACTTAGCACATGCTAATCTTACCTTCTCTAATGTAGCACTTTCCCTTCTAGAGACATGATGAGGTGTTTAAATCTTTACATTGTTAAAAAGGCATTTAACATTAGGTCATTAAATTATTAGGACCATTCCTTAGAAATGCATACCCCTACAATTTACCACAAGGGTTTATAGGCATTATTTTACAATTTGAATATTTAAATTTGACATTTTGTATGAAATGATTTATACATATATAGAATTGTCCTTGAGAAGACTTTGATGACTTAGACACCTTTAAATAACCAAGTTATAGGACTCATTATATCACCTAGGACCTATAAGACTCTTTATAATGAATTTTGAATCATAATATGGATTATCACCTTAAAAATATGGCTTATTGACTTATGTAGACTACTTATTTACAAATTTACATTGATGAATTAATTGTCTTACATCAAAAAATTAGGCATTTTTAACGGCCTTTATTTTTATTTCACAATTTGATGCCATTATTTGAGAAAATTTTATTGGATTAGGATAAAAATATATGTGAATCTCTATTATTTTACCCAATTAAAACTTAATTCAATCAAAATTTATTAAATAATGATAGTTGATCATGGAAAAATGAAAAATGGTGCTATCACTTATTTAATTTTGGTTAATCAAGTTATGTTAACTAAAATTATCTAATAGAACATTGTATGAAAACACCAAATTTGTACTTAATATGTGTTCAATTAGTATGTGAATTCTTGAGTTCAACATTTTATAACCTCTTACTATTCTCATTTTAAATAATAATGAAACTTAAAACACTTTATTACTCTCATTTTCCATCATAAAATGCAATTGATATAATAAAGGTGGATAACTAGAAACATCATGATCTCCTTGGCATGCCAAGCAAGAAGACAGAGAAGGGGAAAGCATGGGTTTTGCTAATTAAAATGTAAATCATGGATGAATATGAGGTGAGTTTGTTAGGGCAAGTTATTTCACTGGAAGAATAAGATGAGACTCCTAAGAAGGCAAAATTGGTGATAGGAGTGGATCAAGAAGGTATTAAAACCACCTTTATTGAGGTAGTATATCATTCAAAGTAGATGAAAAACTAGACAATGAAGCCATTAGTCCCTACTAGATTAAATCATTTATCTATCTTTGAGGATGTGTTAGATATAGAAAAAGAGTATTTGGCTACATGAGTTATTTTTTAACTTAGCCTTTTTTATATTCACTCCTAGATCTCAGGTCGATGGCTATCCCTAACAGGAAGTGATTTATGAATTTATCCCTATGTTAAAGGATTTTTCATTGTGGTTTTTGATTTTGAAGAAGATATAAAAGTGGTTTTCCAAGACCATCAAGATGCCTTGATGTGATTTGGGATCAACAAATTATTTTTGTTAAGCCATGGTACTCATCCTTTAACCCCTCTCAAAAAATTTAACATGAGACCCATTTGGGTTTGAATATGGAAATTTTCAATCTAATTATGAATGAAACATTGCTTCAAAGCTATATGAAATTTAATTGGCATGATGGGTGGATATGTTGATGATAAATGGGTACAGGGAAACAATAATAATGAAGCTTATGCTATATAACACTAGCATTTGATTGAAATTTTTGTATAATTTTCACATTATCACAACCTTACTAGAATAATACTAACTTTAGGCATGGAGTACATATACCTTTATATATCTGCATCTACTTTTTCTATCATTTTTTCCTTGATATGCATTGTACTATATTATACTAGGAGAATATAATGGTTGTAATCTATATGAATAACTAGTGTATTATTTTCATATCATTATTTGGGTTCCATGGAAGTAATTTTGAATCATATGTAGGATTAAATAATGCAATTTTGTATGTTTTGTATTCTACTCTTCTTTTGGGTATGTAAAAATTGTAATATATTCATGTTTTATATACTATTCATCTATAATGGCTATTTGGCATTGTAATGAGAGTGAGAGTATAGGTAAAATATAGGGCCATAACATTCTTTCTACTGTAGCAGTGTCCTAAGTCACACTAGATGATGTTATCAAGATCACATCACCATCACCACACTGATTTTTCTAATGCCCTCAAACACTATCTCTATCTTGATGCATCCCACTACCATTGATCCTAGCATACTCATCAATCCCATAAACTTGACATCAAACTCATGAGCTCAATCATTTGACTTAGGGGATGTATCCCATATTGACCCCACAACAAAGCAAAATCACTTTATTAGAAAATGAGCTCACAATGCACGTGGGTGTTAAGATACCATTTTATTATCATAATCATGATAATTTCCAGCCACCTATTAGAGAGCGTTGATGAGTTTAAATTGAATTTATCTCCACATCTATGTGATCTTAAACATAGGTAGTTGGTCCCCCCTCTTATAAATAATTGGGTCTCATTGCATGTCAAAGTTGTGAGTTATCAGGAAACAAAACCAGAAAAATCCCATTTGTCTTCCTATTTCACATGTGGCACTATTTGATTGGCCCTTTTGAATCTCATAATTAGGATTTATAAGGAGATAAAACCAAACATCATCATTTGCTTCCCTACCTACTATGTGGCCCTAGTTGATTGGTCCACAATGGTGAACCTTGATTACTTTTTGAATCTCAATGGCTTTAGAAGTGAGTTTGTAATGATGTTGAAATATAAATTAAAATTGTAATTTGATCTTGTGATTTTTTGAAATTTTTGATAGCTTAAATAAAACAATGTCAGAAAATTCAAAGTTTATAAAATTATCATTTTATGCAATATTTTCACCTTGTAGGGCACTGACAGATAAGAGTAGAGTAGATTAGATATTGGAGTAGGGAACTACACATATTCAAGGAGTTTTAGGTACCTTTTCTTTTTTTAATTACCTTTCATTAATGTAATGTATTATAAATAATGTAGGATGAATAATGGCCATTCTAAATAATTCCCTTATGATTTGATAGTAGTTGTATTCAAGGGGCATGGTAATCCAAGATACAGTTTACTAAAATTGACATCCATCCATTCATTTCATTCTCCATTATCCATTATATGGTAGCATGGCCCCTGTTGATCTACCTATTTTATTCTTCTATTTTATATGGGTTTTTACTTTATCACCTCCTTTGCTACTGAACCCAAGAACCCCAGATAACACATGGCCTGTTAGACTAGATCCACCTCTCAACCAGTCTACATGCTATATATGGTGTGTATTATGTTGGTAGTTTTTATTTTCCCCCTGATTCATTTGGTGCATGGGCCCATTTGCATTTTGTATATGAATATATAACCTAACCCATAGATATGAATACCTGGACTTCAAAAAACTATTAATAAAAAGTCAAACATGGACTTTAAAAAACAATTAAAAATAAATCAAAGTATGAAAACCTCTATGTAACTTCTATGGATGGTTATGTTTTCAAAATTTAAGCCTCGGTCAATTCTATTATATTTTATTTATCAAGTTTATATACAACAACTATGAAGGTTGCTAGAGTAATTCAACAAGCTATTGGATCATGTTTCAACTTGCCAAAATAAAGGAAACTATTTTATGTAACATTATTAAGATGAGGGAGAGGTGAAATAAATAATTTCTTTGTTTTCTTATTCTTTATGTCTCAAAACCATGGTTCTCAAGGACTCCTTTTGTGTAGTATAGTTAAATCATTTTCATAGGAATAATATGAAAGATCTATCAGGATCTATGCTCCACCACAATTAGAGATCATATGATTACTACTCGTATTAGCAACTAAACACGGAAATTAACCAGAATCAATAAGTAACTAGAAATATGAAACAACACAGGAATTGAGAGACAATACACTATCTTGTATTAATATACATACAGAAAGAATATACAATAAAGAAGATGCCACTTCTTCTTCCACCTCAAAGGTTTTCCACACCTCAAGACCTTCTTCCCTCTCTCTTGGTCACAACAATCAATTCCAATACAGAATTGATGTTCACCTCACCAACCAGTCAGTATCCTTCACTGCCAGTAATCCAGTGCTCCACGCACTCCAAGTAGATCCCCTGCTCTCTGCTGCTACCTGCAAATAACTAGATCATACTCACCATGTAGAAGCCTTTCTACACACCTGAAGAACCCTTGTCCTTGCCTCACCAAGTCCTTATGATTCTTCAACCAGTACCCCGGTGGATCAGCTCCTTGACCTTGCAGACCCTGCAACTCTCCCTGATCAAGCACTCTCAGCACCCCTAATGGAACTAGGAGGAGATACATTAGCTCTCTCTAAAAGCTCTATGGCTTTCTAGCACTCACTTACAATATAGCCCATGAGTCCATATATAGATCTCATGCTTACAATAATTAGACTACCTAATTACAATAATTAGACTCGCAACTCAAGACTAAGATTAGCCTTCAACATGCAAACTGTCAGTCCAAAAATAGACTCTCTCGAATTCGTCATGCGAACTGCCTGTTCACCCACAGGCTACCGACGTCGGCACCTCCATGACCGATGTCGGCCGACTGGTGACCGACGTCGGTTGCATCTCCTTTGCTATCTGACCGACGTTGGTTTCCATGCAACCGATTCTGCAAGTCCTCGCAACTCTGGATCCTCCCTAACTTCTCCTGTTTGCATCCTGGTGAAGCTTTTAGCTCCACAACCTAACAATCTCCCACTTGGAGATAAATAGTTGCACCTGTACCTGTACCTGTACACCGTCTAAATTATTCCCTAGCTTGTATTCCTCTTCAAGATCAACCCTGAAGACCAACCACCACACAACCTGTGATGCTATCCCTGTCATTCAAGTAACCTGCCATATCTGAACTTACATATCCATGTAGTGAAGAACTTGACCCTGCATAACAAGAAACCCTGCTGCTAGTCCCACTGAACTGCCCTCCAGTACTCCTTCCCCGAATTGGCTCCATACTTTCTGACAACCCCCACTGATTGGGAAAATGCTCAGGTCTACACTAGACCTCATGTGATTTTGAACCCTGTTTCAAGCTAAGCTTGAACTGTCCAGCCCTTGGTGTGCTTTCTGATTCTGCATCCTACATCATGAACCCTGCCAACACCGTCTTCACATCAGCTCCCACTGGAGATCAAATCTCCATGTCTCTTATGCCAAAGAATTTTGCTGCTCCAAATTCTTCATGACATGCCTCTGAACTAACCTTACCTTTAGCTCAGCAAATCCCTGTATGTACAAACCTACTAGGAAATCACCCACATACAGTAACAAGATGATGTTGCAATCATCATCCACCTGGTAAGATAAAACCACAATAGTTGCACTGACATTGACTGAAGCCATGCTTAGTCATCCACCTGTCAAAACCTGTACCACTGTCCTGCAGCTTCCTCAAGACCATATACCTTGGCCTTCTGCCTCTTGTATCCATCCACTCTCTTCTTTAAAATGGGAATCCATTCCATCTCTCAGTGCTTACTTTCAGCTGACAACTCTACCAATGAATACCTGTTTAGTTCTTCTCTAAGGACTCACTCCTCATCCATGCCAAGCTCCCACTGTATCTGGACTCTACCTGCATTGCTTCTTCCATCTTCCTGGTTCATGTCCATCAGTAAGCAATATAAAGAAGGTGAACAATGAATATGAGGTTCACTTACCAATTCTGACCTCGACATGAGCGTTTGAGACTTGCAATTCACCCACTATCCGTTCCAGTGACCAATCTTGGTCATCTCCCAGTCTGTTTTCGACCGATGTCGGCTCCCTGTACTGAACCTGACTGCCGACATCGTTTCCCTGGCCGACGCCGGTGTCCCTCCTACCGACGTTGGTCCTTATGACCGACGTCGGTCTTCCTTCTGCCGACGTCGGTTACTGTCTGACCGATGCCGGTACCTGTGTTCGTCTGTGAGTGACAACTTTTTACCCGCGAGCTCTCCATGGATCAAAATCCTAATCAAGTCAACCCTGCTCTGCTCAGAATAATTTAGTCTTCTCACCTGATCTCTGTCTGTCATCTCCTCCATGAACACCAAGGCTTTCCAGTTCTTTAGCTTGTCAAAAACATCTGACTTCCACTTCAAAACTTGCATTCTCCTTCTACATATGTGACTAAGCCCATGAAGCCACATCTCTGCAACAAAAGGTGAATCAGTAATATAAGTAGATAGATAAAGGATACCTACTTTCTTACCACCATCTAATTCAAGTGCATCCGCCGTGAGAGTTACAATGCATCTCTCATCACCCAAATTTCTTGAAGAAATTAGACTAATCTCCAAGACTGGTACCTGCATGACTTCCTTCAACCACTGTGTGTCATCCGTCTGCAATTTCAGCTTCACTTCCCCTTCGTCAATAATCTGACAAGGCTCTCCAACCCCTCAATAAATCTCTCCAAAATCTCCAAGGACATACCTGTGAGAAGATGCTCTATTTGGGGATGCATGGAAAGAGGCAAAAGAATCTGTAAACAAAGATTCCACTTTATCCAGAACATCCTGTGCAATATTACCTACAACATATGCTTCCACCAGCTGATCTGCTACCGACCAATGATCTCTTTTTACCTGCTCCTTCTTTCCATCAATCAGACCATTCCTGCTATTCAGTTTCTCCATTCATAGCTTACTATCTTCTGTCGTTGCTATACTCCCACTCAATTTGAAACCCCTGTGAGTGACCTGTAATCAAAAAACACTACCAGATCTGAAACCACCTGTTAGTCAACCCAACCAAAAGCTCTGATACCAATTGTCAGGTATCAGCTTTTGAACCTACAACCAAGGCTCTGATACCACTTGTCAGGATCTATGCTCCACCACAATTAGAGCTCATATGATTACTACTCGTATTAGCAACTAAACATGGAAATTAACCAGAATCAATAAGTAACTAGAAATATGAAACAACATAGGAATTGAGAGACAATACACTATCTTGTATTAATATACATACAGAAAGAATATACAATAAAGAAGATGCCACTTCTTCTTCCACCTCAAAGGTTTGCCACACCTCAAGACCTTCTTCCCTCTCTCTTGGTCACAACAATCAATTCCAATACAGAATTGATGTTCACCTCACCAACCAGTCAGTATCCTTCACTGCCAGTAATCCAGTGCTCCACGCACTCCAAGTAGATCCCCTGCTCTCTGCTGCTACCTGCAAATAACTAGATCATACTCACCATGTAGAAGCCTTTCTACACACCTGAAGAACCCTTGTCCTTGCCTCACCAAGTCCTTATGATTCTTCAACCAGTACCCCGGTGGATCAGCTCCTTGACCTTGCAGACCCTGCAACTCTCCCTGATCAAACACTCTCAGCACCCCTAATGGAACTAGGAGGAGCTACATTAGCTCTCTCTAAAAGCTCTATGGCTTTCTAGCACTCACTTACAATATAGCCCATGAGTCCATATATAGATCTCATGCTTACAATAATTAGACTACCTAATTATAATAATTAGACTCGCAACTCAAGACTAAGATTAGCCTTCAACATGCAAACTGTCAGTCTAAAAATAGACTCTCCCGGATTCGTCATGCGAACTGCCTGTTCACCCACAGGCTGCCAACGTCAGCACCTCCATGACCGATGTCGGCCGACTGGTGACCGACGTCGGTTGCATCTCCTTTGCTATCTGACCGACGTCAGTTGATCTGACCGACGTCGGTTTCCATGCAACCGATTCTGCAAGTCCCCGCAACTCTGGATCCTCCCTAACTTCTCCTGTTTGCATCCTGGTGAAGCTTTTAGCTCCACAACCTAACAAGATCATCTCGTGAATAAGGAAAACAAAGAGAATAGTCCATAGTCTTAATTTGATTTAACACCAAGCCATCTAATTGTAATCTTCACCAAACTAGCTTGACACGTGAATAAGCTCCAACAAGAGAATATGACATAGTTTTAAGTTGATTTAACACCAGGCCATCTATTTGTAATCCTCACCAAACTAGATCAACTTGTGAATAATCTAAATGAAGACAGCATTACATAATATTAAGTTTATTTAAGACAAGGTCATCTAATTATAATTTTCACCAAAATACATATATTGCTTTTTATGTGATATTATTAGTCAAATACTAAACAAAAAGAAGTTACCTATTTGACTCATAATTAGTAATTGACTCACAAGTTTCATTGTAGTTTTTATAAGAATAATATAAGTTTGACCATTGAATATCATGATATTTGGGATTGAATTATAAGTATGTTTTTTGGTTATTTAACTTATAGTGTTCCTTGTCTATGAATAATAGAATTTTTTCCCTGACTAATACTACATTAAGTATGAAAATAGTAATGATTCATGGTATTTCTAATATTGAAAAGTAATTGCATTAAATAATTAGTTGCCTAGTAATAGAGTATGTGGCTTGTATAAAACAAATGATAATAAAAATGAAAGGAGGAAAGAATAATTCCTATCAAAATCAACTCAGATAGAAAGAGGACCCCTACCATAGGTGGAGTGAATAATCCCCATTGATATATGCCTGACATTATTTCTCTCTGATAAAATTAATTACTAGAAGAGAACCAAGCTACTCTTAAGGAAGTTACCATTCCAGAAGCTCGTTAAAGAAATATCATATGACTTCAATACCGACCTAATTTGTTGTGATTCATTTTAAGGATAAAAGTGTCCATCAATAATTCACAATAAAAAATGATATAGTAACTCTTAAGAATAAAATAAAAAAAGTGTCCATTAATCATTTTTAAAAATATGATGAAATCTAATAACTAAATTTATAGATAACACTTTTAGCTTTAAGTAGTCATTTATCAAATTATTATATAGAAAATTCTTTTAAGTGTCCTCAATCAGAACCTTTATATTTAAAAGATTAATAATTTTGTATGAATTATATTCAATAATAAACACTCCATAGGTATGTGAACACTCAGAGTTTTCATAAGATTTCAAATTAATAAGTTCAACATGTTTTCATAATATTAGATATCAAACGAATAACGAGATTCAAAATTTGACATCCCAATAGATCTGATATCCATAACACATGTAGAAAAATGCATGGAAAATGGGTATTCATTTTTATCCAAGGTGATGAGGATCTACCAATCCTCATTTAATTAATCAAAAAATAAAGAGTACTAAAATTGATTATTTTAACTTTCAATCTCTCATTACCTAAATCATATGTATGTGATCATAGTCACATTATTTTGTATATTTTACCAATAAGTTTTCCTATTATGTGTCTACCATCTTCTATAATTATTTACATAAATAGGTGTATAGCCTTTAAACTAGGTTTGAATTAGTTTCATTGTGAACACCTAATTTTAAAATATCTTTCAAATCAAATAAACAAATATCTTCTAATTTAAGTTGGTTGTCAATAACAAATTATTTCTAGCTAGGTGAAATCCCACATTTTTTTTGTTGTCACTACAAATGTCAAACACCATTTACTACTTTGGAAAAGTAATAGGAATTGTACCCTTCTTTAGGTAATAAAAGCTTTGCAAAACATACTAGAATACCTTGAAATTGAAGATAAAAAAACCATGTCAAGAAAGGTGAAACCTATAAATTTTTTGTGGGGTTCATTTTACACTAAAAGTTACACCAAAATAATCCAAAAAAGTGCATACTTATAACTATAAATTTATGTGACAATAATTTTTATCGTCACCTTTAAAAATATTATTCCACCTATTTTTATTGACTTAACAATTTATTATAACCTTCAAAAATATGATTCCACCTTTTTCTTTGACTTAGTAAGTCTGAGATCACCATACTATTATTAATGGGATTTATTAGTGGAAAAAAAATCTCAAATGATAACAGTGGTAATGGAAAAAAACTTTACTTACAAGATATTTATGGTTTTGAAAAAATTAAAAAATAATATAATTCTTTATGTCCTTGTAGTGTTTTATAGGTCATTTTTGCTTAAAATTTGTGCATGTCTTCTTTCATTTATGTTCATTATATATTTTTTTGTTTAGTTTTATTGTACTCATGTATGTTCTTGTCTAAATAGTGTGTCTTCTTGTATTAATTTTCGTAATTTTAGAGAGGCAAATTAAATAAGATTACATGTAAGAACATGAGATCCAAGAAATGAAACACAAATATTGTTTTAGTTCAAATTATTTAGAATGGACTATTGTAAGCAATGGTAAAGTTCAAAAATATTTATGTCTTTTTTTCCCTTTCATTAGGATAAATGTCTTTGTCAAAGGAGATTCTATGAATGAGTTGGCTCTCAAACTATTCAGTAAAAGGTCTAGGTACAATGGTAAGAATGGATTAAATCTTAACTTGTAAATGATTAAACACTATCAAATGTATTATATTATTTCTAAATTTATATTTGATATTAATTCAAAACATGTGGCACTCATTATTTCTTTGATTTCTCTCAAGTTCTCATTTCATAAACATTTTATGAAGTTATTGGTACTGTTATAACCCAAGTACAAAATAAAAGACCCACCAATGGAAAAAAGGAGGAGAACATATAAAAAATTTGGGTGTTCCCATAAACACCATTATTGAATGAATTTTTTTGGATGGGTCATTAGGTGATACTGCATGTCCAAAGGATTCTTATTTACTATGAAAGGTTATATTCACTGCATTTAATTAAATGTGTGGATTTATTTCTATAAAAGTACTTGAAGATGGCATAAGTGTTTCATGTTGGAACATAAATGCTAAGCACAACTTATTTTTTTCCAAAAGTCCAAAGAGGGAGAACATTCTATTTGTTATAGGTACAAAAAAAATAGAAATCACATATCATGTTACAACACTTGCATAACTGAATCATTGCTATGGGCTCAAATTTTTCCACTAGTATATATAGTGTAAGTTTCCATATACTACATATTTTGGATATTTGTATTAGTTTTAATATTTTTTTGATTACGAATTATTAAACATAGAGTGCTATAAATATAAAATAAATGATTTTTTTTAATTTCAACTTCAATCATCTTTTGTGGATGGTATCAAATTTTCATCATATTATTTTTTTATATACAACAATTTTGAGACCATATTGTTTAGGATATTTCATTATGCAATTCTACCTCAGACATCGATGATTGGAGTTATTTAGTGTTTCATTATTAAAAGGGCATGTGTTTCGAATAGAAATTAAACGAAATTATGAAATATGATGCTAGTGTGAAGAATAAATCTATAGGGTAAGACCATTATGTTTATGTAGAATATCTATGTTTTCCCATATTTATTAATTATATAAATAATTTATATTTCCATGTTCTAATTTTTACTATATTTTCAATACATATAAGGGTGTTTTTTGTTTTTATTTATTACTATGTATACATATTGTTCATATTGTATGGCTTAATAATTAAATAATTTTCTATTTGATAAGAAATGTTTGACCAAATGGGAGAGATTTTACATGCAAACATTGAATATGAGGATGTCATAGTATTTTTTATTAATGCATTCCATGACAATTTAAAGAACAAAGAGAAATTGAATTACTTCAATATTATTTGGACATGTGGTAATGGAAGAGTGTGTGAGTATTTGTTTCATACCCAACATATTCATATTTAATTAAGTTTTTAAAAAATATTTATTCCTCAAATTATGTGCAAGGTAATCCAATGACTTGAAGACATCATTAATTTATTGAGATCATTTATTGATATACTTCATAGGATTGTAGTGACTACTACATAATTTGATGATGCAGTTGCAAAATTGATGATTAGATTGATGACAAGAAGTCATCTTGGGATTGATTTCATAAATGATCTAACTTTGGAATAAAAATCACTCATAAAGAATAAACCTTAGTTTAGCCTGAAATTCAATAAAATTTCAAAAAAGTTATAATAAAAGATAGTTTGAGTGAAAAGGTATAATAATGCACTCCATTCACCCTAACTATAAAAGCAAAAGGTGAACAAAAATCAGTAACAAGGATAAGTAAGTCTTTCACTTGAATTCAATTCATTTCACTAACTAGTATTTAAAACTTAATGTTTTTAAATAGTGCACATAATGCTTTAGATCTTGTTAGGAGATTAAAATATTCATACATAGGGATAGTGGGGCCTCTGTCAATTACAAAGGTGTATTTAATTATAACTGCATTGTGGGTGAGTTCAAAATGTTAGTGTTTCTACCTTTTTTACTTCTTGTATTATTCCATGTTGTGGTTTTCATTTGAATACCATGAAGTCCATATATATCCATGTGTGCATTGAACTGAACACCAAATTTTTTTTTACAACTCCCCATGCCAATTGGGAGGTGGTTATCATGGATCCACATGTGGTAACATCCCATCATATAAAGTTATATTTTTTTTATTATCAAATGAATATTATTAAATCTCAATTTTAGACAACTTATTGTTACTCACTTGTAATATACATATATTTAAGTATCGATAACTATTTGTATGGTCCTAAGTCCTTCTATATTTTTTTAGTCATAAAACATTCCTCCCCTCTATTTCATCTTTTTTGCTTATAATTATTTGATCTCAGTTTGTTAAGTCAATAGAGTTCTAATTTGTATTTAGCTATCTATAAATAAACAAGGTTTGTAGTTAGTTTTAAATATAATAAATATAAATAAATACACCAAACATGCATAACATTCCATTGAGTACGTGTAAGCATTCAAAAGGGATGAAACAATCATTAGAAAATTTATCATTGTCTTAAGCTAAAATTTGGTATAGAACACCTTTGGCACATAAACGAGTGTTTCACTATTTTTATATTACACTTCCAAACCCTTAGGACCCTAAAAAATAATGGGATAGTTATATTATATTTAAATATAATGCATACCCATAGAGTTACTTTATTTTACTTAAAATTGTCAAATGTCACATCTACGTTAGAGCCATTCTAGGTCAAGGAAAAAATTTAGTTTTGTATATAAACAAGAGTCATAAGATGTAGATCATAGTAAGGAAACCAATGATCATAGGTAAAGAAATATAATCATCAATTAGTTTTAGATTTGTATGTATCTTGACTATAATCAACAAGCTCTTGACACCTAACTAGAAGAAAGGAACCCTTAACACCTAAAAAAAAGTGAAAACACTCTCGATTATCAAATATAATCTTTTGGAAAAGATTTTTGGCATTGTTGAATGTGCATTTTGAGGTTCACTTATGATGACAAATCTATGACAGTAATTTATACAAGATATCCCTCTAAACCCTATGTTTGTCATCTTAATTTACTTAGAAACATTAAATTTTGAAATACTATTTAGACAATATTGGTTATATATATTATATTTACACATTTTTAAATTCTTAATTAAATTTTAATTCATTTATTTTCATTATAGGTATTAGTGGTATTGTCGATAATGTTGATTAGCTTATTATTTGAAAGGGATTATGATGATCTCTAAATACTATAGGAATAATCATTCTTTTTTCTTACCCCCACTTTCTTATTTCCCCTCCTTTGCTTAGATTTTTTAATAAGAAATTTTAGTTATTATATATGAAAACATCTAAATTTTGTTATTTTAAAATATGATTTATATTTTTAAAATTGTGAATTTATTTTTTATTAAAAAGACATTTTATAATTATTATTTTTTGATTCAAAGAGTTTATATTGATAAATTAAAAGAGTTTAACTAAACACCAAGCTTCTCTTAGCTTCGAGAATATTTTATTCTCTAATAACAAGGCCAACCACATGAAGGTGGAAGCTAATATGGTCTCCCGTAACTTATACCTACCTACCCTATTTCTACTTAACCCAACACACTTCCCACACACACATTATTAATCATTATAAATGAATAATATTATTTAAATTCTTAGTTAACATAATTTTTTGAATTTATAAATAAATATTATTATCATTAAATTGTACCAAGTTGTTATACTTTGTAATTTTGTAACCATTAAAAAAATGTAACTATACATAACACTATTTACCAAGTGCCTATTATATTTTTATATTTTTATTTTTATTTTTAATTTTGCTCTTTTATTATGTCATAGGGTGTGTGCGTGTGTGTGTGTTTAACTTTTCTCTTTTATTATGTGTGTGTGTGTGTGTGTGTGTGTGTGTGTGTGTGTGTGTGTGTGTTTATAAATATTTTTGAATTGATCAAAATTATTATGTTTAACTCAAGTGTCTTTATAAGTGTGGAAGATGCTCATGTTTTATTAAAGTGACTCTAATAGTTTGGAAAGGGTTATTATAAAATGTATTTTGAAGGGTTTTTTAGCAAGTTATATATTTATCCATCTAGCTCTATATATAGATATAAGAGGTACTATCCTATATTGTATATGTAATACAAGGGAATTATTCATAACCCTACACACACACAAACACACACACACACACACACACACACACACACACACACACACACACACACACACACACACACACACAAGGGTGGGAAATATCTAGATTACATACGTAATATGGTGGGTGTTATATAATTACTAGGCTATCTAGGTCACCCCCATTTAAATATAGTGGACCCCTAAGATATAGTTTTCTTGGTCTTTTATATACATGTATATGAAGTTGGCAATGGGAATTTTCATCATATTAGTATCTAGGACTATATACATACATACATACATACGTATAGTATATGTAATGTGTGTGTGTGTGTGTGTGTGTGTGTGTGTGTGTGTGTGTGTGTGTGTGTGTGTGTGTGTGTGTGTGTGTGTGTGTGTGTGTGTGTGTGTGTGTTTATATTACATATACATATCTATATGTAATATGTATATGTGTGTATGTAATATGTATATGTATATATAGACATAGATATACATACATACATACACATATACATATACATATACATATAGGATTTTATTGAGTAGCACATGATCAAAATATAAATGAATAGCCCATGAGCTAAATATAGGTCAGTATCCTATGAGGTATGGAGGGTAGGCTCACGAGGTAGTCATTTAGAGAGAAGGAGAGTCATCTCATGAGCTACTATTGGGTCTATATTTTGGTAAGGGTTGCTCATGTCTCCCTCCCACCAATATATATTTTTGTGCCCTATATATATCTTATATATCTGCATGACTAGGGTTGTTTATATATCCATCTAGGAGTGCCTGCATCAAGAAGTTGGGGTTTTAACTTCTATATAGATATGGGGGTACATCGTCTATCTTTTAATCTATCTAGATATGGGTACATGTCATCTATCTATCAATATATCTAGATGTAGGGGTTGATAATTGGGAGATATTAATAGGGACCCCAAGTATGTATATGTTAGGGGAATTCCCTTCCCTATATATCTAGGGTCATGGGTGACATTTCATGTACATGGATAAGGTATCTATATATGGGATATGTGTGGGGGGATGGAATGGGGTTATATATCTATATTTATATATAGAGATACTATGATTCCCATATATAGAAAGGGGTGGTGGGCACCATATAAAGATGGGTTGCCATATATAGATAGAGGATGGTATATAAGATGATACTAAGAAGATAAGAGGAGGATATATTGAGTAAGAAGTATATCTAACTATGATATATGTATTATGAAGTAGGAACCATATAGTATAGGGAAAGTTAATATATTATTAGCTTATCTAGGTCTTGTATTAATCTATATGGGTGGGGATATATCTATACATAGGGATAGTTGATTAGGTTCCTCTATCTAGAGAGGACTAGACTATAAAGGGGTATATATAATAAGGCATGATATGAGATTTTTGAGGAATCCAAATGAATCCTGAATACGGGCTAGAGATCTACCTATGGATATATAGGCAAGGGGTGAGGGTTGCACCTTTATCTCTATAGAGGGTGGCGTGCATCCCTTAATGTGGTTAGGCAGGTAGTGGAACTTATCTTTATTTAGTTATAATTACAGGTTAGAGGGATTAATAATATATATAGAGTTATGTGGTGAATACATATGCATCTAGGGTGCTAACATTATATAGATATGAGTGGGTGTGAGCATATATCTATTTATTCCTCTATATAAATATGCCCTATGTTATCTTACCTCACTAGCATGGCCCCTAATATATATTTTTTTGGCCCCTATATATTGCTAGGAATAAAATGGAAATTAATGTAGAACAATTTCATAGAATCGTAATAACAAGATCTATGAATAGGGATACATAAATACTATAAATTAAAATGTAAAATAAGAAGACATGATTTTACATGGTTCACCCAATGTGGGATACATCCACCAAGAAACACTTGCTCAAATATTATTACAATCCAACAAGAGTAAAATCCACTCTCAAATTAGTCTTCTCACAATTATAATGCACAAATATTATTTGGAGTTGTGCTCAACAAACTCTCCCGAATTCACACTTGAATTCACACACTATGTTCACCTTCTCAAACTTAATTTTTCCTATATATTCTACCTATCATATCTCCATATATATATATATATATATATATATATATATATATATATATATATATATCATAGTAGTTTTACAAAATAATGGGTACCAAAACCATGGGCCAAGTCAACCCATAACAATTCCCCATTAATCATGGGTAATGATAACACACATATACAAGTATAGATAAACCACGTATCTATACTTCTAGAAAAAGGGGGATCCTAAAAATTTTAATGTATAATATTTGAAATACATTAAAAGTGTACATTGCATTTTAATGTACAATATTTGAAATATATTGTAATGTGGAAATAGGCTCCACAACATAACAATCTCCTACTTAGACATTGATTTCCTCTAAGTAGGATTATCAACCCTTCTTTGTCATCTTTGAAGGCCAACCAAAGCTGAACATAGCTTCAATATATCCTTTTCGACCACTTTGGTCATCATGTCTATTATATTCTAACTAGTATGAATATTCTATAACTTGAACTTATCTTCCTCCAAAATTGTCCTGATGAAATGGTACCTCAACTGTATATGATTCATCCTAGAGTGGAAGGTAGAGTTTTTTTCTAGGTGTATATCACTATAACTATCACTATATAGCTTACCTTCCTCCTGCTTATGACCCAACTCTTTAAGCAATTACAATAACTAAATCATCTCTTTGCTTGCCTCTGTGGTAGAAACATACTCAACATCTATGGTTGATAAAGCCACATTTTTTTATAGTTATGAAATCTAGCTCACCATTGTGTCACCTACAGTAAATAAATATCTTGTCATGCTCCTCCTATTGTCTAAATCTCTATCTATGTCTGAATCTACATAACCATGAAAAGTGGTGTCCAATCCATCATAGCTTTAAACTATCCCCATGGTCCCTCTCAAGTACAAAAGGATCCACTTCACTACCTACCAGTGCTCTCTACCTAGATGACTCATGTACCTATATAATGCTCCCACTACATGGGAAATATCTAGCCTAGTGCACACCATGGCATACATCAAGTTGCTAATTTTTGATGAGTAAGGGACCTTGGACATCTGTATTATCTCTCCCTCTATCTTCGGATGCTTTTCCTTTGATAATTCGAAATGGCTTGCCAAAGGAGTCCCAACTAGTTTATCATCCTCAATACGAAACCTCTCCAAGACCTTATTAATGTACTCTTCCTGAGGTAAAATTATCTTTCATTCCATCCTATCCTAAGTTACTCTCATACCAAACATTTGTTTTTCTGCCCCCAAATGCTTCATAGAAAAAGAATTACTATGTTATTCATCTAAATCAATTCCCTTCTTCTGTGTAAACCCCTTTACCACCAAGCAGGAATTGTACCTTTTCTTGCATATATCATCCTCTTTAATTTTTTACACCCACTTGTTTTGTAATTCTCTCTTACCTTCAAGTGGGTTTACCAAATCCCAAGTCTGATTTTTTGTGAGAGACTGATGTTTCTCATTCATTGTTTGTTCCCACTTCTTCATGACATCTACCTATATTTCTTCTTCAAACCACTCTAGCTCTCCATTTTTAGTGAATAATAAATAATTAAGAGATGGAAAAAACATTTAGGTTCCCTTTTTACCCTAGAATACCTTCTCACCTCAGAGTTTGAGATTCCTATGGAGTAGGTTCATCAACTAGTTGTTTGGACACTTTACCATCTTCAATGTCCTCCAAAACTATGTATTCTTTTTGGGAATCCTCTCTCTAATCCTTCAACTATTGTTTATACATGAATTTTTAGTTAAATATCACATCCCTAGACCAAAATATTTTCTTGTAATTAAGAATATAAATATGAAAACCAAATTCATCATCACCATAACCAATTAAGGTGCATTTTTCATATTTAGCCTCTAGCTTGGTCCTATCATATTTATTAATATGAACAAAATATTTCTATCCAAGTACTCTAAGAAAACAATAATAATCCTTCTTACTAGACCAAGCTTCCTCAGGTATGTCTCCATCCAAGGAAGATGAAGGTCCTCTATTAATTAGATATACAATTGTGTTTACTATTTCTTCTCAAAACTAAAGGGGCAGTCCTGCATGCAACCTCATGTTCCTAACATGCTCTATGATAGTCTTGTTCATCTTTTATGACACTTCATTCTTCTATGGATTTCTTGGAACTATCCTATGTCTGTAAATTCCATTCCTAGAGTAGTAATAAAAAATTCATTATTGCAATATTCCCCACCATTATCTGACATGAGACATTTTAAATTTAGACCTATTTCATTCATAACCAATGTTTCCATATTTTAAATGTACTAAACACATCATATTTTCTCCTAATTCCATACACCTAAACTTTCCTAGTTGCATCATCAATAAAAATGACATAATAAGATGATCCATCAATAGAAGATACCTGAGCCAGCCCCCATACATCTAAATGAACCAACTACAACATATTTTCCTTCCTCTAAGGTCCAACCTTGAGAATATTTACCCTTTTCTATTTTCCATACACACAGTCATCAAACAAATCTAAATCAAACCCTTTAAATATGGTAACCTTTCCTTCAAAATTGCATGCCCTTTTAGCTCATGTGACTGAGCCTATAATGTCACAAAGTTGCATCTACATTGTAGCAACTAAATTAAAATAATCAACACTACTTGATAAATACAGGGTACCAAACTTCTTACTTATTTCTACCATAAGAGCACCATTGGTCACCTTCAAATAATCTATTGTAAAAGTCACCATACAACCTTCACTGCCTAGTTTCCCTATGAATACCAAATTTTCTCTCAATTTTCACACATGCTTGATATACTTCTATATCCAATTTTTCCCATTCTAAATCTTGACCTAAAAACATCCTTTTCCTTCTAAGCTTCAAGGATCATCCTCACTAAGATAAACATGTCCAAAATCCCCTTGAACATAATCAATAAAATAATGCCTATGTGGTGTAGCAAGAAAATAAGCCCCTAAATCTAAAACCCAAGACTAAAAAATATTATCAATGGAGAGAATTAATGCATCTTAATAAAAATTACATGTTACCACATTCACCCCCTTAGTGTATTCTTGATTTTTATTTTTATTCTGAAGAGCCCAACAATCCTTCTTCACATAGCCAATCTTTTCATAGTGCCAGCATGCAGTCCTACTCTTTGATTTTGACCTTCCATGACCATTTGACTTTACACACTTTCTGTTTCCTTTATACATTTGTCTCCCTCTACTCTCCACCACCAAGGAATCACCTAAAGTAGAAGTCTCCCTAGATATTTTTCATCATATTTCCTTTCTAAGGATTACTCCTATGACATCCTAAACTTCAACTTGGCATTGTTTGAGACTGAGTTGCTCACAACCATTACTAAGTTGTTCCAACTCTTTCGTAAAGAACACAAAATAAGTAGGTCATTGACTTCATCATAAAATTCAATTTTTATAGAGTTCAACATACTCACAACCATAATAAATTCATTCAAATGATCATCCACTGAACCATTTTAGACATATTCATATTAAATAACTTTTTCATTAAAACTATTTTATGAGAAATAGAGGGTTTCTCATATAACATCCCTAACACACTCATTATATCTTTTGTGGTCTTATCCTAAGATATTTTAAAATTTGACCAAAGATGCAAGGCATAATTATATGGCCCCAAGTACTTTCCTGTCAAGCAGCTCCCAAGCCTCACTTGATGTACTCGATTTCTTTACTTTTCCTCCTGGAGGATCATGGAGGTCCTTCTAATAAAGGTGATACTCCATATACCTTTTCCATAGATAAAATTTCTACCCATTGAACTTTTTAACCTTTGATATACTATCATTAGCCATAACTCCGATTTAAACTAATAACCCCTCCTGTGATTCAACTCTTTAATAAATACAACCTGAAACTCTAATACTAGTTATTAGGAATAAAACCAAAATTAATGTAGAACAATTTTATAAAATTGAAATAACAAGAGATATAACTAGAGATACATAAAGAAAAAAAATTAAATGCATAACAAGAAGACATGATTTAACGTGGTTCACCCAATGTGGGATACATCCACCAAGAAACATTTGCTCAGATCTTATTACAAGACAACCAGAGTATAATCCACTCTCAAATCAATCTTCTCACAATTACAATGCACAAATATTATTTGGAGCTTCTCTCAACAAACTCTCTCAAATTCACACTATATGTTCACCTTCTCAAACTTAGTTCTTCCTATATATTTTACATACTTTATGTCCATATATATAATTACATCAATAGATAAATGACATAGTGGTTTTACAAAATAATGTGTATCAAAACCATCGGGGAAGTCAACCTATACTAATTACCCATTAACCATGGATGATGACACCACACATATACAAGTATAGATTAACCACATATCTATACTTCTAAAAAAGGAAGGATATTGAAATTTTTAATGTGTAATAATTGAAATACATTAAGAGTGTATAATACATTTTAATGTACAATATCTAAAATACATTGTACTATGGAAATCAGATCCACAAAATAAAAATCTCCCACTTGGAGACAAATTTACTCTAAGTAGAATTCTCAACCCTTCATTATCTTTCATTACCTCTATCCCAAAAATAGTCCTAATAGAAGTCATCTTTACCACTAGAGAAAAAATCACATCGAAGTCAATTCCCTTCTTCTGTGCAAACCCCTTTAACACCAATTGGGCCTTTTACATTTTTTGCCTCCATCATCTGAACCCCAGCGAGAATTTTCACATAAAATCAATACAATGGAAAGACACTTTTGAAGCTAAAGAGAGACAATTTTTTGTATTGACATTGCCTTTTTGCAAAGAAACTTTCTTGGCTCTTAAATACTTGTGATGCATGTTGAAATTCCTAGAGGTGAGTAAACTTTGTTGAGAACCCCCGATGCCTAGGATGGTGCCACATGGTAGCATCCAGGTCACCTGGATACCTATAGGTGATGCGTCTATTTTGAGAACCCTGAGTGGTTGGGATGGTGCCAAATGGTAGCACCTTAGGCTACCCCTGATGCCTAGGATGGTAATATTTGATACTAAAACATTATGACTTTTATTTTAATTTTAAAATACAAATCAATTTATAGGTTTCACCCATAAAAATAGGTATTTTCATTCATTGCAATTTTCCAAAGGAAATGTAAACAAATAAAATATTTACCATTTTGTTGTTGTTTCTTGTTCTATTTTCTTTTCTTGACTATTATGTTTGTCAAGCTACATATCTAGAATAATGTTTGCATTATAACAATGGTATGAATATATTTTATTTTGATAGTATTAATAATATTTTTAAAAAAAAGTGGATTAACTTGGACGTAGTAATGGAGTACCTTTAGTTTCTTACCGATGATGCTTTTGAATAGCATTATTGGCATGTTTGTTGATATCAGTATTTGTTACAGGTGAGGATGTAGACCTTTTTATAATTATCATTGATTACAACTTGTAACACCAATATTTAAATGTCAATGCTTTAGATAATAAGTTATTAAACTCATTTAGGTAATTACTACATCTAATTTAGTAAACTCATTTATTTAGTGTTAATGTCATGATATAAGTTATAATACTAGTTCTATATTTGTACAAACTAATTGTTGTTCAATAATTAGATAGTTAATCGAAGATAACTTACATGATGATCATGTGAATATCCTTCAACACAGATTTACAAACTAAAAAAATAAATGAAAAAAGAAATTAACTTTGTAAAATAACCCAAAATAACCTTTAGATGATAGGCCACTTAGAGGGGAAACTTGTTTTTAGCAAGCTCAATCTAACAATATTTGTGGATGACTTTATTGGGCCTCAACACTTACTTAACACTAAATTTATTCTAATAAATACTACTTATCATGTATGTGGGATGTTTTAAATGTGCTAAAGGGATGACTTACAAAGGAATTGCATCCATAGAGACTAATAAACTAATAATGCTTAGAGAAGGGTAGGACATGGGTTCCTAACATCCCCTCCCCATTAGATAAAGATTTATCCTCAAAGCTTTAGATGTGGGAATCATTGTTGAATTTTGAATATTGGTTCCCATATGGCATCTTTTGATTACATTTCATCTCACTGGATTAATAATTTTGAGATTGAGTGGGAGTAAATTTTGTGGGTGTGCCTGCCTAGGACTGCTTTTGATTCGAGAAGGATGGAGCCTTTATTATCAAGTTCTGTTAAAACTGTTTACACTCTAATGTTGGTTCTAAGAAATTTTTACAAATAGGAGACATGAAATATTGGATGAATTCAGGAGGAAGGTGGAAGCTCCAACTTGAAATTAGTATAGTGTTGTTATCTTTTGAAGATATCATTCTTATTAATTAATCCATAATGCATCTTATTTTGCATTCAAATGTTTCAACTTGTAGTGATAATATCATTCTTATTAATTAATGCACTATGCTAATCCATATTTACTCTATATAACTTATATATCTTCTACCCCTATAGAGTTTGATTCAATGTTATCTAATTTTTTTTCTCCTCGTTATTTTTTATTTCTTTTTATGAAAAATTAAAAAATACCTCATTTAAGGTCCATCCTTTCAGGATCCTAATGTTTTAGATTTGGTACCCATAATATTTGCACCTCCTTTTGACTAGATTTTCACTTAAAATCAATACAATGGAAAGGCACTTTTGAAGCTAAAGAGAGACATTTTTTTGTATTGACATTGCCTTTTTGCAAAGAAACTTTCTTGGCTCTTAAATACTTATGATGCATGTTGAAATTCCTAGAGGTGAGTAACCTATGTTGAGACCCCATGATACCTAGGATGGTGCCACATGGTATCATCCAGGTCACCTGAATGCCCATAGGTGACGTGTCTATTTTCAGAGCCCTGAGTGGTTGGGATGGTGCCACATGGTAGCACCTTAGGCAACCCCTGATGCCTAGGATGGTAATATTTGATACTAAAACATTATGACTTTTATTTTAATTTTAAAATATAAATTAATTTATAGGTTGTACTCATAAAAAATGGTATTTTTCATACATTAAAATTTTCTAGATGAAATGTAAACAAATAAAATATTTACCATTTTGTTGTTGCTTCTTGTTCTATTTTCTTTTCTTGACTATTATGTTTGCTAAGATACGTATATAGAATTATGTTTGCATTATAACATTGGTATGAATATAATTTATTTTGATAGTGTTAATAAGATTTTTTAAAAAAGTGGATTAACTTGGACGTAGTAATGAAGTGCCTTTAGTTTCATCCTGATGATTTTTTTGAATAGCATTATTGGTATGTTTGTTGATATCAATATTTGTTGCAAGCTAGGATGTAGACCTGTTTATAATTATCATTGATTACAAGTTGTAAAACAATATTTGAATGTCAATGATTTAGATAATAAGTTATTATGCTCATTTATTTAATTACTACATCCAAGTTAGTAAACTCATTTATTTAAGGTTAATGTCATGATATAAGTTATAATACTAGTTCTATATTTGTAAAAACTAATTGTTGTTCAATTACTAGATAGTTAATCGAAGATAACTTGCATGATGATCATGTGAGGATCCTTCTTCACAGATTTACAAACTATAAAAAATAAATGAATAATGAAATGAAATTTGTAAAACAACCTTTAGATTGTAGGCCACTTAGAGGGTAAACATCTTTTTAGCAAGCTCAATATAACAATATTCGTGGATGACTTCATTGGGCCTCAACACTTAATACTAAATATATTCTAATAAATACTACTTCCCATGTATGTGTGATGATTTAAATGTGCTAAAGGAAGGACTTACAAAGGAATTACATCCATAGAGACTAATAAATTAATAATGCAAAGAGAAGGGTAGGACACGGGTTCCTAACATCCCCTCCCCATCAGATAAAGCTTTATCCTCAAAGCTTCAAATGTGGGAATATTTGTTGAATTTGGAATAGTGGTTCCTATATGGCATCCTCTGATTGCATTTCATGTCACTGGATTAAGAATTTTGAGATTGAGTGGGAGTGAATTTGGTGGGTGCGCTTGCCTAGGACTACTTTTGATTTGAGAAAGATGGATCCTTTATTATCAAGTTCTAGTAAAAAAATTTACACTCTAATGTTGGTTCTAAGAATTTTTTTCAAATAGGAGACATGAAATATTAGGTGAATTTAGGAGGAAGGTGGAAGCTCCAATTTGTAATAAACATGCCTAATATATTGTAGAACCTTATATGGCCCATAATAATTTAGAACAAAATTATAACACCTTCTCAATTTTAGTGATGATTACTTGTATGTCTACAGACAAACAAAATCCATATCACTAGGTTGAAAGGTATGCTTGGAGTGGTTTTGATCAGCGTATTGCTTCATTTGGTTATGTTCCAGATGGAGATTTCCCTGTAGGGTGTGGAAAATTTGATCCCAATGTCAGAGAGTTGTGTCGATCGCCTGAATGGAGGAACTGTTAAGGGTATACGAGAGAAGTGATACAGGTGCTTTACTATAAACCACTTCATAAATAGTCATTTTAGTATAAGTGTGGTAGGATGTGTTTTACCACCATTTAGTAAGGGGAAGCCACTTAGCCCACTATTATTGTTATTCTAAGGCAAAGCAATGAAGGAATGTTTGCAAGCATTTGGTAATAACTCTTGTCTAGATATCTATTTAGGGGTGATACCTAGAGCTCATATTCAGTTGTGTGCTTGTGCATCAGAATGGTTGGTGAAAGTTGCATCACTATTAGAGATGATTGAAGAAAGGATGCCATAAATATGGAAGATCTAATCCAAGAAAACTTGTATGACCACCGAGGTTGTATAAGAATGGATGAAGGACCAAAAATGACTATATATGGAGTGCAATCTACCATGACTAGGATCACTATTTTTCTTCATAATTTAGGGAGCTCAAAATCTATAGAAATATCAATCTAGATCCTAGTAAGAATGGGAAAGGACTCAACCAAATCAAGAATCACATTCTTATTGAAAGCAATGGGACAACCCTATTGGAGAAGAATAGCACCCATATCATTGCCAGAGACATCACATTTGATGGTGAAAGTTTTGGTAAAGTCTGGCATAGACAAAATTGGTGTACTAAACATTGCCTGTTTAAGTGCCATAAATTCCTAGTCAGTTGCATCATCCCATGTGAATGCATCCTCATTTAATAAGGAATTCAAGGGAACCATGATCATTCCATAATCCTTCTTCTATAAGAAGTTTGGTAGGATGTATTGTACTACCATTTAGTAAGGGGAAGCCTCTTTGCCCACTATTGTTTTTAGTCTGAGGCAAATAAATGAAAGAATGTTTACAAGCATTTGTTGATAATTTTTATCTAGCTATCTATTTGGCATGATACCTAGAGCTCATCTTCAGTTGTGTGGTTATGCATTGAAAATTCTCCATACAAAAAAGGTTGGTGAAAGTTATATCTCTATTGGAGATGATTGAAGAAGCAATGACAAGAAGATGGAATATCTGATCCAAAAAAACTTGTCCGACTTTGGAGGATGTATAAGGATATATGAGGGCATAAAAATGAGTATATTTAGAGAGGCATCTACCATGACCATGATCATTAATTTTCCTCTAGATTTCGGGAACCCCTCAATGAAATCCATAGAAATATCTTCCAAATTTTCCAACACTTCAAGAAGCTTGTAAATTGGACATCAAGATTAGGATAATCACTATAACAAATAAGAGGGTGTTTGGCTAGTTTCCAACCAAAAATAGGAAATTTACAAAAAATTGACCAACAATCATCTACCAAAAGCAATTGAATACTAGCAAAAATGGAACTCAAATAACTAAATTGTTATGTGCAATTAGTTTTTTGGATGCATTTATACCTGAGGATCCATCTAACAGATCTTATAATGTTTTTCCTATTAATAAAGCATACTTGATATCCTCTAGCTACTCATCCAAACTAAAAATGAAGGAAATAGAAGAGAGAGCTTACAAATCTATGATATCATCTTTGAAATGCATTAATGGCATGATATGCCACTATAGTGCATTGTCATATTTAAAATCTGAATTTTCACCATTGTTATGGACCCATGGTTTCATGTCATTTACCATATCAATATACACTTCCTTATGCCTAGGTAAATCTATCAAACTAATTACAGCTTATATAAATGCATTTCCAAGAAGAAATTTATCAAACTAATGACATCCTATATAAATGCATTTGAAATTTTAGAATTAGTGAACTACCCTAAAGGCAATCTAAAGTGGAAAGAAGTGCAAATTTTTGACCTTTTTGTTGGATCCATCTCCATCAAAGTTTCGAACTCTCCTATTTTCTATGGTATATGAAAGGCTTGGGAAATGGTTATTCACTTGGCTATTATTCCTCCAGTTTTTAGCAGGATGGGTTTAATGTGCTAGGGGTAAATTTCTATATGGTGGAACTTACTATCAACAGATTGCCCCTTACATTAATATAGGGTGATCAACCTTTCTTTGGTTCTTCAAGGATCTAAATAACTTTAGGGAAATTTTATCTCATAAGGGTTGGGCCTCTTGGGCTGAAATTAAAACTAGATTTCAAATTATTTCTTCACAATGAAGGATTTACACCCTTGTATCTAAGGCTCCTCAGTCGATTAGAGGTGTGTTTAATTTTGATGAGGATGATGAGTTATGGGATAACATTAAATGAATTAACTACATAAATCTTAATGAGGTCCCACTAAGATGTTGTATAATAAAATTTCATTCTCCAAAATCCCTTACCTTAGTCTTAATCATCTTTGGCATATTTGTGACCCCTTTACTGTTGGATGTTTAGATTTCAAATGATTTGGGTCTCTTGTCTTAAAACTAAGAAGTCTTGTTTTAGGTAGATGTTATTATATAATAATCTTGTTTTTAGGTATGTGATTTTGAACTCTAGCTATGATCATCCCCATTGTTTTCTATGTCATGAATTTGAGACTATTAAACACCTTTTCTTTAATTGTCCTTTTCCTACCAAGATTTCGAATAATTATCTTAAAATTTGGAATTATTTAATTGGTTGTGATATTTTATGGGTCAACATTCATTTATTTATGTTTGTTCTAGAAAGAAGGTCCATTATTTTTTCCATAAATTATGGTTGGTTTTTTATATTTAAGTCTTATGGAATATTTGGAAGCAAAGAAACATAGATGTTTTTCAATCTAAAGTTAGGGTGCTTACTAATATCAATGTTGAAGTTACTTCTAGAATGTCTCTTTACAGATCTATATGTAGCTTAAAATTTTGTATCTGAGATGGAGAATTTTTTGAACACTAGAAAGCTTAAAATATCCTCTAACTATTTGTTAAACACTAATGGATACCTAAGAATGACTCTTCCTCCTGATTGGAAAATCAATCACAATACTACTGCAGAGGTACAAGTTTAAAATTTTGAATGGGAAATAATGAAGTCATCCTACTTTGATCAAGTTGAGGACCTTATTATGGATGGGTTGGGTCTTTGGATTCATATAAGAATAGGGTAGATACTTGGTTGGATGCAAACATGGATATACTCTCTACTTTATAGGAATACAATGATAAGGAGGAGATCAGGTGTGGAAGGGTGTTTGTTGATGGGGTCGAGTCCACTTCCATGTCACCTCTTAATTATGATCCATTTGTGTTGGTACCCACTAATCCTCGCAATGGGAATACTACTCCTATTATTGGGATTGATCCAAACCTTGAGCATGCTAAATTTATTGATGACTTTGTTAATGAAACCACTTTGAAGCTTGAAAAGGTAATTGATAAAGGTAACCTGAAGGATATTTAGGACCTAATACACTTTGTGAATAATTATAATATGAATAATCTACTTGGGTAACTTGAACACTTCCCCTACATGTGGATTATATTCATTGAGGTCCTATTAGCTTAGAAAGCAAACCAAGACATGTAGTATTTTATGGTTCTATGGGAAAGAATTCTAAGGATGATCACGATTAAAATTAAGGTGTTTGTTGGTAGTCGCTATTGAGGATTATTATTTGGTAGTGTTCTCTTGGTTTTATTTTTTATTTTTGTTTCATTCTTGTTAGTGCCACAGTGTTGTGGATTTCTATATTGTATAAACATTTCTTGATAATGGTTATATTTTTACTATTTTGACTAGTGGCCTTCTTGGGTGGTTTTGTTGAGGATTCATCTTTAGATGTATAAACTTATTTAAACATTCTTAAAATTTTAAAAAAAATAACGAACTCGGATCACATAAGGGAAGAATGGGAAACAATTATTTTCATTGATTATAGCCAATCTTTCCCCATTATTAGTCTAAATTATTATTGCTTATCCATTTTATTAAAATAGTTAGACTTTGATTGTATTTTTGTATTTATCATTCTACTCCTTCGGGGGGTCATTTTACCTATTTAAAGGAATTTTACATAGACACTTGGTTGTTGATGTTATGATTCTTGATTGTGAAGTTGTTGGAGATAGTAGCTCCAGTAAAGAAACTATGAAAATTTGTTTTGAAAGTATTCTATGAATTAATGTCTTTTAAACCTTACATAAAGTTTTTGATCAATAATAATAAGGTTAAAGGTGCCCTTGTCCCATGGTAAAAAAGGATTCATATAGAAAATAAAACTAATAAATATGAAAGAAGCCTCTAGGAAATATAAGGAGAAGAGGAAAAATACAAAAATCTAAATAGCCACAATGCCAATAAGCTAGTAACAAGAGAGAAGCCTAAAGAACTGAAGTCCAGAACCTACACAGAGTGCTAGAGGGAAGCACCACCAAGGAACCATTCTCAAGAAGCGTGCAAAATCCTTAGTCTCAAAATGCTAGAATGTCCTTCAAGTATTAGGACTACAATACATAATCTAAAAGCTAGAACACTGAATCCCTTGATGATAACTTGAACAAATGTGAATTTTATAGCAGGTCAAGTATTTTCTAAATGATTCTCTAATTTATTTCGAAGGAGGGTTCCTTCATAGTACCAATTTTCATTAGGAGGAAGGTGAAAAGATCTATAGTTAGCTAAGAAATTCGCTAAAGAGTTAGAATCATAGTTATGGGAGAAATAAATGTCATCAAAAAAAGGAATGACATGGAGGACATTTTGAATGATTAAATTGGCATGCCATTGATTAGGTATTTTCATTTTAACAACATTGATAATCAAAATAGAATCACCTTTGATAAATTTTTCCCCAAAATTTGAATTAATAGTGATTCTCAAACCTCTAAGAAGTCTAAAAATTCAGTTGAATTGTTATAAGACAATGGAATGTTGAAGGCAAAACATGAAATCACTTGTCTCAAATAATCTCTAAAGATGCCTCATCCATCAAAAATACATGTTTTAATTTGGCTTGACGTAACTTTCACTTAGAGGAAACCAAGAGACCAATAATATGTTTTTAATATGGGGAGGGAGGTTGATGTTGTTTTTAAGTAAATTCTATTTTAAGAGAATATGGTAAACTTCTCCAGTGATTTTTTTTGGGAGGTCGCACTTTAGCCTTAAAAACCTCTTCAAGGAGCACCTCGATTTTAAGTGTGAAAAAATCTTCAAAGAGGGATAGGTTCATGAATACTCTATTATTTCTTTCTTTCCATAAGCTCTAGATGATCAAATATGGTTCCATTGCCACATACTTCTAACTTGATCCCCCCTTTTGTCCAGTTAATCAAAATTTCTTGAATAGAGCCAATAGTTACCCAAATTGTGTTAATTTTATTAGAGAACAAAGATAAAATTCTCTAGGCAAAAGAGCAATGGAGGAGGTTGTGGTTCAAGGTTTCAGAATTATCTTTACATAAGATGCACCAATAGGACCTCTGAATACTAAACTTTTGGAGTCTTTCCAAGAAAAGAATTTTTTTATTCAAGACAAACAATGGATTTATGTTAGCTTTAGGAAGTCTCTGAGGGATCCAAACTTTTTCCACATGCCATAAATTTGTATTAATATAATATTTCAATTTATTGTAGCCTCATTTCATCAAAAAGTTATCAGAAGGATTCCTAGACCATTTTAAGCCATCAATCTCCACTTAGTTTTTGATATGGTAAAAGTTTCAAAAAAAGTTGAAAGAAATAAGAAAATTAGATGAAATATGTAGGTATTTTGTCAAAAAAACCATCTAAAAGTATGCTCAAACACTGTGTGCAATCCGTTTGAACTCCTTGTGCAGTTTAGTTGGATGCCATCAAAAATATGATAAAAGGATTATTTTTGTTTTTCTTGTTGATGCTTAGCATGCTTCTATTATTTTTAAAAAAGGTCATGGGTATGTTAGAAGTGATTTGGCTTTTTTTCCCATGTGTGCATAATTTTATTGTCTCAAAGCAATCTACCCTTAAGGTTACAATCTAGGTTGAGCTCCCTAGTCTCCCTGTGTTTTGTTGGTCATTTATTGACAATCAAGTTTATTTGTTAGAATGATTGGTCTGGTATGAACCAAACAAATTATGTTTAAGCCCTTCTTATAAATTTGTTTGTGTTGAGGTTTACTTCCTACTCAATTTTAAGTAAACCATAAACATATAAATAGGGTTACTCCTAATCTCTAACAAGCGTAATATATCAACTCTCCTAATAATTACTTCTATTGTCAATCTTCTAAGCATAAAATTTGATATTTCCCATTGTTGGCCTCTCAAGCCAAGTCATTCTCAAATTCATCAACTAATAACTCTCATCATGAAAGTGAGGATGGTTAGACTAATCGAAATGAAATAAGGGTGTTATTTCAAACCCTAATACGAGGGTTTAAAATGGATAAAATGTAATGTCAAACCCTATCTTGGAAGTTCATATTCATGATGTATCAAAGTCTATCATGACAAAAACTCAACCCATTTGGGATCCCTATCATAGCCCATCTAATATCTCTAAGAAGGTGAGCAAGCACCAACTATTTAAAACTTAATTGGTATTTAATGTTATCTTTGCCTCTTGAGAAACTATTAAACATTATCAATGTTAATGTGTTTATGTAGTTTTACTTGAAACCAATGATTTATATTTTATGGGTTTTATCTCCGATAAAAACTCCAAGCATTATATTTCAGGGAGAGCAGATTGTTAGAGTGGAACATGGATATTAAAATTTTCATCTTCAAAATTTAACTATGAATGGGTCCTTATCTTATAGAATGTACGGTGATTTTGAATTATTTTAGATTAAATAATAATTAGTGAAGAAGCCCATATATATGTTAATGTGATTATAAATAGAATAGCACCTTGTGTTATTAACAAGTTATTATTTATCCCTAATGAAAATTACATAATACAGAGTAGAATTCTAGTGCATGTCTCTATCAAAAATATGCTTTGGCACACATGATTTAACTGAGAAACTAAACTATGTGTAATAAACCAAGAACAAGCCTATGGCATATGTTAACAAGTCCAAGAAAACTCCTCAATTCAATGAGATTTCTCAAATTTGGCCAATCTTGGATTACATTGATCTTCTTTGGATCTACATGGATGCCTTGAAAATTAATGATGTAGTTGAGGTAGAAAATTTGTGCAGTGTTAAATGTACACTTTACTAAGTTGGATTATAACTTATGTTTACACAAGCTTCCTAAGACAAAAAAAATGTGTTCCACATGGACTTCCCAAGTCTCACCAAAGATAAGGATGTCATCCATGTAATACGATAACAAAGGAGTTAAGAAAGGGCATGGGTAAGTTTTCCATCATGCATGTGAATTTTTTTAGTGTATTAATCAATCGAAAATGCATAATTAAACATTCATGAAATCCTTCCCCCATCTTTAAATTTATATTCCAAACATATTTAGGATGGACTAATACCTAATGATAAGTTGACTATGGGTCATTCTTGGTGAAGCATTATGCACCTTGGAGCTGGTCTAAGAGGTCATCAATGCATGATAGTGGGTACCAATTCTTCACTTTTATCTTGTTAAGTGCATTGGTCAGGTATTAAATCATAACCAACCATTCATGAAATCCTTGAATTATCTTGAAAGTAATCTTCCAAACATCTCTAGGATAGACTGGTACTTGATGATAACCTAACTTCAGGTCAATCTTAGTGAAGTATTGTGCACCTCAAAGCTAGTCTAATAGGTTGTTAATGCATGATATAGGGTACCAATTTTTCATTGTTATCTTGTTAAGTGCATGGTACTAAATGATAAATGTTGTGTCTTCTTTATTTGGCACGAGGACTATTGGGCTTCCATAAGAAGAAGAGCTTACCCTGATCTTACCTTAATCTAGAAGCTCTTATATTTGGAATCAGACTTCATCATTTTCCCAAATGGACCTCCACTACCATGGATAATTTGAAAGAGGGGATATATGGACCAAATTGATGTGATGTTTTACCACACAATATGTTGGCTACCCCTTTTTATCTTCAGGTACATCTCCATATTGCCATAGTATCTTAGTTTTTTTGCTATAGTGGCATTTGTGTAAGATGTCATACTACTACTATGTGTCTTTTATCCTTCACAGGTGTTTCTAAGTAGACCAAGAGTAACACAAAATTTGGTGTGTGTCAAATGATCTTACAACATTGTTTGGTAGAGATCGAAGTGATTTTGGTCATTTGAGTTGACTATAAGAGGTTGAAGAAGTGATGTTTGGCATACACAATCCACCATTATGGCTTGTAATTATATGTAGAATATAGGCCATAAAAATATGGGCTTTCAAATAAAATATCACATACCTCTAGTGGCATAACAACATAAGTGATTTCATCCTCCATAGCCTTAAAGTTTTACTAGAAAGAGCATTACCACCAGACTTGAATATCATTCCATTTTGAAAGGGATCTTATAAAGTATATTTTGGGGTATGATTCATTAGAAAGGCCTAAGTACTGGGTTGTAACTTCCACGATGATGTCACTTTATCTCCCTCTATCAATGATAACATGAATAGGTTAACCCTTCACCCAAAACATGGTGTGAAAGAGACATTCTTGCTCTTTAAAGGTGTATGTGTCACCGAAATGGTGTTTAGTTGTGTTCTTTGGATTAGTGTCATCTATTTTCATGAGACATGATGTAGATTGCATAATGAAAGATTATTTCATTTGTCATTTAGAATCATTATGTGAGCTTTTGTAGTATTAGTGACACCAATTTTCACCTTGGTTCTTCTTACCTTTTTTGGTGCAGAAGATGCTTAGGTCTTTTGTTATTACATGACCTTCTTAGGTTGTTCCCCCTTATGTGGCATGTTCTACTTATGTTCAATAGGGTTATATGGTACATTATTTGTGGGTTGGCTCTTAAACACTACACTTGATGAATAAGAAAAATTTTGCTTTATCCTTGCCTTGGATTTAATCTTGGTTGTATTATGGTATGCTTGCCCCAATCTTTGGGAAGTTAGTAATTCCATCTTTGTGTGAATATAAGGGGAGAGTCCATATATGTACTTCAACACCTTATGTTTTTCTATCAAGTCCTCTCACATATGCACATAATAGTCATGGAACTGCTTGGTATAATCTTTAACTAACTGGTTATTACATTATTGTAACTACTAGAACTTGACGTAATCATACTCATAGTGCTTGATGGGTTGATATTCATCCTTCAAGGGATCAAAAAAATGAATCAACACCTTATGTTTTTCTATCAAGTCCTCGCACATATGCACATAATAGTCATGGAACTTCTTGGTATAATCTTTAACTAACTGGTTATTACATTATTGTAACTACTAGAACTTGACGTAATCATACTCATAGTGCTTGATGGGTTGATATTCATCCTTCAAGGGATCAAAAAAATGAATTCCATGTATCGATGGGTTCAAAGGATTTCTCACACTATGTATTGATGGTTTCCCACTAGTGGGAAGCTAAAATGGATATCTTCATTAGCAAAAAGGTGATCTCATATGTGTAAGTGAAACTATTGATTGAGAAGTAGGCCTCAATTTATCAAACCTAGATTTTTATTGTTTTGGTTTTAATTTTTTCTTCAAATATTGGGATGTCAAGATTGACTTATAATTTGAAGGAGGGTTTTTTTTTGAAATGATGGATAAGTTGGCCATATAAAAGAAGGATTGTCTTGTGGTCCAAGTTGCATCATGAGTTCATGAACTTAGCCAAAGAGTTTTTTGCATTGCTCTCAAGGGAAATCTGAATGGGATTCCATATGTATATGAATGCCTCAGGGATTATCTTATGGGTATCATCCACCAAAATCTTACTACAACATTCTTTTGGGTACTTTTAAATAAAACCAACCAATAATCCTTTCTTCTCACATTGTGTTCAAGTGTTTATATGCATATAAGAGCTATTGATATGATACCAATGATCTACACCACTTGGCTTAGGATGTTGATGTGGGAGATAGTTTACACTTGGTATCAAGTTTCAAGGTTGTGGAATACACTGAGGAAAATTAAACAATAGTAAACTAATAACATATATGAATGTGATAGAACTTGCATAATGGTGTAAATTATATTCAATGTACATAATAGGTAAAAATAGAGATGTGCACAATATTTAGTAATACTAGGACTGCAAATTCCTTTGATGAAAGGGGGAATACTTTCTAACTAATTTGACTAAACTAAAAACAAATTAGAGTTTCATATGTGTGTGAATGCTAGATTGTTAGGGCATGCTAAATATATCATATCTGGTATGTTTGTGATTTCTCTCATCTTTATTACCTTATGGGTCATACAATCACATTATATACATCATTATAAGAAGTTAGTTATAATAGATGATGGTTATGAAAGAGTCATCATTTCATCATCTAGCCTAGTGATGGTTGGCCTTCTTGTATGTGTGTCTATTGGACTTGTAGTTGTTAAACATTACTAATAAGTTATCTAACATGGTGTAAACCCTAAAAATTTCCACCTAGCATGTCATATGTTAGAAGGAATTTTAATCATGGATGTCAAGTGTGAATTTTCTTACGCAACACCATGGACTTGCATGGTATATTTCTTGATATCATGATAACTCATAGAGGTATTACAATGTGAGACAAGTAGTGAGCAGTGTCATAGGTGAAATCATAGCCCACAAACTTTAGTTGTGAATGCACAGTGTTATACTTATGCATGACAAGTAAAAAGGTGTTGGGGTAACTCATATAGGTATCAAAAAATTCATGCATACATTAAGATATTACAAACATGGGGAATTTAAATTCCTTGTGAGGATTAAAAAGACCTTCATAGAGTCTACACACAAGGCATCATCACTCTCACCACTTATTTTTTTGCATCTATGGGTTTCAATTTACATGCATTTATCACAAGTCATACTACACCACCACTTTTAAGTTGAGTTATGCTTCAACTACATTAGATATACAACCATTTCATGTACTAGTCCAATTGCAAGTGCTTATGCTTAGGCAACACACCCAAGTTACAGATAAATACATTGCTTTGAGAGCATAAATCAAAGGTAGAATGCATTGTTTCATAGATAGTGACCAAGTTTATAAGGAGATTTTTTAAATGATTAAGGCCAAACACTCATTTCAATAGATCAAAGCTATTTGAGAAGTCAATTAATGGCTCACTAACTTGTTTCATGTTGTACAAGCCTTTTTCTACCATTATCAACAGGTTATCAAAGCACAAGATTCCTCTCATGCATTAGAAAAATCTCTTTAATGGTGGTTTTTGATGATGTGATGCAAGATATCTTAGCCTTAATGAGTGGTTAGTGATCATATTGCGCTCAAGTGTTTATAGGCATATAATATATATCGCTATGATATCAATGATCTATACCACTTGGCTTAGGATGTTAGTGTGGGGGATAACATACACTTGGTAGCAAGTTGCAAGGTTGTAGAATACACAGAGGAAAATTAAACAATAGTAAACCAACAACACATTTAAATGTGATAGGACTTACATAATGGTGTAAATTATATTCAATGTGCATAATAGGGAAAAATATAGATGTGTAAAATATTTAAAATAACTAGGAATGCAAGTTCCTTTGATGAAAGGGGGAATACTTTCTAACTGATTTGACTAGACTAAAAATGAATTAGAGTTTCATATATATGTGAATGCTAGATTGTTAGGGCATGTTAAATATCTTGTATCTAGTATGTTTGTGATATCTCTCATCTTTATTACTTTATGGGTCATATGATTACATTATATACATCATTATAAAAAATTATTTATAATAGATGATGGTTATAAAAGAGGTATCATTTCATCATCTAGCCTAGTGATGGTTGACCTTCTTGTATGTGTGTCTATTGGACTTATAGTTGTTCAAAATTACTAACAAGTTATCTAACATGGTGCAAACCCTATAAATTTCCACCTAGCATGTCATGTGATAGAAGGAATTTTAATCATGAATGTCCAGTGTGAATGTTCTTACACAACACCATGGACTTGCATGGTATGTTTATTGATATCATTATAACTCATAAAGGTATTGAAATGTGAGATAAGTAGTGATCAATTCCATAGGTTAAAGTATAGCCCATGAACTTTAGTTATGCATGTAAAGTGTTATACATATGCATAAAAAGTAAAAAGATGTTGTGATAACTCGTATAGGTATCAAAAAAATTCATGCATACATTAATATATTACAAACATGGGGAATTTAAAGTCTTTGTGAGAATTAAAAATACCCTTGTAGAGTCTACACACAAGGCACCATCACTCAAACCATTTATTTTTCTTTGCATTTATGGGTTTCAATTGACATGCATCTATCACAAGTCATATTGCACCACCACTTCTAAGTTGAGTTATTCTTCAACTACATTGGAGTTGTAACAATTCTAACTACAAGTGCTTATGCTTAGGCAACACGTCTAAATTATAGATAATTACATTGCTTTGAGAGCATAAATCAAAGGTAGACTGCATTGGCTCACAGATAGTTACCAATTTTATAAGGAGATTTTTCAAATGATTAAGGCCAAACACTCATTTCGATAGATCAAATCCATTTTGGAAGATGATTAATGGTTCATTGACTTGTTTCATGTTGTACGAGACTTTTTCCACCAATATCAACAATTTTTCAAATCATAAGAGTCCTCTTATGCATGAGAACAAACTCTTTAGTGGTGTTTTTTGATTGTGTGATGCAAGATATCTTAAGCCTCAATGAGTGGTCAGTGATCAATTACTCTCCATTGATGTTGTCATGAAAATGGCCATTGAAAAATCTCCTAGGTCTAATAGTTTTCCATGTGAATTTCACAAAGTGTTTTGGGAAATGGCAAGAGAGGATTTATATAGTCTACCTCAAATCCTTTCATTCTAACACCCTTTTCTATATTATTAATAAAGGTTGTATAATGTTCATACCTAAGGTAGGTAATTTTGATCAAATTTACAATTGGTAGCTCATCATATTATTCAGTATTTCTTACAATATTATTCACTAGGCCCTAGTTTTATGCATTTGAAATATCATCCATTTGATTGATAGACCTAAAAAAACATGATTTATCAAAAGAAGATATGTATTAGATACTATCATTATAGTCTAGCAAGGTATGGAGTGGGAACGTAGGTCTAAAAATATATATATATTCATCAAAATTAAATTTGAGAAATCTGATGATCACATTGAATGGTTGTTAATTCTTGCCATGTTTTAGTCTTTAGGGTTTGGTCCCAATTTTCTCCATGTGGTGCATTTTTTGTGAATGTTTTAATATGTCTATTTTTCAATACTATGCATTATGAGTAAGTCATATTGCTATGCTCTATTAGGCAAGGTTGCCCTCTTGTCCCAACATTATATATACTAGTTACGGAAGACTTTGGACATATGTTAACTAATTTCACATCCCACAAAATTTTCAAAATAATATCTCACCCATCAAAGAACTCCTCTCGAATTTTTAATGACCATTTTGATGTTGACTCCTTATGCTAATTGAAGATGAAGAAAATATCAAAAATTAATGCAATACCTTGACATTTTTTGTTTGGATTTGGGTTCTAATATACAATGGATAAAGACTCAACTCTAAAAACATTATTTCAATCCCTCTTCTCCTTGGTTGTATATGTTTGATTGAAAATAGATACACCATGGTGATATTTTTTTATTTTATGGTATCCCTTTTATATTTCAAACTACCCCGTCCAAAATTTTGATAGTATGTCATCAATAAGGGATAGAAAAGAATGAATTCCTAGAAAAAAGGTATAATAAACACACCTACCTTGCCTAGATCAATCAATCTTACAAATTGAAAATTAATCAATTATATGCGAACCAAGTGTCTTGATAGGAGATAAATGGAAGATTGCAAGAGTAATGCATATAGCCTGGGAAGTATATATTGAATGTTTTTTTATAACTCGTCATATATTAATGAAAGTGATTAATAATGATTAAGCTAATATGAAGGGATGTCTAAAGTTACCATAGGTAAGTACAACCAAGTATGTCAAAAAGGGTTTAAGTAAGATAGAAGATATCCCACATGTAAAGGTGGATGATGGGAAAAGAGATGAAGATCACCATATAATGAGATTTATACTAAATCACAAAAAAGAAAAAAAAAGAAAAAAAACACATAATATTTCCTCAGATGAAGATTTAAAGGATGAAAATGTGGTGATACATCCAACTTTGGTAGAAACAAAAAGGGGTTAAGTGTAATTTGAGATGTGCACTTAAACTTGGCAAAATAAAGCACAAATAATAGATCAAAACCACAAATTGGGTACATAAAAGTACAAGGAAAAGTCCAAGAAAATCAAAATAAATAAAAATAAGACCATTTTCCATGAAAAGAGAAAAAGAGAGCCCAATTTTTTGAAGAAGAGGATCCATGATACTTGAGACAACCCCTAAGAGTAAATGGAATAAAGAAAAGTGCATAAAAATTGTTCCAACTTAACAATGACCATGCCAATAACAAGAAAAAGGGATGGCTTAAGAAGTGATAGTGAATTAAAAGTCATAAATGAAATTAGGAGAGATGATCCTGCTTAAAAAAAAATCATGTCCATGTAAATCAACATATATAAAATTGAAGGTTTGAGATGCCTATAGACAATTGTTGACTAAATAAACAATGAATAAAAGATGGAATACTAATAACTAGGATAAAATGTCCAATTTTACAGATGATAACACTCATTGGCATGACGAAGTGTACCATCATGATGAAGATACAAATGAATAATAAATAGTAATAGGAGGAGAAGTAAACCAAGTGAGAAATCTCAATGGTTCAATTTAATGTGTTATGGTCATTAACGTGTTTTTTGAATTGACTTTGTTTATGTTCAAACAAAAAATTTAGAGGATCAATTCCATTTATAAAGTTAGTCAAGCTTGCCCATCATGTATAAAATTTTAGTTTGAGGGCAAGAATTTCATAGATTAAGAGGTGTTCATCTCGTGACAAAGCTAAATTAAGGTTTTCAAATTCCTTTGTGATTATGGAGATTCTATTCAAGTAATTTTGTTCTTGCTATTTTTTAAAAATCATTATTTAGAAGCAATAGCACCTAATTTAGGTATATCTTAACCAGCATGCACTAACTCCTAATATATGTTGGTCTTCGTCAATCATCGAGGGGTTGGTCTTTGTTGATCTTCACCGATTTATGACTTACCATAGTTAAATTTGATTGGTAACATCCACCCTTATTCTAACCACCGAACAATGATCCCCACCGTGATCACTACCACCATCACCACTAATTGATAATCACCATCATGTCAATTGTGAACTATGACTATGTAGGTGTCACTCATCTTCGCACATGCCATAGACCCAACATGACATGCAAATCATTCCACGATAATATTAGATTATCATGCCCTAATGCCCTAGTTACATGTCCTCTTAGCATTACCTTAATCTCCTATGGCCCTACTATTAACCAGGTAAATCCTAAAGGCCAAATAGATGTCCTTCACCATTCACTCGCTACTAGATCCAAGGTGGAGGGAGATAGCACAAGCGAAGGTGGTCAGAATAAGGGCAAAGGAGTCAGTGTTTAATCCTAGGTTTTGCATTCATCCATTCTGCTAGGTTTTCAAATTTCATAAGCCAAGTATTATCATTTTGATAGAGTCACTCATATTTTTAGGTTGTTTATATTTAGGGATACATAAAACATGCATATGACCTTGCATAAAATGACATAGACATAGAAGAGAAATATCAAGACAACTACTTTGAATAAAATGATCATGGCTCTGGCCATCAAAACTGTGCACAACTATAAAGAGCTATTATGTTGTAAGTCATTCAAATGGCTTGTCAACCACTTTAATAATTATCTAAGGTTTGCAGGCTTATCCTTATATTTCATTCTATTTGAGGGTTTTGTATGCCCCTATTCAAGGTTACCCTTGCTTCTCTATAGATTGTGTCTTGACACACAGTGGTTTGCATGATTGTGAAATGTGTTTATGAACTCTACACAACTTCAAACACTTAAATCTCTACAAACAACTTAGAGACTGAAAAATATGTTTATAACTAGTATTATTGAGTTTCCACTTAGTTTACAAGTTGTTCTTCTCATAAGAAATGCATACTTAGTCCTCCTTTTCATAGGAAATAGAGTAATATTGTTTAAACACATTATATCCTTTAACATACGGTCATTTTAAAGGATAAAAGAAATCAACTCTCAATGTTACCCTATTAAAACATGCATATGACCCTGTATAAAATCAAATCCCTAACTTATTTAGGATAGAGTCATTCATATTTATGATCACAGAAGGCAAGTGTACATTGAATAAGTTGAACAAGGAAAGAAATCCAAGAGTTTTTTTATAAATGTGAAAAAATTGAATCCATAACTTATTAACATAAACAAAATCCAAAACATATGAAGTAAGAATAGGTATGGGGAAAAAAGGAAAATGCTTCAGATAAGCACATTCACAGTGTGTTCATAAGCCTCCTTTACATAAATTATTTAGATGGAAATGCAAAAAAAAGCAATGAAGATTGTAGTAAATCCTTTAAAAGGACATCTATCTTAAATTTACCTATACCTATTGTTTCTTAAGCCCTATTTATCCTTGCTAGAGGCCCACTATACATAAGGTTAAGCTTGCCTAGGATTTTATCTCTGTTAGTAAGTTATTTTTATACATAAGTATAAGTTCTTATATGTAGGGTCATATACACTAGGAATTTAGAGGAAGAGAGTTGTTCAATAGGGTAGAACAAGGCATTTAAGATCCTCTCGAGTATTTTCCAAGATTTAATATCTTGAGCTCTGCTTTTAATTCATGTGTTTTTATTCACCATTTCATGTGTATTTATGCTTGCAAGTGCCTAAATGTACTCTATTCTTTGTGATGGGGTCATCATGTATGTGTGTTTTTAAGTACATTGAAAGTGTTACTCTTATCATATTTCATGTGTTTGTGTAGACTTCCACAAAGTAAGAGTGTGTGAATCTATGTTTGTTGTACTCCCATTGTAGAGTGTATAAGAGCCTCTATAGTATTTTCCAAGCTTTAATATCTTCAGCTCTATTTTTAATTCATGTGTTTTTATTCACCATTTCCTGTGTATTTATGCTTGCAAGTGTCTAAATGTAGTCTATTCTTGGTGATGGGGTCATCATGTATGTGTGCTTTTAAGTACATTGAAAGTGTTACTCTTATCATATTTCATGTGTTTGTGCAGACTTCCATAAAGTAAGTGTGTGTGAATCCATGTTTGATGTACTCCCATTGTAATATGTATTGTATACTTATTATTGTTGACTTCTTCATTCATAATGTTCAGTGAGCTTATTAAATATTTCCATTAACATCTTTTATATAAGCTGCAACTAAAATTAATTTTTTTGCATATAATCTACATGGACTTGATATTCCAAGCCTCAAAGTTTGGTTCTTTAAAAATTTTCAAAATGTAATGTACCCATTACATTTTCTCTATCTCATTTACTACATACAAAGGTTCATTTAGCTTGTCCTTGAATCGCCACATGAGGCATTGTCATATTATGTAAATTGTTTCCAAATGAATTGGTATGCTCTATTTCTATAATGTGAAAAGATAATCTCTACTTTGGAATGTTACACTGTCTATAGAAAATGTAATGCCTTCTCATATGTACATTTCCTTATTGGAGGCTCATAATATATACTTTCAATTTAGGATGTCAACTTCATGAATGGTTTCCCTAATTATTTTGTGACTACTACATTATGTTGTCATCTAGTTGGGTTACCCTGGTTGATGGCACACCATTGTACTCTCGTGGTGACCTTTACGGTGATTTTTATAAGCATTTCATTGGTAAGGGTTAGTGTTGTAAAGCATATTATTAACTTTTTTGAATGAAAGTTGTTGTTTGTTGGCAACTAATACTATGAATGTTAACTACTGAAGATTTAAGATGGATGAGTGGGAATTAGATGATTACCTCAAAAAAAATTATGCTGAGACCGAATAAATGGTATGCATTTTTAGCTACTATACTCGAACATGAATTTGAGTTGTATTATTTTTTGTTGATATTATTTTTTTATGACATGCATTATGTTAGGAGAAAGAAGTCAGTTAGAAGTCCTCATTGCGTGTAAGTGCTTAGTTTACACATTCCCCTCACCCCCTCAGAGATCGAATGAGGAATCTATATGGAGCATCAATAATTGGGGATTGTATTCTCAATGTTATGAGATAGCCATCCCATACCCACAAATATGTAGGGGTGCAATCCTAGTGCAAGATGGAATATTTACCGAATAAAGATGTAAACAAGGGGATAATACAGGTAATTTTATTGATGGTTTATGTATTTTCAATTCCTAATTTGATATTCTTGCCACATATGTAAAATGTTCAATATTTGTGTACCATGCATCCCTATTTTGATTTATTACATTTTTTTAATATTGTAGGAGGAGTGGGTGGAGCAGATCGAAGATAAAGAGGGTGTCCCCAAAGTGCCCAATGATTGTTTGTCAAGATATGTATGGGAACCTTTGGTTTCCCTTAATATTTGATTGTTCCTCATGTTAAATAATGTTTATTTATTCCCTCTTACAACAATAAAAATTAGAATACTTTTAACACACCATGTGTTTTTATATGTTGTTTTTGTTTTGTGTTTTAGTTGGAAGGGGTTGAGTGGAGCCATGTGGATGTGGCTGATAGTCACCTACATAATGATTTCATCCCTACAAATGTGCATATTTGTTGTACTCTCTCTTTCATTTACCATGCTTAATAATTACGAACCATGCATCCCTATTTTTATATGTTACATATTTTTTAATATTGTAGGAGGAGGGGGTGGAACAGATCGAAGGTGAAGAGGGTGTCCTCGAAGCATCCAATGAGAGATGTATGGGAACCTTTGGCTTCCCTTAATGTTTAATTTCTCTTCATGTTAAATAATTTTTCTTTCTTCCCTCTTATAATAATCAAAATTAGAATACTCTTGACACACCATGCATTTTTCTATGTTGTTTTTGTTTTGTGTTTTAGTTATAAGGGGTGGAGCGGAGCCACGTGGAAGTGATTGATAGTCACCTACATAATGAATTTGTCCCTATAAATGTGTGTATTTGTTGTATTCTATGTTTCATTTTACATGCTCATAACGCCATGTTTGTTGTTCCATATATGTTTGGAGTTGGACTCACATATATATGTCCATCTATGTGGTAGGAGGAGGTGGAGTCATATGACCTCGATGATAATGATGATGAGGATGTTGATGATGATGATGATGGTGAATGGCTTTTAGATGCTTCATAATCTGAAATGAAGGAGGAACTGAATGTTGTAAAAACATTTGATTATCTTTGATGATATTATCTTATGTTTATTGTTTTATACTTTTAACATTTTATTGTTTTTGATGACGTTATCTTTTGTTTATTGGTTTATTTGTTTAACCTCACATATCTTCCTTTTTGAATGATAGTATGCAGGGGAGTACATAATCAAAGATTGGATATTGTGTGTCAAAATGTGCACTTTTGCTTGTTGAGGCCATGTGACACATTTAGAGCTGATGGTGATTGTCCATTTTGGTCTTGAGATAAACTTAACACTCACCATCATAATATTCATGGTCGGTAACCCATTCTAAAGAGCCCCCCTAGAAGTGGGAAATGTAAGCCTAAGGGAAGAGAAATCAACAAAAGGCAAATAGATTGGAGGCCAATAGACCAACTCTTGAAAAAACAAAGTATCAACAAGAGAGATAGGTTATAAATATCATGGCTAGCTAGGGAGGATGTGTCCCAATTATGTTATCTCAGTGACATAGCCTTGAAGTCTATCAATGATGAGATGGGTGCATATGATTTAAGTGAAAATTTGGCATAGAGAAGGGAAGCGTGCATTTAGTGAAGAGAATATCATCGACAAATGGAGTGACAAAGTGAATGGGTGGAGAAATAGCAAGGTTCATGCAAAATGGACCTCAGGTTAACTGCATCCTATTCATTGGTTTTCATGAAGTAAATGTTAAGTTTAATTTAGCTTACTCAATATTAGCATTGATATTTCTACAATAATCACCATTCCGATTACAAAGGGATCACCCTCAAGCCTATTCTAATGATGATGATCACATTTTTTAGAGAAAAATGCATTTGCAAAATGGTAGATATGCACTCTTATTTATTCCCCCTATCTTTCTTTAAACCTTGCCATTATATATTTTGATAGTGTTGTATATTGTTATTGCATATAGACTTTTGGTGGAGATGAGTTAGCACAATCCTAGGCATGGATGGACCATGTTTAGGAGGTATGATAGTTACTTCTTATTTACAAAAACTAACAAGTTTATTCTTCATTTTGGTGTCTTATTCTTACATTTTATCAAGATTTCTAAACTTCACATTTTTAAATGCAGGTGTCTGGGGTGACATGCATATGCATGCATTCATGTGGTTGATCGCTTCCACTTGTTTGTCCATTTCTAGAGGCCTAATGATCATGGCATGAACATTGATATTACCTTGCAACTATTACCTTGGACACTATTATCTATATACATACATTTTGGCATAATATGTATGACATGTATGATGTGTAATCAAACATATTATTTGGACAGGAAATTTGAATACAAGTGTTTCATTTTTGGTTTGTGTTGGATATGTAGTTTTTTGGTTATGTATGATTTAAGTAATGGTTTGGTGGTTAATTTACATTTACCGATGTATTACACAATGATGCATGCTTCAATGATGCAATGTTTTTCCCATCTACTTATCATATATTTTTTACATGTATGGTATGTGATGTTTTTGACAGATGATCTATCATCTTCACATGTATACCTTATTCTCCTTTCATTCTTTCACATGTTGGTGACAAAGTGCACATGTTTGCATGGCTTTATGTCTATATAAAGTAACCATTGTGGGAAGGAGTACAATATAATATTTGTCTGCATGGCTTATCTCTTTAATATTCCTTTGTCTCATATCATGTGTTTGTTTATTCAAGTAATCAACACAACAACTGTTGATGTTTATGGCCCACGATTCTAGGTAGGGGAGGAGGGGTGAGAAATAATGGGGCAACACTCCAATACATCAAAATGACCATGCCACAAGTAAAGATTTCATACTCTAATAAATTGATTTCATTGTTTTCATTTAAGTTATAAAACTTTGTGTGTGTAAGGAAATTATTCATAATATAAAAAAATTGGATATTCTTAGCTTTTGAATATTATCATGGACCCTCATTTATGTGTAGATTTTTTAGCTTTTCAATGCCAAAAATATTGAATGTTATCATTGACTTTCATGTGTATCATATTTTTTGTAGATGAAGTCCCAAATCTAGAAGAGAATGTGGCTTCTCAATTTCTCAAAGACATGGAAGAATTTATCACAAGGATGAGATTCCAAAATGCAATGGGTGCAGAAGAACATCTTGGTTTGAAACTGTCACTAGTGGATGTAAAAAAACAAACACTCGAGTGAGAAAACTAGTTTTTGACTGAGCTTCTTAATGGTGCAAGGGCAAAGGTTATCAAATTGGAAACTATGTTGGCTGACAAGACTAGAGAGGTTAAGAAGTTGTAGGGATGAGAAGATGGATGCTGAAATAAAGTTTCTCAATCTACAAGTTGCCCATGCTTACATAAAATCACTGTGTGATGTAAGGGTGGAAATTATGTGGACCATGCAATCGAAACACAAAGGAATAGTTACCATATATGAGTAGTAGCTACAGATTTTGAAGGCAGAGTTTGATATCTTGTTTGCAAAAGATAATGGGATGTCTCCTAATAGACGTGTTATTCCATACATGAACAATGATAATTAGTTGTGTGCAACAACTTATGTGTTTGGCATTTCGTGATGTATGCTTATGACTTTGGATGGAAATTAATTAAAACACATGCTTATTCAAATTTTAATCTATAAAATCAATGTTTATTTTCCACTATTTTCTTACTTCATCTTGTGTATTTAATTTGTTTATGAATGAACGAATGATTGTGTTCAAAATTTTTATAAATGAATGTTAAGAGACCTAGAAAAGTATGGCAAATGGTTATTTACCAATATATTTTGACTCAAATTCATGTATAAATGTGTTTTCATGTTATGTTATCATGATACCATGGTTTTATAATGAGTTCCAAGTGATCGTAGTTTTATAATGTCAAATAAATTCATTTAAAAAACTCGAGATAAAGGATTTTAAGACCTCTCGGCCTGTGCAAGAATAAGAAAACCCTAGTATTAGGGTTTTGATGATTCCTAGAGTATCCACCATCAAAATAAATCCAAAATTTGTAGCTTGAATTTTTATTACATGATAAAGGATTATGATAGGTTTTGGTATGGTATGGTCACTATTCGTACACAAACAGCTGACTGTGTTTACTAAGGAGACCTAGAGACCTAATTAGGTATATCCTAAAGAGAGAAGAGATAGTTAGCAAAGGATATGTGACTTGAAACTTCATGGGGAGTTTAATGGGCATAGAGAGGTGCTATAAACAAGTCTTATATCCTATGGAGGCCTCATAGAATTGGAAAAGTAAGAGGAAAATAGGGGAAAAAAAAGACTACAATCCTTAAAGGGATATTGTAAGCTAGAGGTATGACATTGAAGGATAACTTGTGATTGAGGGCTTAGAAGAGGTCAAGATAGATGTGTTGGAAACATTTAGGATCATTGAAGAAAGGAAAATGTGTCCCTAATTCCCATACTAAGTTTTGGTCCTTCAAACCTAACAAGATTGCCTAAGAAAAAGCTAATGTGTGAGTTGTGTCTAAACAAGGTCGAAGGGTGAAAGATGACAAATTGAGGTAATACTTGTGATATCACAAGGGATTCTGATGATAGCAAAGATGGGTTCCAAGGGTAGACACTATATATCCTAGTATGCACATTGGTAGAGACCAAGAGAGATGAGACCTTGAAGGGCAAATGAAGCATTTAATGTGAACTTTTGCAAGATTAGAGCTACATAATGATGTTGTTGGTGACTTCTCCCCTTACCTCTAAATCATAGGGGTAGTTGATGTAAAAATTAGTTGTCAAAATGTAGTTGATGTAAAAAATAGTTATAAAAAGAGGACTAAAGAGACTCTTCTAAGCATGAACAAGGTACTAAATCTACTAACCAATCAAATGAACCTCAGAACTATTAATTCTTTGTTTATATAATATCAGTAACATTATTTTTTTATATACTATTTATAAATTTGATTTATATTTAAAATAATGGCTAACTTTACCACATTCTTGGGGTAGGGTTTAAATATCATTCATAAAATATTTTAAGAGACAGTACATTTATATGATATGTTACAGCATGTGGATAGTCTAAGAGAACTATTCACCTTCAAAAAAAGGTATTTATTTTTTGTTACATGCATTTATTATTGTTGTGCTATCACTAAAACCTACAAAAGGCTGCAATCAGGATGCATTATCTATTTATGTCCACCCCTATCTTGTTTTGTTTCCATGTTAAGATTGTCATCCTAGACTTATCATTTTGGATTGTTACGAGGTGGGTTTGGAAAAGTGTGGTATCCTACAACATGCTCTGATATCTAAGTTTACTCCTAGTTTCTATGAAGTCTCTCTATCTACAAGTGGAAGTTCCATGCCCATCCTACACTTTTTGGAATAGATGACTAATTGGGTATTGTGCATGCGATATCACCCTATTTTATACCTTGTTGTAACTTTGTGCCATATAGTTTTGAATAGTGTCATAGTTTTTACACTTTTATCCACCACACAACATCTATGAAAAATCTCTCATGTTTTGCATATTAGGGACTCAATAGTATCAACTCTAATAGTATATGGGATCTATTCATAAAAGTGAAAAGCATCTAGTTAGAAATGCCAAAAAATATGAAAAACATATGACTACAAGTAGTTACTAGACTTACAATATCAGACCCCCTCAATTGGTTTTCAGTGTCATCCACCAGATTTGCTACAACACCTTATAGTGCACAGCTTGATCCTTGCATATCCATATCTGATACACCATGTATTTGGTGTTCAAACCTCTAATATCCATTCCTTATCCTTCATTTTCAATTCAAACGCCATTATATTTGACCTAGCAATGAAAATGTATTACATAAACTACAGTCACCTCAAAGTTGTTAATGCATACAGTATGGGGGGAAATAAAACTTACATGATACTTAACATCGATGTTACTGATGCTCTCATTAATACCATGCATTATGGTTACATCCTCTACAGCTACCTAAGTTATCATCTTTCTCATTAGGTCCAACTTTAGCACATGCTTTTAAGTATATCCTTGGATTTAAAATGAGCAATTGCACATCAACATAGAAGGCATTACATTGAATATGTGATAATACAACATCTCATCTTTCATAATTTACACCCATGTCTTACGAGGGTCACTATTATCGAAGGTAACATGAGAATATGGGATGTTCAAAGCCCATACACATGAAATATTTTCATGTATTTCTACTTTGAAGTTCTTGTGGAAGTTGGCGTCCTTGCATAGTTGTAGCAACCAATAATGTATGTAAATTGATGTTGTTAATTGGTGAACCAACCAATCCACCCTATGATGTTCAGAAGTCCTTATTGTGCTTAGTAAATGACATTTCAAATGGGAATGGTAAGATTCTATATATGCATTGGTGTCTTGCCCAGCATGCAAAAGTGTCTAACAACATCATGACCACATTCCAACCCTGTATGACCATTATTGTTCCCAATATTTGACAAAAGTGGGCTGAGAGGAGATATATCTTTCTACAAAATGTCCTTATCAGCACAACTCTAAATTATTAACACTAAGTCCTCAAATATCACACATCTTAAATCATCATCTTTCACCTTTACTATCAAATTCTTCAACCACGTACAACAAACATGCCAAATGCATAAGTAGACCTCACAATCGAATGTCTCCCTACATAACACAATAGTTTTGCATAAGTTAATGGAATAAGGTGGGGATGGTGTCTATGAACATACAAATATAAATTACATGATGCATGTAAGAATAATGATGATGCACCTAATAGCTTTTATCTCTGCACTAGCATCATCAACATTGAAGGTGTTAGTTTAATATTTTGTCGATCAACGTACTGATAAACAAAATAGCTCTGATCAGCCAAAGTAAGAAGATTAGTCATCCAAATGTGTAGTTTTACCACATCAAAAGGGGACTGATCTCTCCTCTCGTCAAGGGGAGGTTCCCTATATATATATATATATATATATATATATATATAGAAAATAATACTCAAGGGTAGGATAAACCATCCATCTCTCTTTCTTCAGAGATGATGTGTGCAAATCAAAGGAAAAACTCAAGGGAAATGACTGAAAGCACTCCTCTTCTTTCAAAATTACTATTCAGCAAGGCACAAGAATACTCCTGGTAGTAAATGCAAAATGTTACCAAGGACATAGTAACCAGCAAATTGAGATGCAACATAAAGTCTCCACCTAAATTTCCCAAGAGTGAGATACGAAGGACAATGAGGGCACAAAGTCATCCCAAGGTCCTTTACACAGAAATGAAAATAAAACACACTGAAAGGCAATTATGGGGGCACAAAGTCTCTCCACAGTTGACTTCAGGACACTTTCCTGACTAATTTCACTAATCCTGCTTGTTGAATTAAAGGAACAGAAAATATATTAAGGAAAAATACATAAGAACAGTTTACCCAACAACAAAGATATCACAGCACAAAGTCTGAAAAGTCACTTGCTTTCTTATTCCAATAACAAAATATGATCAACAATTTGAGCTCAAAGTCTCAGTAATGCCTTTCAATTTGGGCAGAGTTTTGTTTTAATTGTCAAAAAGAGATCCTTTTACAATAAAAGAGAGTCCCTTATATAGCCACTTCAAGAAGGACTCGGGAACAGTAACACATCATGTTTCATTGAAATTTGTTAAGGAGATAGGCTGGAATTTAGGGGCATCTACCCATTTGTTTTTCTCAATGCAGAGAAACAAGTCACGCTATTGAAAGTTTGCATCTTTCAATGTCCACCTGGCGATCTGATCCTTCCTCATCGTTCCTCCTTTTCTGGTTAATTAAATCAGGTCCTTGATTTGATTTGATGCTCTATCCTTAGTCACTTCTTGTTGATCTTGGCCTTAAAGCCTGTGAATGCATTCAGGTCTATAGATTACAAGGATCAACGACTATTTTATGAGCTTTAAAATTGACGTTCGCGCACCCGTCAATATGCTTTCAACAGATAGTTCACTGGTCTTGAATTTTACATCTTCGGGCGCGTCACCTCTTGGTCTTTCTTCAGATTTTATGTTTTACACTTTCTCGGAAAGAACCTACCCTTTTGGGCCTTAAGAAATGATCTGCTTTGGGTCAGGAAAAGCCCCCCGTAAGGGTATCTGCCCTTCAGGCGGTCTTTGAATGGCCTTCAGGCTTCTTTCTTCTGGTGGGTAGCTAAGTTCTTCCTTCGGATTTCTTGTTTTACATCTTCCCAAAGGGAAGATGACCCTTCGGCTTCGGGGAAGCGTCCTTCAATTTGGCAACCGAGAGTCCCCCGCAACGGCACCTGCCCTTCGAGGTCCTTCGACAGACTTTTCCTTAGAGTCTATCGTGGACATTTTCGTGGACTTTTTCCCCAGGCTTTTCCTGCAGACAAAAAGTCTGTGGACAAATTCCCGCAGACAAAAAGTCCGTGAGAATTATTGTTTTGTTCTTCAACTTTGAAAAACTCCTTCGGGCTTTCTTCCCGCAGCCTGTTTGAATTCTTTCAGACTTTTTGTCTGAAGGAATTCCTTCGAACAAAAGTCTGAAAGAATTATGCCTTTTTTTACCTTAAACAAAATTCCAAAAGAATTTACCTTTGCAGCCTTCTTTGAAAATGACCCTTTTGAAGGGTGTTTTTGTTGACCAAGTGCCCTCTGCAAGGGCACTTGTCCTTCGGGAGGCTCTCTTGAACTTCTTGCATTTGAACTACTCCTTTGAACCGTCTGAGTGAATTTTTTGATTGAACCAAAGCATTGAACCACTTGGTTGAACCAAACGTTGAACCAATCTGTTGAACCACTCCGTTGAACCAAGTCGATGAACCAAGCTTTGAACCAAGTTGATGGTTCAAGCTTTGAACCAAGTGGATGAACTATTTGATTGAACCAAAGCATTGAACCAACTGAGTGAACCGAAGCCGATGAACCAAGGTAATGAATCAAAAGCATTGAACCACTTGGTTGAACCAAATGTTGAACCAAGATTTGAACAAAAATGGTTCAAGATGATGGTTCAAGATGATGAACCATTTGATTGAACCGAAGCGATGAACTAACCGTTGAACCAAGCTTTGGTTCAACGGTTCAAATGAAGCCTTTGAACCAACTGACGAACCATTTGATTGAACCAAAGTGATGAACTTTGTTGATTGAACTTTGCAATTGTGTTGAGAGCTTTTAAACCTGTTGAACCAAATGCATTGACCCTATTTGTAGAAGACTTTTGAACCTGACTGTAGAAGTCTTTAAACCTGGAAGCAATTGAACCTATCTGCATAGTCCATAGAAACCAAGTCCGTATATTTATCTTCCTGCTGAGTCCGTAGATTTATCTTCCTGCTGAGTCCATAGATGCAAGCCTGTAGAGTCCATAGATTCACGCCTATAGATTCTATAGATTCAAGCCTGCAGAGTTTGTAGATTTCTGAGAATCTTGGAAAATGAGGAATCTGAATGCCCAAGACAAATATTGAAAAAGGAGGAGACAATTTTGGTCTGTAGGACCAAAATAGTTCAAATGTTGTCCCAAAAATGAGTGATATTTTTGGGGGATAACAGTTGGCTCCAGTTGGGGAACTCTTATCAATTGTAAAAAGAATTGAAGGGAGTAGAATCTAGAATCTCCAGTGCCTTGAAGTATGTTGTTGGGCTATGGAGTCATGCTACCCAGAAATGGAAGGCATCAAAAAAAGGAAACAAACAAAACAAAATAAAATTAAAAACTATACAAATATACATATATATAGATGCAATAATCTGATACTTCAAGAGTTGAAGTGTTTCAGATGTTGCTTCTTGAGAGGTAGTGAAAATAGTGTGCCATCTTGGTAAACCAGCAGGAAAACATTTTTCCCCCAAAAATGGTGACGAGCGAATGGAGCTCTCCACCAGGAAACCAATTTTATGTGTCTTCCCCTTGGCTTTTTCTTCTTCTTGCTCCATGACATGACGTGGTCTTCAAACTGAAAACCATAACTCCTTACTCTCCCTGCGAAGAGTTCCTTTTGCTGACTTTGGAATACAACAGTATGGTCCACCACCATAACTTGATGTTCTGCTGGTCCAATCCAGCACATGCTTTGATTGTCAGCATCAGACCCTTGACAAACCATCAGCTCAACACCTCCTTTGGTGTGAAGGAGTTTGATCTCTTCATCTTGAGCAATCTTCAATTTAAACAATAGAGATTCACATCCAACTATGTTATTGGTGTTGTTGATTTACAAATTGCATGAAGGAAGAATATCTCTTTGAGGAGATATCGACACAGACCCGACTCTATCGAATTCCAAGATCCAAGCATCATCAGAAGCTGATCTTCTATCAGATTTATCTTCATTGGAGATGGAAGATCCTTCTTGATTTGTACTATGCCCTACTAATTCTTTTGATGCCTTATTTGGATCAAATCTTAGATTGCCAGCTACAGGATTTTTATCAGCTGAAACATGTGCATCCTCTGTGGTCAAGAAGTAATTACCCTTGCCTAAAGGCTCAAACAAAATTTGAGCTATAGGGGCTGACGTTTGGGTAACCACAATTTTTGCCTCAAACAAGTCCACACTTGGTTCTCCACCAATGTTTAATTGCTCAGGATTGACTTGCAGGGATTCAAACTCAGTCATCTAAATTTTGGATTTCTTGACATGATCAATCATGGAAAATGACTGAGATGAACTTGGAAGACAGGATGGGAGTTCATCCTTTTAGTTTTTGGGAGGGGGAGGACTGATCTGTGAATTTGAAGTAGAAGGTGCAGAGATGTTCGATGTACTTACTTCTTCGGCAATCACCAGGTCCTTTGACTGAAAAGGAAGAGGGGTTCTCTGCTCAAAAATTGAAATTGTTGGTTGGGGTGGCTCCTATGTCTTCTCTTCGTCATCCTGCTAGGCTGACTGATTCTCAGACCTGGTGAATACTATGTATGATCCTTTGACTGCTTCACCTTCACTTCTGGGTTCATCTTGGGAATTCAGAAAACCAATGTGGGAGTCGCCAGTTGATTCTTCTTAATCCTCCCTGAAGAGATCAACACCATTTTCTTGCTTGAACTCAGGTTAGAAATAGGAAACATGTTCTGTTTCCAAATATCTAACTACTGAGTTGGTTAGAGGTGCTTCAAGGGCAAGGTTCCTCTGTGGGGGAGGAAGACGATTTGGTTGCCCTTGACTTCTGGCAGCATTGCCTTGATATGGTTGATTAGGGAAGTCCTCCTTGGTATATCTTTATATAGAGGAGCAGAAGACATACCTTGTGCCATTTACTTTTTCAAGCCTAGCAATTCATTTGCCAGCTTTTGTACCATTGGGTTAGTGGTAACTATGGGTGAGTATTCAGAAGATGAATATGGTTTGCCTCTATTTGGATCTCTCCTTATCTTTCCTGCCAAGATAAGGTCATCTTCTACCTTAGTAGCCAAAATTTGAGCTACAACAAGATCTATTTGACCAGCACGTCTCAGCAGAAAACTCACTTCAGGAAGTTGTGAGTTGATGAAGAAGCATTTGAGGTTCTGAGGTGTCAGCTGGGCGACCATGGGAATCCTGTGCCTCAGCTTGTCGAACTTGGCAATAATATCCCTCATAGGCTCATGAGGCTCTTTCTTCATCTGAGTGAGCTAGGTCAGCAAGGCATGTGCATCTTCTATAGGCTTGAACCTTGCTTCAAACTTGGCTTTGAGTGTATCCCAGTCAGTCACTGATCTAGCTTGCAGATGGTAGAACCAGTCTGCAACAGCACCTTGTAGTGTCTCCACAAAAAGCCTGACTGCCATGTCTTCAAATTACACCCCTATAATAGCACAGGCTATGTTGAAGGCTACAATGTGTTCATCAGGGTGAATTATACCATCAACAAAGAATTTAGGGAAATTATTTCTTGAACTACGTGGGAGTTCATGCAGACGTGGAGTCAAGTTAAGTGGGCCAAAAGAGTTACCCCAGGGGCCTCAAACTGCCATGATTTAATTAGGAAAAATAGAGGTAACAAATCTGGACAGAGTGGCCAGATTACAAAACAAAAATGGAAAAAGACTGGTTCAGCTTCAGCTTGAGGCTTCAAACTGCGTACTCTTTCCCAGCAGCTTTGGTTTTTGCAGACCAAATAAAATAACGGAGGTGGAGGAAGATGGTAAGGCTATAAATGGATAATGGGTAAGACATGAAACAGAGTCGCTAGAGTCTGTAATGGATAAGGGTTATAATGATAATGGGTAAGACACAGGTGATGTTTCAATCTTAAACTTGAGGTTTCAAATTGCACAAAATTATGTATATCCCCAGTGGAGTCACCAAAAACTATTGGTTGAATATTTTGTCGATAAGCGTACTGATAAACAAAATAGGTCTGATCAGCCAAAGTAAGAAGATTAGTCATCTAAATGTGTAGGTTTACCACATCAAAAGGGGACTGATCTCTCCTCTCGTCAAGGGGAGGTTCCTTATAGATATGTTATATATATATAAACAGAAAATAATACTCAAGGGTAGGATAAACCATCCATCTCTCTTTCTTCAGAGATGATGTGTGCAAATCAAAGGAAAAACTCAAGGGAAATGACTGAAAGCACTCCTCTTCTTTTAGAAGTACTATTCAGCAAGGCACAAGAATAATCTTGGTAGTAAATGCAAAATGTAACCAAGGACGTAGTAACCAACAAATCGAGATGCAGCACAAAGTCTCCACCTGAATTGCCCAAGAGTGAGATACGAAGGACAATGAGGGCACAAAGTCATCCCAAGGTCCTTTACATAGAAATGAAATGAAAACACACTGAAAGACAATTATGGGGGCATAAAGTCTCTCCACAGTTGACTTCAGGACACCTTCCTAACTAATTTCACTAGTCTTGCTTGTTGAATTAAAGGAACAAAAAATATATTAAGGAAAAAGACATAAGAACAGTTTTCCCAACAACAAAGATATCACAGCACAAAGTCTGAAAAGTCACTTGCTTTCTTATTCCAATAACAAAATATGATCAACAATCTGAGCTCAAAGTCTCAGTAATGCCTTTCAATTTGGGCAGAGTTTCATTTTTATTGTCAAAAAGAGATCCTTTTACAATAAAAGAGAGTCCCTTATATAACCACTTCAAGAAGGACTCGAGAATAGTAACACATCATGTTGCATTTAAATTTGTTAAGGAGACAGGCTAGAATTTAGGGGCATCTACCCATTTGTTTTTCTCAATGCAGAGAAATAAGTAACGCTATTGAAAGTTTGCATCTTTCAATATCCACATGGTGATCTAATCCTTCCTCATCGTTCCTCTTTTTCTGGTTAATTGAATCAGGTCCTTCATTCGATTTGATGCTCTATTCCTTAGTCGCTTCCTACTGATCTTGGCCTTAAATCTTGTGAATGCATTCGGGTCTATAGATTACAAGGATCAACAGCTATTTTATGAGCTTTGAAATTGATGTTTGCACACCCGTCAATACGCTTTCAACAGATAATTCATTGTTCTTGAATTTGACGTCTTCGGGCGCATCACCTCTTAGTCTTTCTTTGGATTTTTTGTTTTGCACTTTCCTAGAAAGAACCTGCCCTTCCAGGCCTTAAGAAATGATTTGCTTTGGGTCGAGAAAAGCCCCTCGTAAGGGTATCTGCCCTTCGGGCGGTCTTTGAATGGCCTTCGGGCTTCTTTCTTCCGACGGGTAGCTAAGTTCTTCCTTCAGATTTCTTGTTTTACATCTTCCCAAAGGGAAGATGACCCTTCGGCTTCAGGGAAACATCCTTCAATTTGGTAGCTGAGAGTCCCCCGCAAGGGCACCAACCCTTTGGGGTCCTTCAGCGGCCTTTTCCTTAGAGGCTCTCACGGACATTCCCGCAGACTTTTTCCCTGGGCTTTTCCTGCAGACAAAAAGTCTGCGAGAATTATTGTTTTGTTCTTCAACTTTGAAAAACTCCTTCGGGCTTTCTTCCTGCAGCCTGTCTGAATTCTTTCCGACTTTTTGTCTGAAGGAATTCCTTCAGACAAAAGTCTGAAAGAATTATGCCTTTGTCTGCCTTAAACAAAATTCTGAAAGAATTTACCTTTGCGGCCTTTTTTGAAAATGACCCTTCTGAAGGGTGTTTTTTTCAACCAAGTGCCCTCCGCAAGGGCACTTGTCCTTCGAGAGGCTCTCTTGAACTTTTTGCATTTGAACTACTCCTTTGAACCGTCTGAGTGAACCGTTTGATTGAACCAAAGCATTAAACCGCTTGGTTGAACCAAACATTGAACCAATCCGTTGAACCAAGTCGATGAACCAAGCTTTGAACCAAGCCGATGGTTCAAGCTTTGAACCAAGCGGATGAACTATTTGATTGAACCAAAGCATTGAACCAACCGTCGATGAAGCAACTGAGTGAATCGAAGCCGATGAACCAAGGCGATGAATCAAAAGCATTGAACTGCTTAGTTGAACCAAGCCGATGAACCAAGATTTGAACTAAAATGGTTCAAGTCGATGGTTCAAGATGATGAACCATTTGATTGAACCGAAGTGATGAACTAACTGTTGAACCAAGCTTTGGTTCAACGGTTCAAACGAAGCCTTTGAACCAACTGACGAACCATTTGATTGAACCAAAGTGATGAACTTTGCCGATTGAACTTCGCAGTTGTGTTGAGAGCTTTTAAACCTATTGAACCAAATGCGTTGAACCTATTTGTAGAAGACTTTTGAACCTGACTGTAGAAGTCTTTAAACTTGGAAGTGATTGAACCTATCTACATAGTCTGTAGAAACCAAGTCCGTAGATTTCTCTTCCTTCTGAGTCTGTAGATGCAAGCCTGCAGAGTCCGTAGATTCAAGCATGCATAGTCTGTAGATTCAAGCCTGCAGAGTCCATAGATTTTTGAGAAGCTTGGAAAATGAGGAATCTGAATGCCCAGGATAAATTTTGAAAAAAGAAGAGACAATTTTTGTCTATAGGACCAAAATAGTTCAAATGTTGTCCCAAAAATGAGTGATATTTTTGGGGGACAACAAAAGGCATTGGTTATCCATTCAATATATTTCAAATGCACTCTTTGAGAAGAATTTGCATCCATTGTCTTATGTTGACAATACATTATCAAGACATAATGACCCATGCAACGGGCATACCTTCGTGTTTGGAGTTAAACACCAATAGTGTGTACAATTGGAACTGTACAAGAAAAAAATAAAAACATTAGAATAACTACTATTATTACAAACATCAGAACAACTAATATTATTAACTACTCTTATAAACATTGGCACAATACCTTCATTTCATTCATCCCAAATATTTCATCCGTCACCAATAAGTTATGTTTCCCAAATCTCAACAACCATTATAGTTGTTGTGGGAGTTGGATGCCCAAGATGAAGGGGATTTCCCCATCCCCATCAATCTCTCCCTAATTGTATCCCTGATAGAAAAACCACTTGTCAGCATTTGTCAATGCCCACTATTGAACACTCTTTACATCATCAATATTGTACATGTATTTTGCCTTCTTGATCAATCGCTCTATGTTGTATATGTCATCCTTACTTAAGAAATCAACTCACTCTATTTCACCATTAAACAATACAAGTTTTTATGCACCATCTCCTGGTGTTTAAGGTTGATAGCATCATCAGTCATTCCCAATAATAATAGCATATGAACCCATTCATTAAGTTGGGTGCTGATGTTAGGAGCAAAAAAACATTTCTTACCCTTGAACTGTTCATATTGTTGGCCATAGCAATGTTATGTTCATTGTTTGTGTGTTCTACTTGATTGTATATGAGCAGCACTCATCAATTCTACAGACCATGCATCATGTGTTGAAATGACAATGACAACCATACCTTATATGCCTTCGACCTGGTTGTCTACCCTTTTTAGACTTGGGCATTAAAGACTTGTCTTTTAGTAGGGCATCAATTTCTTGAAAGTCATTGGGGCCATATGAACACCAGTAGTTGCACGATTATGGTGAACAAATAAACAGTCATGCAAAATGAAAAAAAGTGTACATGAAAGGAACATAATAACATATAAATAGACACTAACTTGAAATCTACAATGTGAGGTGACTTACATGACATATTCAAAGGTGGAAATGATCCTACTATCCTTTCCAGTAAAATATGAATTTCTCTTATGATGTGAAACATGAAAATTTGTAGGGAATAATTCCCTTCTTGATTTTCCTTTGATGAAGTCATCAACCCTGTCTTGCTCAACCCAGGCAACCCACAAGTCTTCCTTTTTGACATCAAGAAAATTTGTCCTCTTGATAAAACTATAATCAAATTGACCCTCACCTAGCTTTTACAGTTCAAGGCGCATTATTTCTTCCCACCTTTTTTTCCATCTATTTTATCCTATAAGGAGAACACTTCATTGAATGAATTAGAACAGACTTTTGGTATTGAGTGAATGTAGGTTGTATTACAATGGATTTTTTTTTAATTTAATGATATCTATCATATACTATAATGTACAAAGGACAATGATTGAATAATGCATACAATATAAGCACAATTTAGTCCAAACAATAGTAAAACATGAAAACATCATTGGAATGGGAAGTCAGACTCGTATGCATCGACAAAGAAGAGAATACCCTTTTTGGCTAAATTTATTGTACCTCTCATTCAAATACATTGTTTTACATGCACTATTGCATTTAACCCATATTGGGTCATTTAAGTTATAAATATATTTTAGAGTGTGTCATATGTAAAAACATTAGGAAGTTCATAACACCATATAAAGAGTCAAAATAAACTTTGTATAAAGATATGTTTAAATTATCGAGAGAAGTACAATAGGTATACAAAAAAACTTTTTCATGACTTTCTTTGAACATTACATCAAGTAGGAGAAGAGAATGGAGAATGGTATGATAGCTACAAAAGTGAACATTACACAACGAGTAAATGAGAATCAATGCATGTCAACATCAACAACTATGTAAACCAATGAAAAATCGATCAAAGTATCAAAAAATTCATCCATGGGAATGTCTTCTAAATCAGGTATTGCAAATGCATCCATAGTGATTTGTCACATTTCATTTTGTTTTTGCCCTGACGATGCTTGTTAAATACATTTATTTGTGCAATAAATGTGAATATTTAAAAATAACCCATACATGAAAGTTGCATTGTCATGTAGATTAGCGATCAAACCTTGAGGAACATCCCTATCCCCTATAATTTCATGATAAATGTCTTTGAAATTGATTTCCACACACACACTTATTTGATCACACAAATAGAAACATAAGCGTAGCATGTCTGTTAAAGCAATGTAGGAGGCACAATGTAAAGACACTTCATCGAATAGAAAAGTGGCATATTGTCATATGATTTCATTTTGAGGAGAAAATAACATGCTTTTGATATAAATATGTATTCCTTTCCACTCAAATGTAACCAATAAACACATGTGTTGGTCAAACATACCACAAATAGAAGCCATGAACCGCACATAGAAATTAAAATATGAGAATTCAAACCAATTAAAAAAAATATGATAGAAACTATGAACAAAAAGGTTATAAGAATGTATAAAACCTTGTTGAAATCAATATAAAACCCTTTATAAACAATATCAAAATAAATGCATCAAAACATAGAAATGGACAAAATAGTGCATGCATGAGGTAGTTGTATTTATAGATGATCTTAAGTGGCACACACTAACTATGTGCATGTGGATGGGGTGAAGGAATGTGATTTTTCTATGAAACCCATAGCTTCAAGAAAGGGTTAAAAAAAAGATAAATTTCTAGGAAGCCCATAAAATGAAGACATGGTTTTAAAATAGCGAATTTGTTATGAAGCCCATAAACTCAGAATAGGGTCCAAAAAAAGTGAAATTGCTAAGAATCCCATGTGATATCATGGTTGTCCATCAACTAATCATTCGATGTATTAAATTAGAGGCATGGGCATACTATTATTTATGGACACCATGTGAAAGGAAATGCTAGTAGGCGACACAAGAAAAATTTATACATGTGTTTATTATAAATTATATGAGCCCATATGGGATGTAATTTATCAAATTCAATTATAATGGTACGTTGCCTTATCACCTACAGTAAGGTCATGGCATAACTCATATTGAATTATTAGAGCTTTACTATATCAAAATAGGCCACCAATTTTTTTAAATGATTTCCTCATAGACCACAACTACCATACTTCCCACCTATCAAACCACAATTTTTGGCCCCTAAATTTAGGGAGGCCCATGAGACGATAGAACACAATTATGAAACTAAATGATGAGTCTCAAATAATATATGAAAGATGTTTAGGGCTCTAGATGATGATTCAACATTCCACTTACAAAAGTTGATTGCCAATTACTATAGTAAATGCCACTATCTAAGGTTTTACGAATGGATTAGACTAAATGGTAGACAGTTGTATCAAAGTAGTCATATACCACTGTCCAATATCAATTCTTTATAACTAATCTAAGTATTGCCCATCATGATCATGAGCATTTCTATCATCCTTATATTCTTCTGATGGTGTTGGAAAATGACTTCTTCACCACATTACTTCTTGGTATATGAGCTCATCCAACATGTGTTTGGGATCTAATTCAAGATTTGAATTTGGACAATTCAACAATTGTACATAATTATCATGAAGACTGTCCCATGTTAAAATTTGAAATCTAATCATAAGGTGATATGTACAAAAGAATCTTTCTAACAATAATGTTACATTACTAGTTCTATCAAAGTATCTGTCAAACCAACTTTTCATCATGGGATTCAAAGATATTCCATGTTACAGAGTAATTAATTATGATAAGAGATTAGACTTAAAAATTATATCTAGTGTTTCCATTTGTCGACGTGACCAATTGGCTTTTAACAAATCCAAAGTAAAAACATTATTAGTATTCCACCAAATCTTGGCAACATGATTTACATGAGTAGCCCAAGCAGGTGGTGGCCAACATAAAATTTCAATCAATTCAATTGAAACTTGATCAAAGTATCTTCTTGTTACATCTCTGAATTGGATTATGGAATTTCATAAGTGATCAAAATGATAATTGGAGAGGGGTTCTAAAAATAATGACATATTGCAAACGAACACACAAACTATAGAAAATAAATTATATACAGGATCCACTGCATCTTATGCAATAGATTCTTTAATAGAATGATTATCAATCACCCAATCAATTTAAAATATAGATTGTCAAAAGATTCAATCAGTTTCATTCTAAAAAAGTAAATTTAGAAATATACTTGTAATAATGTAGTTATGAAAAATGTATCAATTATTTTTATAAAGGTGGAGTAAGACTACCATATAGACTGCATAGGCAAGAGGATCTTCTTCAATGTAGAAACACATTTGACATAAACATCATACTCTAATGTGGTGTCATAAAAATATAATAAGCTAATATGACAAATATCAAATTAACATTTAACACTAGTACTTTACAAGTATTTTATGGGCCTCCATATTGAGATGGAGCCATAACATGCCTCTCATTTCCTTCGAAAAGTTTGGTTAAGGTTGGATATTTTTCTTTTACACTTATACCCAAAAATAGATAAGAAATATGTGTAAATTGCAAGCTAGTTGAAAGGAGCTACCATTTTGGTATCATCCAATCTTGCAAACCATCTCATTTCTAGATTACCAAATGTTTTTAAGTTTATACAATGTAGATGAAGCTCTAAGGATAAAAATATTTTTTTTAGACTCGAGGCCATTTCAACTTATATAAATTGTGGAAGGGTGGAAGAAAGCCTTCATCAAAGCAAATATGTACATCAACAGATATATTGTTCTAGTTTTAGTGGATGCCTCTATAAAATTAAAGACTTGACCATGTATCTACACATCAAGTGTGTACTTTAACATGAGGTTTAATTGGGAAATAAAGGCTAATTTTTGTTGTGAATCTTGGAGCATTTAAATCTGATTTCATTTTTATACCCTTTCCTCAACTTTCTTTCTAAAATGTTGAGGATTGACCTCTCAAATATTTCATTAAAAAGTCTTGATCATTTATTTCTAAAAAAAATCACTTCATAAATTCTTCAAATTTTAATGTGATTCACCATAGATTGTAAAGTTTATGGATAAATATTTTAATAAGGTAATGAGAATTCAAATAAATTTAAATATATTAATTAAATAAAAATATTTGTTGGATCCAATTTTATTAAAATATCATACTCTCCCCTTCATTATAAGATTACAATGGAAATATTGAGAATATTACATATACAAATTTGGAGTATGAAGGTGTGCATGTTAGTAAAGGTATGGATAACAAGTAAAAAATTATAGATGCTTATTATCAAATAATTTTTCACATAAGCATTATTTTACTACAATCGTCCCCTTCTTCACCAAATGGTGATTTTTGGAGACAGGACTGTAAAAACAAGGAATGAAAACATAACTCATGACTATAAAATTGGGTTCAGTATAATAAATTCTAATTATACAATGATAGAAACAACAATTCAAGTGAAAAGTGTGTCCGATGATGATGTCTACAAAAAATGTTCAAGATGAATATAGTTGTGAGTCCCCAATGTCATAATCCAAACAAGACACATTTGGAAAGGAAACTAAATTGGAAAGGCATTGAACTATGGAATTAAGATAATTTATGAAAATTTTATTTTATGGCCAACTAATATCATAGAATTAGAGGGAAAAAGTATATCAAACTCTGAATAAATTAAGTAACTGGAAAAATTGTTTATAATCAATATTTCTAAAATGTAAAGTGATGTCGTATAAAGAGTTGAAACCACTTTCGTATGGATTATTGGTCCAAATTATTTCACAATATTTTATATGTTATGCACTTTTTTCAATGTATGTATAATTGGTCCAAAATTAGCATTATTGAATTGTCATTGTGACTTTTCATAGCGAGAAAATTATTTCACCTGTTGTTATGCAAATCCCTCTTTTTATTTTATGTTTATCATGTCTTGTGTTATGAAGTCTGAGATATGAAGATTTTTATTTATGGAATATAAAATATTCCTACAAGATTTATCATTCAATGTGAAAACTATGTTTATCGAAATAAAAATTCATAAACATGCCCTATCAATCCTGTTGTAACCAATTGGGACAAAGAGCTATTTTAAGACAAAGTATTGTAGGGGAAATATATTGGAGAAAATACCCATAATAATCATTCTTTCTCTTTAGGGTTCCCTCTGTAGGTTGAAGGTACATCAACACTTGACGGTCAAAAACCTAGTGTTTGGGACACCTTTACACATGCAAGTTAGCCCTCCCCTGTCTTAAGAATCAATTTATGATAAGAAGTTAAGAACTTTAAAATTTTAAAAAGTTACAAACCCTTTTATGGATGACTAATGTTTTTGTCTACACTTCACAAACTATCTCAAAAAAGTAATTGCAAGTGTTGAGGTAATGTGCACTGATAGGGAAAATGGGTGATGAAAGCATTAGGGATGTCACTGCAGATCAATCTCATCATTATAAAGTAAACCCAATTCCTTCACTATGTTGGATATATGTCTATATCTACTATCATGTTAAAATTCAATAATCCTATTTATGATATATTTTATTACAGGAGGATGTTCGCTTCATATATAAGATGGGGCTAGATGAATACAAATTTTCCATCTCATGGTCTTGACTAATACCTGGTACTTGAAAAGTGTTCCCCATATCATAGAAAAAAGTGCAAATATATATTTTCTTATAATTCATAAACTAATTGGGTGTTGTAATGTTGTATATGGAAGAGGTGCCATTAATCTGAAGGGTTTGGAGTACTACAACTCTCTAATCAATGAACTTGTTGATCATGGTATTAAATTGGCCCTTAATGGCAACATCTATTAAATAACATATTTAGAGCTATTAATTAGTCACAGACCTTAAAGTTTAGTAGTGGGTGAAAGGCATGTGTTAGTGGGTGAAATTAGTGTTAGTCAAATCCAATTTCCCTATTGGAACTTAGTCTTGGTTTTGTAGGATCCTTAATGCATTTCAAGATTCAAAGCCCGTAGGAGTCTTTGCCATGCTCAGTGCAGCCTTCTAGTCATGATCAGGGTTTCACTTCCATTTTAAATAAAGATTAAACATGTGAACACTTCATTTGAATTGTGGGATCCCAAAGCCCACATGGGTTAGGCTTATAATTAGTCTTTAGTGTAGATGTTTGTTCTTTACAGTATTAATTGGGACTACAAACCTGACAAGGTAAGGTCTGTTTTGACATCATCAAACAATGTAAATTAGGATTTATACCATGTATTAGTCTTATATTTTCCTTGATGTTTGATGTTAGTCTACTCCTTCAATGACCACTCTTAGTCTATACATCATTCATTTCATCTAAACCATACACCACTTTGTGAGAAACAACCTTCCACTTTCAAATTGACTGTCATAAAGGAAACATGGTATGTGTTAGGTTGTGGAGCTAAAAGCTTCACTGATGCAGACAGGGAGGAGGTTGCAGAAGAGTTGCGGAGTGTCACAGATGCCGGCGTCGGTCAGGCCAACCGACGTCGGCAGGATTAGGCAAGAAGGCAACCAACGTCGGTCAGTAGTCGGCCGACGTCGGCACCCCCCAGGTAGACAGGGACCGACGTCGATCACCTGTGTGGTTCGGACTACGGATGTTACGGGCAGTTAGCTAACGAACCAAGTGTTTGCATGATGAGAGCCAATTTTAGACTGAGAGCTGTGGATCTAATTATTGTAATTAGATGTCTAATTATTATTTGGATGAGATCTATATAATAGACTCATGGTTGTATTGTAAACTTGTGCTAGGGAGTAAGAGAGCAAATAGCTCCTTCAGAGAGAGGTAGAGCAATGGTGCGTTCCTCCTAGTGCCACAGTACCAAGTGTGGGTGTTGGATTAGAGAGTCAGCAAGATTCTTCAGGTATGTATGATCTTGGCCATCAGGTGAGCATGGCTTCTATAGGAGATCTACATGGTAAGTAAGATCGTTGATCTGTAGGTGTGTGTGTGTGCAAGGTCAAGGTTCATAGGTGTGCAGAACCAGATTGATCTGTAGGTTGGAGATCAGATAGGATAGCAACACAACAGGGAGCAGGATCAGGCAGGATCTACTTGGAGTACGGTGTGTACTCATTGGTATGTATGTGGAGTACATGGAGAGCTAAGAGGAAGGTAAGGCAGCTTCTTCCATAAGTATGGTCTGTTGAATTGCAGGTTGTTGCAGGTTCATGGGAGATCTACTTGAAGTACGTTGAGTACTTGTGGAGTGCGTGGAGCACTTGTGGAGTGCGTGGAGCACTTGTGGTGTGCATGGAGCACAGGTGTAAGGTGAACACCAACTCTGTGTTTGAGTTGGGTGTTGGGACCTAAGAGAGAGAGCTTTGAGGGAAGATTTACTGTTTATGTCCTAGAGGTGTGGGAGCCCTAGAGGTGTGTAAGGAAGAAGATCTGTGGCAATCTTCTTTGTTGTATTTCCTTCTGAAAGAGTTTTAATACAAGTTGTGTATTGTCTCTCATATTCCGTGTTATTTCTGAATTCTAGTTACTTGTGATTCTGGTTAATTTCCGCATATTAAGTTGCTTGGTTTGGTAATCAATTGTGTGCTTCTAGTGTTTCATATCCCAACAAGTGGTATCAGAGCCTTGGTTGTAGGTTCTTGAGCTTGATACCAACAAGTGGTATCAGAGCCAAGGTTGCAGGAAGCAAGTTTTGTGTTTGGTTACAGGTCACTCTCAGGGGTTTCTGATTGAGTGGGAGTAGAGCAATGGCAGATGAAAGTAAGCTAAGAATGGAGGAGTTGAAAAGCACAGATGGTCACTTACGGTCCCATGGAAAGAAAGAGCAGGTAAAAGAATATTGTTGGTCTATGGAAGATCAGCATGAAGAAACTAAAGACGCAGATGTTGCAGGTGATGTGGCACAAGATGCTCTGGGAGGTTTCTTGGATAAAGTTGAATCTTGGATAACAGATTCGGTTGCCTCTTTCCATGCAGCCCCAGGTAGAGGAGCTGGTGAGCCTTGCCAAATAATTGGCAAAGGGGAAGTGAAGCTGAAATTGCAGGCGGCCAACACACAGGTGTTGATGAAGGTCATGCAGGTCCCAAGTTTGGAGATATGGCTAATTTCTTCAGAAAGATTGGGTGATGAGAGATGCACAAGAACTCTCACAGCGGATACACTTGAATTAGCTGGTGGTAAAAAAATAGGTACTCTTTATCTACTTGCTTATATTACTGATTCTTCTTTTGTTGCGGAGACGTGGCTTCGTAGGCTTGGTCACATGAGCAAGAAGGATATGCATGTTCTTAAGCGTAAGATAGATATATTTGACAGGCTTAAGAACTGGAAAGCCTTGGTGTTCTTGGAGGAGATGGCAGACAGAAACTAGTGGATGGTGTTGGATACTTCTGAGCAGAGCAGTTTGGACATGGGTTTTGATTCAAAGGAGCTCGTGGGTAAAAATTCATCACTCATAGGCGAACACAGATACCGACGTCGATCAGGAGGAATCAATGTCGAACAGACAGGTGCCGATGTCGGTCATGTGCAGACCGAAGCTGGTGATGTCGGGTAGAGTGAGACCGACGTCGGTCAGAAGGACCGATGTCGGCAATAGGGTAAGACCGACGTCGATCACGAGGAACGACGTCGGCAATAGGTAAGACCGACATCGGCAGGAGGACCGACGTCGGCAACAGGAACACCGACGTCGGCAGGGTCGGTAGTCAGGGACAGACGCATGGGAACCGACGTCGGTCAGATGCAGACTGTGTAGTGATCGAGGTCGATCACTGTAACAGATTTTGGGTGGACAACACGCTGTCAAGGAGTCTCAAACACCCATACGAATGACTGAAGACGTAAGTAGGCCCTCAAATTAATTCTTCCTCTTCTTTATACTCGTTGTTGTTTGTAGAGCAGGAAGGATCCAGGAAACAGGTGGGAGCATGGCAGGGATATCATGCAAAACCAAACGATTGTTTTGGTAGGGTTGCCAGTCGGTGCGAAAGCACAGAGATGAATGGATTCCTTAGTTGAAGAATATAGTGAACAGACACATGAGATGGAAGACCAGGCATATGGTCTTGAGGGAGCTGCAGGACAGTGGTACAGGGTTTGACAGGTGGAGGATGAAGCATGGCTTCAGTCAATGTCAGGGTAACTACTATGGTTTGACTTACCAGGGGGATAGTGATTGCAACATCATTCTGTTGATGTATGTGGATGGTATGCTAGCTAGCAGGTTTGTACATACAGGGTTTTGCTGAGCTAAGGGTAAGATTAGTTCAGTGGCATGTCATGAGGAGTTTGGAGCAGCAAAATTTTTTGGCATGAGAGACATGGAGATCACAGGTTGATTTTGTCTCCAGTGGAAGATGATGTGAATCAGGTGTTGGCAAGGTTCAGGATGCAGAGCTGGAGCACACTAAGGGCTGGACAGGTACAGTGTCTGAAATCACATGAGGTCTGGTATAGACCTGAGTATTCCCATGCAGTGGGCGCTGTCAGAGAGTTAGGAACCAATTTGGGGAAGTGGATTCTCAGGGATTTGAGAGGGACCAACAATAGGTATGCTATGCAGGGTCAGGACTTCACTACATGTGCTTGTAGGTTCGGATGTGGCAGGGTACTCGGATGACAGGAGGTACACCACAGGTTGTGTGGTGGGTTGTCTTCAGGATTGATCTTGAAGAGGGATACAAACTAGGAAACATATTAGACGGAGTACAGGTACAGGTACAGTGCAGCTGTTTATCTCCAAGTGGGAGATTGTTAGGTTGTGGAGCTAAAAGCTTCACTGATGCAGACAGGGAGGAGGTTGTAGAAGAGTTGCGGAGTGTCACAGACGCTGGCGTCAATCAGGCCAACTGACGTCGACAGGATTAAGCAAGAAGGCAACCAACATCGGTCAATAGTCGGTCGACGTCGGCACCCCCCAGGTAGACAGGGACCGACGTCGGTCACCTGTGTGGTTCAGACTGTGGATGTTACGGGCAGTTAGCTAACGAACCAAGTGTCTGCATGATGAGAGCCAATTTTAGACTGAGAGTTGCGGATCTAATTATTGTAATTAGATGTCTAATTATTGTTTGGATGAGATCTATATAATAGACTCATGGTTGTATTGTAAACTTGTGCTAGGGAGTAAGAGAGCAAATAGCTCTTTCAGAGAGAGGTAGAGCAATGGTGCGTTCCTCCTAGTGCCACAGTACAAAGTATTGGTGCTGGATTGGAGAGTCAGTAGGATTCTTCAGGTATGTATGATCTTGGCCATCAGGTGAGCATGGCTTCTATAGGAGATCTACATGGTAAGTAAGATCGTTGATCTACAGGTGTGTGTGTGTGCAAGGTCAAGGTTCATAAGTGTGCATAACCAGATTGATCTGTAGGTTGGAGATCAGATAGGACAACAACATAATAGGGAGCAGGATCAGGCAGGATCTACTTGGAGTACGGTGTGTACTCATTGGTATGTACGTGGAGTACATGGAGAGCTAAGAGGAAGGCAAGGCAGTTTCTTCCATAAGTATGGTCTGTTGAATTGCAGGTTGTTGCAGGTTCATGGGAGATCTACTTGAAGTACGTTGAGTACTTGTGGAGTGCGTGGAGCACTTGTGGAGTGCGTGGAGCACTTGTGGTGTGCGTGGAGCACAGGTGTAAGGTGAACACCAACTCTGTGTTTGAGTTGGGTGTTGGGACCTAAGAGAGAGAGCTTTGAGGGAAGATTTATTGTTTATGTCCTAGAGGTGTGGGAGCCCTAGAGGTGTGTAAGGAAGAAGATCTGTGGCAATCTTCTTTGTTGTATTTCCTTCTGAAAGAGTTTTAATACAAGTTGTGTATTGTCTCTCATATTCCGTGTTATTTCTGAATTCTAGTTACTTGTGATTTTGGTTAATTTTCGCATATTAAGTTGCTTGGTTTGGTAATCAATTGTGTGCTTCCGGTGTTTCATATCCCAACAGTATGAGGATAGAGTTAACTCTTATTACTGAGTTTTCCATATAAGGATATCTTAATCACTCCTATGTAGGCATGTATAGATTCAATACATCCAAAACTAATAGCATAATGGTTCACAACCTACCAATCTCATGAAATCATTCCAAACTCTCTTCTTTAACTATTACCTATAGTCACCTTTTGATTATCACCTGTAGTCCTTCATTCACATGTAATTATACATAAAGGATAACATATTTATGGCCTCTAGGCCTTCAAGGACAACATTAACTAATACAATCACATATTATGAATGAAGAAACCACAACAAATCACTTTCTTTTCAACAAACACAAATCTGATTAGGTCTTAAACAATTTTAAATTGGATATTGGCACTTGGGAAAGATGAAAAAGTCTGTAAAAACCAAAAATGATTTGTAAAAGCCCAAAAATGTGGGAGAAAGGAGCATTGAATGGTTTGGGAAGATAAAGAGACATTGGGGGAGATTATTGGTCATATTTTCTTGTCCTTATAAGCAAAATAACATTCTTTTTCAAATTGGATGAAGTTTGGAATAATATATATATATGAATCATGGAGGCACCTAGACTCACCATACGCTATGGAAGAAAGAGATTTGGTTATCATTGGCCCTTCCCAGACATTGGTTGTCACCCACCATTCTCAGACGCTAGTTATTGCTCGCCCTTCTAGATGTTTTGTAAGATAAATTGGGGGAAAATTCAGGGGATAAATTGGGGGAAATGGTAAGATTTGACCCTGATGGTGTGAATTTCAAAATCACTCCATTATCTTGTTTTTTTCTCGATTCAGCGATGCCATGGTTGGTGGGATGTCACAATGATGGTCACTATGTAGTCATGATGGTGGTTAGTGGCATACAGTGATATTGGTGGTCTTTGAAATGTTGGTGGTGAGTGTGGTACCTACCATAGTTATGGTCTCAAAGTTGGTGTAGCCCTAGTGTTTGACAAACTAGTGATGACAAGTGAAGATCAGTGAGCTAACACCAGCATTTTGATGGTTAGTGCATGTTAGTTAAGCTAATCACCTAATTTGGGTATGTACAAAATTTAAATTTTGTTTGTAGGAAAATTCCTCTTACCGTAAAAGATGTTGAGATAAATTTTAATAGCTTTTTTCTCAAGGCCTACAGTGAGTTTGTGACATTGATTTGGGATTATTTGTGCTTGATATTTGTAGAATACCCATATTCATTTATGATTTTTGATGTTGAAAAGATAACTATAATAACATATTATTACATTATCGTTAGAGGAGGTACAACAAGGTGCCCACTAGCAACCACCCTGCCCCAGAAGTATTTTGTTTTGATATTGGAGAGAGGAGGCTCTCCTTATGGAAATCCACTCATTGAGGATGCCAAACTCATTTGAAAGGCCTTGACAAAAACCAATAACTATACTTCTATAGCTCAGATATTTGTCTTAGAGGATGGAGTTTAGTTGTGTATAGGTAGAGTGTTGGGAGGTGGAACAACTATTAACGTTGGCTTCTATAGCAAGGCCAGCTTGGGACATGTTTAAATCATTGGATGGGATGAAAGGCTTGTAAACCAGTTGTATAATTAGGTGGAGAAACAAACCAAATTTCAAACCTAACAAGCTTTTTCTTTGGGATTCTGCATTAAAAGATTCCCTTTTAGAAGCTAGAGTGCTTCCCTAAAATAGATATATTGTGGATCATGTGGAGGGCACCAAGATTAGTGTGAGCATATTTGATAAAAATAGAAAGAGACATACATCCATAGATCTTCTCAAGGATGCAAATCCACAAAACATTTTTGTTTTTCTCAATGTGATGGTCAGTAGAATCCCCTTCAATTTTGTATTAGGTTTGTAATTTAAAATTTTGAAAAAACAAACCCAATCAAGCTCAATAGGATCTATGCATAGAGTAAGTCAATCTCGAATCAAGGTTCATTTTAAGAGACCATATCAGAAACCCCCTTAGGTATATTTAGGTGAATCTTATTCGTATCCTTGGTGAATATGAAAATTTCAAAAAAAAAATCACCTTCGTAAGTTTTCTTTACAGTTGTTCATCTACATAGTTAAAACATATAAGTCATGGGATAAATTTAAAAATAATATTAAAAAACTTTCCTAAACTTTAATATTATTACATATTTTTATTCCTCTCAAAGATATATGCAATTTCAAAAAAAAATAATCTCAAACCAAGTTTATATACAAAAGTTATGGCCTCCAAAAATTGGTGCTTAGTTACATCATATCATGCCATCAAGTGACAACACTATGTTTCCTGATAACACTATGTCACTCAACAACACTATGTTACATGACAACATTATATCTTCTAACAACATGCTAAAATTTGGATTCTTCTTTAAGAGATATATAATTTCAAAAAAAATAGTCTCAAACCGAGTCTGTATGCAAAAGTTATGGCCTCTAGAAGTTGGTACTCAGTTGCATCACATCATGCCATCGAGCAACATCACTATGTCACTCGACAACACTATGTCACCCAACAACATTATATCACCTGACATCATGCTAAACTTTGGATTCTTCCAAAAAAATATACAGTTTTTAAAAAAAAATCCTCAAACTGAGTCTGTATGCAAAAGTTATGACCTTTGGATGTTCTTTAGTTGCATCACAACATGTCATCAGGTGACAGTATGCTACCAAGCAATAACATGCTACCAAGCAGCAACATGTTGCTGAGTAGTAACATGCTACCAAGTGGTAGCATGCTATCAAGTGATAACATGTTTTCAAGTGGTAACATGCTACTGAGTGATAACATGCTACCAAATGACAACATGGTGTCAAACGACAACATCATGATGTTGTTGGGCGACAACACCATGATGTAGTTAGGCGGTACCAAATACCAACTTTTAAAGGTCATAAATTTTGTATACGCACTCATATTGAGATGATTTTTTTTAATTATATCTCCTCAAGATGAATTCAAATATGAAATAATATTAAGGTTTAAGAAATTTTTTGAAACTCTTTTTTATTTATCCCACAACCTATCTATTGGGCGGCCTTAATATTCAACATGGTAATGAGGTAAATAATGAGACTTGGATGGTAACCCTTTTGAACATATGTACTATATATATATATATATATATATATATATATATATATAAAAGGTTAATCATATGGATGCTCCCATAATTAATATAAATGATTGGCAATCTAACCCCTATAAAAATTTACATCTCAAAAATTTAGGCGAATGGGTCCTATGTACTACTCCTAAAAAATTGCCAAATACAATTTACCAAAAAGTGAATATTCATGAATTAACGAATATTCACCACTAAAATTTACCCTATCTCAAATTTATGTATAAAATATTTTAGGAAACGCATAGTTGTTTATAAAAAATTTTAACATGTATCGTTTGCTTTCTGTAGATGATTGATGTCGTGTTTATTACCATCATTTCTTTCCAAATTTTGATAGAGCTTTTACATTAGGTTTATTTTTTATTTATTTTAACCATTTGCAATCACTCTTAGTTTATGATGCAACCCCACCTTAAATCCTTGCTTGGTATGAGGTCTCTGATTTTATTTGACTATGTGTGTCATCTAAATATTTCTTGAGTGCCATACTAGTCTATCATAAAACAGTATCTACATTGCCAAAATTGATTGAGAATGATAGTGTTTCATGGTATTGCATGCAAATCCACATATATCATTTTGATAAATTTAATAAGAGAATAAAAAATTAAAAATGAATAGCATATCACAATGAAAAAGATAGATTTATGATGTTGACTTTTAAACCTATTGTAAGCAAGCCAAAGGCTCATGGAGTATAATTCATTAGCACCATTAATGGTCAATCTTATAAAGTATCATTAAATCACTTATCAGATCACAATAAGGTAATTTTGTCAGCAAGAAGCCTAGGCATCCCTCAGTTTCTGCTCCTAAGTGGAATTAGCCCATACAAATATCTCAAACAATTCAAGATTCCCATGTTGTTAGATCTACCCTCAGTAGGTAAGGGTGTTCAGTATGATCCAATAGCAAGCTTCATAATGGAATCCCCCATACCACTTAAAAAATCACATGTACAATTATTAGGCATTATTAACAACTCCTAATTCTACATCGACTCCACCAGCACTATTCAACAAGTTCCCATCAAAGGCACATCAGGATCAACTAGAACCCAATATATAGGAATAATGTCTGAGAAAATTGCTTTTACCTTATCTATATGACATCTTTAACTATGTATCAAATATCCTTGAGACAACCCTTTAGTCTGATACAAGTACTTGTCTCAAACTCATGATCTACAGACATTCATGCAAAGCATGAAGGAAATTGCCAAACTTAACAAGACCAGTTCTATTCAACATTTTACATTCAAAAACAAGTCAAGTGATATGGAGTTTAAATTAATTGTAGTGTCTTTTACCCAAAACATTTTAGATGAAAACATGGTAGCAAAGTTCTGTCATGATTCACTTGCCACAAGTTCTCATTTTCATGGAGGATATCTTATTAGTTTTGTGATTGACCCAAGATATAAAGTGAAAGGGGTTCATGGATTAAGGGTTGTAAATGGTTCAAATTTTAAGGACTGTCCTGGAATAAATATTCAAACAACTACTATGATGATTGACGAGTATTTATACTATTTTTTCTCATTTCTTTTTTTAATTTTTATTTATATAAATTTATTTAAATTAATTATTGACAACTATAATATATGAATATGAATGTTTTCAGGTATATTGTGTAATTAAAAATTTGATATATTAATAAATAAATAGTTTTATCTTATAAATCATTCAATAAAATAACAAATGTTTGAACTTTATAATCGGAGTTTCTTCACTTATTTGAATGCTTCTTTCCCAAATTTAAAATTTATAATAGAAGTGTATGCATCTAAATTTGCTCGCCTATTATGGCTTGCTAATTGTGTCGCTAATTCCACTTGATGATTCACTAATTAATCCCCTTCATCATTATTTTATCTAGCATTGCCTATTCCCCCTAGTCAATAATCTAATCCCCTTTATATATCTATATTAACATTCATATTTCCCATCTAATATTAATTCTCTTGTTATTTATTATAATCATCTCATTTATCACCTAAAACCATCTTATGCCCATTTGTGAATTTTAAATTCATAAAATCACACCTATTCCTAGGATTCTCTGCAAACCTACCCACTAGCCATAACATCATCACTTTATTAACCTAGTCTAATCATCCCCTAATCACCGTTAGATTCCCTAATGGAATATAGAACTCTCCACCACCCTTCTCCTTCTCTAGAGAGTTCTCTCTCTAGAGAATTCTAAGGAATTTTAAATTCCTTATAATTCCCTCCTTTCTCTCTAGATTCTTCTCATCTAGAAGTTTCCAATGAATTTTCAATTCATCTGAAAATCCTTCTTCTTCCTCTATTTAAACCACTCAATCCTCCATTGGAGCCAACTCATGAATATTTAAAAATCATAAAGCCTCCATGTCTAATTAGAAAAATGTCCTCAAATCCATGTCCATGAATCAATCATCAACAAGTATTTATCAATAAACATCACTATGTCAAATTTTTGAGTTTGTATGCAATCAACCATCTGTTTGAACATACTGGAATGAGATTAGTTGAAATGAGGAATTCAGTAAGGTTTTTAATCTTATGGTTCTATTTTGTTTCCATAATCCTTCCTATTATGTACTTTGATGTTTTGAATTTAAAATTACTTAGTTATGGTAATTTAATCAATAAGCTCAAATTTTATCTTATAATTGGTGACCACAGTGGGAACGAGTATTTTACTCATTTTGTTTTAAACAATATTTTTCAAGATCCTTGCATTTGATTTCAGTATTAACTTTTGATTTATAAATTCTAATAATAGTAATGGGTCTCTTTACTTCTAAGTTTGTATAAATTAAAAAAAAGTTGTGACGTGATAAATATTCGCATGATATTGTTAAAATTTGCATGCATCTTCCATTTTTGACTCATTTGAAAAGTGAATCTTTATTTCCTCTACTAAAATTTAGATTTCAGGTGACTGCTAACAGTTTTGAACATTTGTTGAGTATGTTTTTGGTGTGCATATAGTGGATTGGATAAATTTGAAATCTTTTGCAGACTTAGGGGTGAAATCTAATAAATATACATATAGTTTGTCCATATCATATAAAACTTGCAGCATATATCATGGTTTACATCCCTTGAACCCGCCTCCACCTCGTAAGCATTTCTCCTCACTTTTATTCAATGTCTCAGGTTCAAGGCCCCCTAATCCCATAGGAATAATCTCAATTGCTCTAAAATCCTTAATTTGACAAAATAATGCCCTTGTCACTTGATTGTATGTGGATCCATTAGGACATGATGCATACACCAAATACCACAAATTTTTAGATCTTAAAAAATCCCTACTCTAACTCTAAAATCCTTTGATATCTCACCCATCCATTAAAAAAAATGTCGTACTATCTAGAGTTTTGCCATCCTCCCATTCTGATTCATATGACCTTGGGTCGATGACCTAAACCTTAATATCATTTTTGTGAAAGAACTCTAAGTACCTATTTTTGAGGCTCAAAATAACTTTCCAAGTGGTGGAGAATTTGAGGATGAGTTGTAGCAACTACTATTAGGTTGAGTTGAAATGTTTTGAGCCTTTGACCTGCAGTATGCTTTAGGGTTCAATTATCATTTTTAAGACATGTTCGTACTTTGAATCCCCCACTTTTACACACATTGGGAGCATGCTAGTAAAAGTTATGTAATTTTGCTTTACATAGGCCAAATTCATTTGCTTAAAAGTATCCAAGGCCTTCTCGAAAATCCCATTTTCATATGCATACCTTGTAGTCCTCATATCCCATATCTTGTTGAGACATTCTAATAAACGGACCATGTGCCTTGTATCAAGATAAAAGATGAAGAGTGAGTCACTTGGTGTGCTAGAAAGGCACTGGCAAAAGCATCATAAAAACTACATATAGGCATAAAACATTAAAATGCATTGTGCATGTCTATACCAGGTCAAGGTCTCCATATGTAGGATTTAGGTTTGGCAAAATATTTTTGAACCGTGTAATTCCCATTTTGGCACACAATATGACTGGTATTTTCTAATCAAAACCAAAAAATAAGAAGCCCATTCTACATGAATCGTGCATCATATGGTGAGGATGTTGAAGAAAGGGAACATGCTGGGAAAAGTTGTGGGGTTTAGCTTTACCCTAGCTAACACCTTGGCTTAAAACCTTTGAAGTAGCCCATTTTTGCATGACTTACATACCTGTAGCATTGTTCAGCATCTTAGAAGTCTATAAAATTTCCTTGTTTCCTCTTCAAAAGTCACAGGTGTCCATTAGTCTTGAATATACCAAGACAATTTGATGGATACATCAAATACGATCAAAGGATTTGATGGACACAAAAAACACCCCTTGGGATGCATTGTCTTGCCTCTTCAAGTAGGTCCAAAACTAATTGCTACATTATATTTATTTATACAAAGCATGCGAATCTTTAACATGTTTATAGGATGTCCTTGGATACACAAGATGAATGTAGTATCATATACAATGTATAGATGTATGAAGTATATAAATATTAATAGGGTGGTCATAGTTTCAAGTATTACATATGAATACCCTCTTGGGCGAGAGATTATTTCTTCTCCACCACCATCATTTTGGTTGTGAGTTATACAACTGACTAAGGTTCATTCTACTAAGACAACTAAAATGAAAACAATGTATTTTCCTAAACAACCAGTATTTTAGCATGCATTACATCAGAGGTTTGTTCAATACATAAGGGAGCCATTATCTACTCCATCATGTCCTAGAATAATGCTAAAAATTTCTTTACATGTTCCTTAGATAACACAAACACATTATACTATTATGCATTAGATTCCATGCAATACTATGATTCATAGAGGTATGCAACATACACACAATAATATGGTTGATGATGACACTGATGGATATCAAAACACGTTATTATTTTTAGACTCTGACTCAAATGCACATGTTACTACTCAGATATGACTATTAACATTAGGCATGTTCGACATAATACTTACATGTGAGCATCTCATTGATGGGATCATTAGCTAACATTGCATAATATTCTTTAAAAACTTTAAAAAATAAAAAAGAAAAAATAAAAATTCATGACATATATTATTTGTTTACATGATATTTTTATACTTTATCATATTTAGTACAATACATATCAAGTTGTTTTCCTATACACACGTTTCATAGTATACATGAGTGAGATGTAAGGCATACATGTTTCATATGACATGGACACACAGATGTAGGACTTTCCTACACCTAGGAGACACCTTCCAAAACTAGAATCACACTTTTATTGGGTGCATCTAGCTATTTTACACATGTTTTATGTTTCTATAATTATTTCCATTAATCATATTGAGATACTTTACACTGATTATACATGACTTGCTCTGACTCGTGCTATTTAGACTGCTTGATATTGTATTTTTCTATATGTGATGATGACATACATTGATTATGTAGATTAACCTTTCTTGTTCTATGCATGTTTGATTTTGCTACTTCCTTTTTGTTTGACTCTAATTGTGGGTGACATTATATTATCCTTCATGTTTGTGACATTAGATTGTTCATTGGGTTTGTGACATTAAATTTTCTATTGAATGTGGCCATAAGCCTTGTAAGACATATAATTGATTCATTATGTATGACTCTTAAACATTGTTTGCTATATGTGGATAAAATCTATGATTGTATGCTAATCTTGTTAGTGCCATGATTTATATCACACACTCTCCTTGTTTTCGGTGCTATGATACATATCATGCACTTTTATGTATAATTATTAATCATTTTATGGATTCTCCTGGCTATGTTGATTATTCACTATGTTTTTCATTGATATATATATATATATATATATATATATATATATATATATATATATATATATATATATATATATATATATATATATATATATATATATATATAGAGAGAGAGAGAGAGAGAGAGAGAGAGAGAGACATGACACTTGTATTCATATGATATATGTCTCATACATACTCAGATATTATATTCTTATTATGATGACATATTCTCTACATGTTATTATATGTTTTACATTGCTTACATATTTTATATATAACTTGATGACTTTAACTTCTATCTTTTGAGATGAATAATTCATAGGTTTCATTCCTCACCTCAAAAGAGGGGCATACATGATGGCTTGTCTAAGAGATTAAGCCTTTAAAATCACATAAAATTTAGATTTTTGGCACAGATTATTTTAGAATGGTACAAGTTTATACAAATATTAAAGATTTGACTCAAACTGGGGGCATATTGTAATATCCATTTTTGGATATTTCATGAACTCTAAAGTTTGTTGTGATTCATTTTCAATACTAGATATCAAACAAATACTAAAACATCCCACAAGAAATATTAATTTTGAAAACCTAATTGAAATATTTATTGTATTGAATGGAAAATACAGATGTTTACACATACTAACCATAAATAGTAGAAAATCCTTTCATATGATATGAAACTCTAGTTTATTATCAATATCTAACATCATAACACTTACAAGAGCAACCCTGGATATTATAGCTTATGGTAGGGTTTGATGATTGATTTTAATGTTATGCTAGATGTAGATAAAGGTATGATAGGGTGGACTTTGTAACAATAGATGTATAAACTGAAATGGTAGTAGCATGAGGGTTACATTGGGGTTTAAAGAAGCTTCCAATGGTATGACGGGTTTAAATTTCAGCCACCAATATAACTATCATTGCCCTGAGTGGTATGACGAAGTATAAACCTCAATGTAATCATAATTTGTAGTGCAATAATGGATGGTAAATAATACCAAACCCTCAAAAAAATTAGGAATTGATAGTAAAATCTAGTGAAACTGAAAAATATAATTTGATCTTGATCTATCATCACAAATATGATTGATGAATGGAATCACCTTAATGGGTTAGAGGGTTTTTGTCCTCCAAACCTGTATATTAAAGGGTTTCATCCTTAGATGAAAAAATTGAACACAATGGCTCAATCTCTAGATTAGGGTTTGACTAACAAAATTAAATAATGAATAATAACTCTTTTGAACCTAGCTTCTCCTTTTATAACTTTTCTTTTTCCAATTTACCCTCAAAGTATTTAAAAAGATTTTTAATAAAACATTATTTTTCAACCACTTAATAATAATTATTGTTTGACCCTCTTAATAATAATAATAATAATAATAAGTGTCTTTTTTATGTTATAAAATAAAAGTGACTTATGACAACTTAAAGTATTATTATTAATTTATTTCCCTAACTCTATACTTTAGACTGCAAGAAATAAGGAATTGGCCATGGGTCTTTCAATCAATTAATTTAAAAAAGGAGACATGATAGTTTACCCTTACTATGGGTCTTTCAATCAGTTAATTTCAAAAAGGAGACATGATAGTTCACCCTTCCTAGAATTACTTGTCCTCAAGTAATTGCAAGGTCAACTACTTTGACTCTCCCCAATTGACCATCTATGTAATACTAAATTCCAATTCATCCTTAGGAACTTGCAAGTCCAAGTGGCCCATTTTGAGATTGCCCCCTTGATGTTTGAATTAGGTGTTTTTTTATTTTTAACTCTTGGTTGCCTCAATGAATATGAAATTGTACTATAAATTATAAGCCATGAAGTAAAATTGATTTTCAAATTCATGTTGTAAATCAAAATTCCATTTTACTTGAGAGTCACACGACCTCCTTTGTTTATCATGTTCCTTTGTGGTGAAGGTGCTTAATTAAACTTAAAATTCACTTGTAAATTATTTGTTGTTTGTACCTAATACCTGAAGCAATGATTCATTTGCCTGTTAAAATCTATCTTCTATAATTTCTCTTTCGTGCATCTTGGGGTGGCTAACATGTTTGGACCTTGAATGTAAACTTATGAGGTGTTGGGTTCCTTTGCCTAGCTACGATCATGGGGACAAATAACTAAACACCATACTATAGTTATTGTGAATATAAAAATGGTGTTTATCCAACTCACCATACATTGAGAAAGAATGAACGCCTTATAAATCCAAACGTCTAGCTGCCCTTGCTACTTGTCCTTTATGAAATGAAATCTTCATCCTCTTGGTTGTGAAAAGTATAAGGGCTCCATTTGTAATACCTTAGAGTACTACCTCTTTTCCTTCTAATTTAAATTTTAGCTCCATAGTTTGATAATTTTATGTGAATTCCTCAAGGGAATGTAACCACTACACCACTAAAGCCATATATGTTTCTCCTATTTCCACAACATATAAATCATCGTGCACCCTATGTCTTCCAAGTATAATCTCCAATTTTTGAATTCCCTTAGTGCAAGGAATAGTAAAACCATCATCTACAATAACATTGAACCCATCAAAGTCCTTTTTTTTCAAACCTCTTTTGGCTACTAGTCCCTCGTCTATGAAGTTGGTGGTTGACCCACTACTAATCAATACTATGAATATATGACCATGCAAAACTCCATGAACTCTGAAAGGGTGATTTCTTGGTGTACCAGAAAGTGTAGTAAGGGTACCTCTTAAAATAAGTATGGCAAGGGTGCCTCTTGAACTATCTCCTTCCCTTCTTTCAGGTTTCAGTTCTCTCACTTTAAATTTGGGTTCAGGTTCCTTTGATTCTAAATCATCATCATATATCACCTTTATGTAATGTACCTGACCTTGCCCAAGACATCTATGACCAAGTTCCCATGGATCCTTGCAAGAGAAGCATAATTTCTTTCTTTTGAGCTCATTTCTAGTCTCTACATCTTTACTATATCTCGATGGCAACTCTTTGTGCTAAGAAGCTTTTTATTGAAATGGTTTCTTTTGATGCCCAAAAGTTAATGTCTCTTGCTTCCCAATAAGTGGTGTCTCTTTCGGCCCAAAAAATGCTATATTTAGAAAGAACTTGTTATTGGGTGATTAATATCCCAAGTTTAAAGGCCTCTTAATAACTTCTTGCAAAGATATAGGGTTAAAGGGTTTTACCAAACCCTTGAGTGGTTCAATTGGTCCTTATATAAATAGAACAATAAGTCTGCTTTCTATCACATCAAGAACCATAACTGATATACTATAATATAACTGTCCACAATTCCATACTATTTAAGCTAAACTAATTCCTTGAAGTAGATCTTAGGATCTTTTCTATCAAATTTCTTTGTCAATATCTGGTTGAATTTTTCCAGTATGGAAATAGATTTGTGCCCTTGGGTGATCATACCATAATACCACCACTCATGTGTCACTCCTTCCAAATAGAGGTTAAAAAAAATGATTGCCTCTTATTCATACATCAGATATAGTGAGAGATAGGTGTCTAGCTTCTATAACCAAGTTCTTCCAGAATATTTATTGAATCCATCATAAGTTAGAATGGTTATCTTACCCAAATGTTATTGGATATCTCTATAGGGTTGATATGGGGGTTGATCCTGTTGATTTTTTATTCTTCTCCTAGAATTGTTATTCATTATTAATCACAAAACTCTCTAAAAATCAATGCATTTTATATTACATGGTTGAGTTCTACATATTCCTCATGATATGTTGCAATGTCATTACCTATACGAGCTTTTTGAATCTCTACTTCTTCTTCTAGTTGTTCTTATTATCTTTGTAGAAATTTTACTCTAAAATTTTTGGAAGGAGGGTGGATTAAGACACATTCATTGGTTGAGGAACTTCCTTCTCCTTGATTTGATTTATTTAGGTTAATACCCTACATATCTTAGATTAGCTCTAACATGGATTCTTTCAAAGTCTTTTGGATTATCTTTTCAAAATCCTTTTGTACTCAATTGATTGTTTCATATAAATAATTGTTTTCACCTGAAGAAATCCTTTTTTCTGTGTCTTATTATTCTAACTCAGGTGGTTGGACATTTATTATTTCTATTTGATAGTATCTTAATTCTTTTCCATTAATACCACTGGGATGCATGTGATATTAGCATATGATTGCATACAAATGTTAACTTTTCTTATACATTGGTAAGAGCAAGGCTCTAATACCACTATAATATCCCTCACTAAATACTTTATCAACTTTAAAGTCTGTTGTGATTCCTTTTCAATACTAGATATCAAACATATACTAAAACATCCCACATGTAATATTGACATTGAAAACCTAATTGAAATCTTTATTGTATTGAATGTAAAATATAGACATTTACACAAAGTGATCATCAACAACATAAAATCCTTTTATAGATTAAAAACCCCTAGTTTAATATCAATATCCAACAACATAACACTTAGAAGAGCAGTGATAGATAACACATCTTATGATAGGGTTTGATGATTGATTTTTATGTTATGTCAAATTTAGATGAAGGTAAGGTATGCTAGACTTTGTAACAACATATGTATAAACTAAAATAGTAGGAGAAGGAAGGTTGCATTAGGGTTTGAGGAAGATTCCAATGGTACAATGGGTACAAATGTTAGCCACCAATATAGCTATCACTTACCTAAGTGGTAGGAAAAACTATTAACCTCAACTCAATCATAATTTGCAACATAGTAGTGGAAGGTAAACAATACCATACCCTCACACAATTCTAAGAATTGATAGTAACCTCTAGCCAAACTAAAAAGTAAAATTTGATCTTGATCTATTATCACAAATACAATTCATGAGTGTTATCACCTCAATGGGTTAGAGGGTTTTCATCCTCCAAACCTATATATCAGAGAGTTTTCATCTTTAGATAAAAAGATTGAACATAATGGCTCAAGATTTGGATTAGGATTTGATTTTCAAAGTTGAATAATGAATAATGACTCTTTTGAGCCTAAATCCTCCCTTTATAACTTTCCCTTTTCCAATTTACCCTCAAAATACTTAAAAATACTTATAATAAAAAATTACTTTTAATCTATTTAATAATAACTACTTTTTGACCCTCTTAATAATAATACATATCTTAATATTAATAATAATAATAATAATACATAAATGTCCTTTTTATGTTATAATATAAAAGTGGCTTATGACAACTTAAAGTATTGTTATTAATTTATTTCCCTATCCTTTAGACTACGATAAATAAGGAATAGGCCATGGGTCTTTTGATAAATTGTTTTGAAAAGGGGACATGACACATATATGTAACATATGTCACATATTTCATATATTTTATGAGATTATTCCACATATTACATGATTCAATTTACATAGGTTATTACAATGCGAGCATATGTGTGGCACAAGTTCACAAATTTTCACAAATATCACAATACATTGACACAATTTATATGATTTAGGGTAATCAAATCACCAGATGGAATGGTAAATTATGTCACTCTTTATTCTATATTACTTAGATTTATTATAGAAAAAAATTACTTAGGTATTATGCATACTCAATCAATTTGTCTATAACAAATGATTCAAATACTTTATATAAACTCTTAGGTATTTCTCATACTTATTGGAACCCTTAATGGATTCCATTTACTCATATTTATTAGAGTTGTGTGGGGTTGAATTTATTCATAACATAAATTCTAGGCACTTATTCATTTCAAATGATGGTTGGGGTATATTTAATTCAATCCATGTTCTTATTCAGGCATCTTTAAGGGGCATGATCATCTATTTCTCTATTATCTCTAGAAGACAAGCTTAGTTCTCATGCACACAAATGTATTCATTTTTTTTTACAATTCATTTCGCATATGTTTAATGTTGTTATTTTTTAATTTTACATCATAAGTAAAAATTGATTTCTATATGTTTCATCATAAATTTACATGGAGTAAGGCACATCACATAGTACATACTTGAGCACACCCATTGCGAGTATCCTTAGGTATCACCTTCTATCCTTTTAATTAAATGATTCCATTAATAGAATTAAAAGGGGACAAATTTAAACATGTGTTTGGTATTAGACACTTGATAATGTGTAATTTGATCAAACATTAACCTACTTGGCTTATGCCCACATACATGACTCTTATTCACCATTTCTCATAGCCATTCTCTCATATACAGACCTTACCCTTCCTAATCTCTATTCAAAAAACTTAATATCATTCTCAAATTGCCTCTTAATCTCATGCCACCATTTCTATTTTATAGACAAACCTGCACCTCCGAGATAGGTTCACTATAGTAAAACTGTCCACTTAGGGCAAACTTATCCTTGTGCCCTTTAATGACAAGTTTTTGAAATTTAAATCACTAATAAGGGTTAAATCACATGTTTCTCGTGTCAGTTTGAAATAAATCATCCAAAGAGTCATCTATAAAAACATATAAAGCCTAAGCATTGATATGTCTAGCACCTATCTGACACATATCTAACTATCACTAGAAATCACTTTACACATTAGGAGGAACTACTCGAAAGCTCCCAACTATGAAAACCCTCAAAGGAGAAATCCCAAAGCTAAGTTTGATTACTATGTACAAGGTCAAGTCACAGGTGTCAAGTGTTGAAATCTATACACAAGATTACACAACATATTAGTTATTACACATGATTGCACACACTCAACTAGGTGGGAGAAATACATGTGGTTTGACCTCTCTATTCAGAGTATTGGATATATGTATGCAACACATAGGTGTAGGTGGTATCTAAGGTTAGCTCAACCCTTTCCTTTCACACGTATTTGTTTTACAATTATCATATAATACAAAGTTAGGGTTTGAAACAAAGAGAAGATAAACAAGGATATTCTTATATATTTTATGACATTAGAATACAAAGGAATCCTTATCAGATATAGGTGCAATGGGTGACACAATCACATATTGATAAAAATACAGTGGACAATTTTGTAGTAAATCAGATACGGTTGTATTATGCAGGTGTTCAGGGAGTGTAAACTTGTCCAAGCACACAAAGACTCTTTGTTTTTGGAAATGAACATTTACATGCTAATTCAAGATTTTTTTTTATGACTACAACCTACCATAGGTCTACACATACCTAAAACAAAACATGTACATCATTTTTTTAGTGTCTTCAAGAAATAACAAGTTACTATATTTAGTTGACTTCAATCAAATTTATTGAGTAATTGTATATCTTAAGCCATTTGATTTATTTAACAATTTTATCTTGTTTAGGGTTACACTTAATCAAAAAAGGATAAAACAACGATATGAATGGCTTTCATCTTTGTTTCCCATGTATGAAAAGCTTAACATGAGAGATGATCTCCCTAGTGTGTTGCTCACACTTCGAACAAGGGGGTTCAAACTGTTTGGAGCTATATTATTAAGCCCAAGCTTACTTATTTTTCTTGGTGTTTGCTTTATCAAGGATTACCCTTAGGGGATTTCCTTGTGCATTTAGGTGTTCCTCAACCCAATTGTCCTTTGTACTACTGATATAAGATTATTAAACATTTATTTTGGTTCTTCAACAAAACTCAGTTGGCTTAGAATGGATCCATGATTATTTCAAACCATCTTGGTTAGAGCCTTTCATTTAGAAGAATATTCTCTTCAAGGATTAGCCTATGCTTCCAACAAAATTTGCACATATTTGTCATACATTCTAAGAGAAAATTATTATTTTTATCTGGAATGAAATAAACATTATTGTTTTTGTCAACTCTACAATTGAAACACAATTCTCTACATATAATAAGTCTATGGTGATTTAAAATGTATTTTAGATTCAAGTGTAGGTTAATAAGATGGCAATGGAGATGACCATCTCCATAATTTACTAGATCATTAGGGTAATGCTCCTTGCATTGTTGTTCACGTGCCTCCCTCTTTGCCACTAAGAGATAAAACTCCATGGCATGTGGGAGAGGAATCAAAGAAACTTATCTTATAATTGATCTATTTGGTCTCCGCTTTGAATGCATTCGCCTCCTTCAATGCAATGTGGCAATTGGGCTCCTCCTCTCCACCCAAACAAGTTCATGCGCTTGGCCTTGCCCATATCTCCTCATAGAACTACTCCAAATGGCACTTAAATAATGAATAAAGAAAACACATAAGTAATGAATGAAAAAAATAATGCAAACCCTAATCAGAGCCCTTACTTGAGGGTGATGACATGCTAGATATTAGTTGGGACAAACTAGATGATTTGGATTCTCCTCCTGCTACCACTACTGATGTCTTTGTTATGACTAGTTAATTTCTTCCTTTTTTTTATAATGTTATTTTTGAACTTGTGATAGGTCATGTTGATTCCTTGTATTAAACTTTTTGGTGTTTTCTTAGACTTTTTTATTAAGCCTAATATGATAAGATCTAAGGCATGTTTCCATATTACTCTCTTTTTTTCGGTTAATAATGTGTAATATTTTTCTAAAGTAATATATGTGTATTTCATTTAAAAAAAAACTCACAATTAAATATTTTAAATTATAGTGAGATGTGTAACTACATTGATAATAGATAAAGGGATGGGAAGAACAAAAATAACAATATAAAAATTAATAAAAATATTTTATTTTAAATTTGACATCTATTTTATTGTCATAAGATAATTTCGATATCTATTTTACTCTTATTTGAAATATTATATATATATATATAGTGTAAGTTTGTTTCTTTCTCTTCGAGAAAACATTCCACGATTCACGATGCCAACAGATATAGGAGGTAAATCTTGCTTTGAATCTCTATCTGGTCAAACAAGCACGCGTGGTCAAACGAAAAAGAAAAATTAATTTCCATTTCTTTGGGCGAAAGATTTGTCCCAAATCAAACAAATTAATCTTCCCTGGGGTTTAAGAGCTAAATCTCGATTGACAGGTTGGCCTCGCGTATCTACATTATAATCTGCATTTGCAAAATTTCAACTGTTCTGAAAAATTTCAGATGCGTTTTCCTTCAAATTAACTGTGCATCTCAAATTGTTTGTTTTAGCATTTTGTTAAATACTCGTTTGTCCTTTGATAGCCTTTAATTTACTTTTCTTTTCAGCCTGTTGGTTTCGTGGACAACTTGGCATGGGGAGCGTAAATTATTTGATTCTGGTCTTGTTGATTACTGAGGTTGTGGGAAATATTCAAGCGGAGCCGGAGCCTGCTGAAATCGAGGCATCAATTGCAGTTGTTACTACTGAATTCGAGCTTTTGCGTTCAAAAGTCACTAAACTCGGTATTTTCCTCAGTAATTTTTTTCCGTTTTCGCTTGGTAAATCTTTGGTGAGGATATGGATTGCCTTTAGGGCGGTGTAGGGTAAGCTTGGTCCACATTCTCTAAGGTTTTGAAACTAGATCACAATGTACTCAAATGTTGAAGAAGAAAGAACTTTATGGTTTTCATCAAATAAATTTTGATATGATTTTTTTTTTTTCGAGTAAAGAATAATGGAGAAAGTTAATTTTTTTTTTTTTTTCATTGATTTGCAAAAGGAGTACATGGCCTCTAATACCCAGAACCTCGCAACATGTTTAATGGGACTATCTGTCGCTTTATTGTGGCGAGAGGAATTTGAACCTTAATTATTCCGAGTGTTTGCCCCCATTACAATTGCACCAAATCCTTTGGACCTGAGCTTCTCATCAATCACATTGAAAAGCAGAACATTAAATGTTATTGTATTTTTTGCTGAAATAAAAGATAATGTCTCCCTGGAAGAGCTTTTGCATGGCAAGTTTCTGCTTTCAAGGAACTTGCACTTAGTTCATAATTACTATTTCCAATTGTAAGACCCAGGGTCTCTCTGTAGTATATCAAAGGACAGGTTCTCAACACTTTTGCACATTTTCTTGGATTTTATGTCACGACTGTTGAAATTCTGCTCTATCAATGAATGCAGAATGCCACCTACTAAAGTCTAGACCGAAATGGCACTCTCTTTGCAGTCTACCACAATACATTTGATGCTCTCAGCATTTAGCTCCGAACTGTTTTCTTTACACACACAAGCAGATGCAGCACATCCAAAGACTCTTAAATGGAAAGAAAATGATTGTGGCCGCTCCATGCCTTTCTAGGAGTTATGTTTCTTATACTTTTGATGGGACTTTTATTTAACAATTAAACTGTGGTTGGTACAACTTCAGCACATATCCTCATTGTTTTCACAATTATTCTATTCTTCCATTCAGCTATGCCATTTTGCTGAGGCTTTGATGCTATAATCTGTGCAGAAGTTGTAAGACTCCAGAGACTGTTGCTTTAAACAGCTTGGATGTGGAAAAACTTGTGATTTAGCAGAAAGAACCAACAACCAATCCTTCCATTTGAAGTTGTTGATCAAGGCAATGCCATTTTTAGCTACACCAGTCTTTACCCAACAATGCATCATAGGCCTTTTTTCACGATGAGATGACAACAAAATTCGGTACAAAGAGTTGAGTGCCGATAAATACCCTTTGAGCCATAAGTAATGAACACCTTTATGCCATACTGGTTGGATCCCACCAATTTGAAGGTTAAGGGTCAAATAGTTGGATTCCCAAGACTCTTCCAAGTTTCCTCAGGAAGAACATTCACACGAGAACCTCCATCCACAACAGTTTTCGTCAGTTTTATCCCAAGTATCTTTATATACACTACTGCTGTCCATCGAGCTAGATTCATTGTCAAGAGCATGGGGTTGATCACTTGATGATGTGGTTTTGACTATGTGTTCCTTCTTTTGCTTCTTGTTATCCCCATTTTTCGACATTTATAACATTAGGTGTGTCATCAGATGCGGTATTTTGAGGCCATTGTTAGGTATGGTGGTGGTTACTGCATTTTGGAGTTTAGAAATACTTGCAATAAATCTGCTACCTTTATAGGTACAATAGTTTGGAAGACTTGTCTTGCAATTGCTTTGTTTGACTCAAGTTGCTTGGTCACCACTGTCCTTGTCCGCTCATGGAATTTTCTTTGTTTTTCAACCATTACCTTCTCAACTTCCTCTTTAGCCTCAACAAGTCTTTCCTTCTTTATTCTTGGGTGGGCGCATATGGATTTATTTGCTTGAGCTCGAGTGATTGCCATTACTTCTTCGTCCTTGGCTACTTTAATCATGTTGACAATTGCTTGCTTCAGAGAGTTGGCATTGTCATGATCCCCTAGCCTAAACCATATGCAGAATAGTTCAATAGTATTTTGATTTGTGGGGAAATCTCTTTCAAAATGTCCTTACTTGTAATTGGCGTAGGGTCCTATGGTTTTGGTTGAACCCTTTCTTGGTTTCGGCTCTGATTCTGACTTCTACTTACCCTTCTCCTCCATAGTTCTCTTGATGGATTTTTAGAATTGGTTGCCTCTTGCAACCTTTGTCTTCTTTCTTGTTGTTCACCAATGAAATAGATCATTTGATTTCTTGGTCCACTCCTTGACTGTGTTGTCTTCTTTTGCCACCTTTGTTTGGGGTTAATGGAATTAATTATTTCTCATATGACATTCATCTGTTGGTAAGAATAAAAGAAGGAATGAAGAGAAATGGAAGGTACACTGACATACATGTGTAGCTTGTGTTTTATTAATAAAAATGAAGTTACATATAGTTGAGGAGATTGATAACTAAACATTTAGCTAATAGATAACTAATAGATTTAATACCCTACCTTAATGGCTAAACTAGAGACTAATCCAAGTTTGTAATTTTACGAACAAAATGTTACCAAGGGGTTTAGTCATTAGATTTGTAGGTTGATCCTTAGAGGCATAGTAGTGAAGAGAATATCATCAGAATCAACCAACTGTCGTATGCAGTGATGATGAATCTCAATGTGTTTGGTGCGATCATGACACGGAAAATAGAGTATGTATAGTTTAATGAAGTTGAAGATCAATCAAAATTTGACGTAGCCAAACTAATTCATAACTGACACTGGCTGTTGCCTTGTGCTTTGCTTTAGTGGAAGATATATCCCTAGTGTGTTGGAGCTCACTCTGCCACAAAGCAACTCTTGAACCAAAGGAAAAGATGTCCCAATGGTGGACCTCTGAGTATCCACTGATCCTCTCCAATCAAAGTCTGTGTGACTTGTCATTCTGAAATTTGCTGTCCTTTGATTAGGATGTCAAAGTGAAGAGTTCCTTTGACATATCACAAAACTCGTTTTGCTGGTGTCCAATGTATGAGCTTTAGTTGAGACAAAAAACAAGAGAGATAGCTAACAACAAAACACATATACGGTCGTGTGGATGTAAGATATATTGAGCTTCCCACCAATTGTTTCTAGAGTGATTCATTGATCGATGAATCATCATCATTGGCTAATAACTTTAGCCCGACCTCCATAGGCATAGAAGAGGGATTGCAATTTGTCATTCCAAACTTCTCTAAGAGACTCGTGGCATACTTGACCCGAGCCATGAAAGTGAGATGGCAACGTTGCAAAATTCTATACCCAAGCAACAATGTAGGAGGCCTAAATAGGTCATGTCAAAAGAACCACATACATTTGATTTTACTTGTTGAATTGTAGTGGCACCATTACCTTTGATGGCAAGATCGTCAACGTAGACAATGAGTATCACAATGGCATCACCATCGCTTTTGACATAAAGATTCGGATCAAACATATTTTTTCTTAATCCAAAATCTTGTAGATGTTGATCAATCCTAATATACGAGGTTTGTGGAGCTTGCTTAAGCCCATATAGAGACTTAATCAATTTAAAATCTAGACGATCATGACCAGGTACTCAAAAACCTTTAGGCTGCACCATGTAGATGGTCATGACCAGGTACTCGAAAACCTTTAGGCTGCACCATGTAGCCTATTCAAGAAGGTGCTCTTTACATCCATCTGAAACACCTTCCAATCAAACTGAGCTGCTATGGAGAGAAGCAACTGAAATATGACCATCTTTGCAGGACCAAGATTTTCCTTAGATACCATTCCCTCTTGTTGTGAAAGGTCTTTCGTAACCAGATGAGCCTTGTACTTGTCTAAAGTACCATTAGCTTTGTATTTGACTTTGTACACCCATTTACATCTACGGGGTTGTTTACTTGGAGGTAATTCCACCAATTTCTAGGTGTGGTTCTTCTTCAAGGCATCATATTTTGCTTGCATGGCAGTCTCTGATTCAGGTTTTTCTTTCGCTTCGGAATGTATTTTTGGTACAGTTACTGTAAAAATATCAAAATCAAGAGCAAAATGAACATGCTTAGTTGAATCAACAACTTTCTTTCCGGTCCTCCAAGGCCGTGCATTTGATTGAGGCTTTTATCTTGCCACACGCCCTGTGTAGCGGAGTAAAACCACTTAGGCTTTTGTTGCATCGAAGAATCATGTGATGGTTGAATCTCAGCCGGATTGGGAACCATCTTAGGTTAACGTTGTTGATAGACTAGTGTATTGGATATATCAGCCCATGTGCTGTTTTACTGGAGTTTGGGTTGTTGTATTGGAGTCCATGGAGCACTCTATGGACTAGATTCCTCATCTTTCAAAGGAACCACAACACTAGATTCAAGTACCTCATTGATTTCTTGCTGGTTACAAACAAAGAAAGATTTTGTCTCCACATCAACATCTCGACTAACGGCTATCTTGTTAGTGGAAATATTAATAAGTTTATAGGCCTTAGATTGGTCACTATAGCCAACAAAGAAATATCTTGTACTCTTGGAATCTAGTTTACTGCTTTTTTTTGTTAGGGACCAAAGTATATGCAGTAGAACCACAAATATGAAATTACTTCACGTTTGATTTTGGACCAAGCTTCTTCAGGCGTGACATCCTGCAATGCTTTACGAGGACTCCTATTCAGAATATACACTACCATGTTTACTGCTTCTCTCCAATATTTGTAGGACATGCGTCTATTGTGTATCATGCACCGAGCTAACTCCATGATAGCTCTATTCTGTCTCTTAACCACTCCACTTTGCTATGGTGTGTACGGGGTTGTCAATTGTCATTGAATACCTTCGTTGTTGCAGTAGTTCTTGAACTATTAGGAATTGAATTCACCCCCGTTATTGGATCTCAGTGTTTTGATCCGTCTGCTTGTCTGGTTTTCCACCAACGCTTTGAATGTTTTAAATTATGAAAAACAGTTAGACTTCTTTTTCAAGAATTAGACCCACACCTTCATAGAGAAATCATCCACCAACAATAGAAAATAGGTGATTTCTAGGATGGCTTGCAAAGATTTGCATGAACCAGATATAAGATCCCCTTTGCACATCAGACACCTTTAATTGAAAATGGTTTCAACTTTTGCTTGCCAGTCAAACATTCTGCACACACATCTTGTTTTTCTTAGATAGCAGGTAAATCAAGAACCGTGTTGGCTTTGCTAAGTTTGGCTAAGTACTGAAGGTTGAGATGGCCAAATCTTTCATGCCACAAAATTCTGGTATTACCCTACACAACTAATGCATGTAAGTTGTCTGCGGCAAGGTCAGCAAGCCTATACAAGCTACCTTGCCCAATGCTTAGGGCTGCTACCCTGTCCTGTTTTACATCAGACACAATACACTTCTTCCTAGAGAAATTCACAAAAATATTGGGATTTTCAGTTAATTGACTAATAGACCTTAGATTTTTATTCATTATAGGAACATATCTAACATTATTTACTATGAATTTTGCAATATTTTTCAATACTATGCGGATATCTCCTATCCCTTTTATAGCATGTGATCTCCCATCACCTAATGAAAGTGAATCGAAAAAATTGATATTTGTAGTAAATTTTACATACCATTCCTTGTGACATGTGAAATGTTTGGATGCATTGGAATCAAAGAACCGGCAACTAGTCTCACTTTCATCTGAACATGGTGCCATGAGAGCATACTCTTCTTTAGAATCCTGTTCAGCTTAAACTGCTGCCACATTTGCTTGGCCTCTAGGCTTTTTGTTGTGGGAAAGAGCATATTGTCACTTTTGACAATCCTTTTTGACGTGTTTGACCATATGACAATAATAGCACTTCACCTGGTGTTTGGTAGATGAGTCACTAGGGTTATGTTTCCACTTCCCCTTTGATTGATAAACAAACACACTCTCTATTTGTCTAAAGCTAGACCCACTTGTCTGTGTTTGCTTGCATTCCTTTTGCAACAAATAGGAATTGACATGTTCAAAGGTTAGGGTCTGGCTTTCTTCCATCAAGTATAAAGCCTCCACAAATGATTCACAAGAGGGCGTCAAGTTGTTCATAACAAGAGCAACTAGGTCGTCATCATCCACCTTTTTGTTTATGGCAACGAGTCGGTCTCGAAGATCTTTCATTTGAAGAAAATGTTCTGACAGGTATCCATAGTCATTTATCTTTGTGGAAAACAACATATTCTTCAGGTACAAGACTCAACTTTTCTCTAAAGTTTGATGTGTCTTGAAGATGGTCCAAAGATCACTTGCCACAGTGGCATTCCAGGACTTAGGGATTAAATTGTCTGAAACAAAGAATTTCAACAACAAAAGAGCCACCTTATGACGTTTGTTATAGTGGGTAGGATTCATAGCAGGGCTTTATTCCTTTTTGAGAATAATATGACTACAATCCTGACACTCAACAATCGTGAGTGTCTTTTGACTCTAGACATTATCGTTTTGGCTAGTCAATTTCTACACATTCGACATAACCTAATTTTGAATATTGGCCATTATTTTTGGTATGCAAATTGTGATTCTTTGTTTACACAAAAATTGGTAGTCATGTTTTTGTCAAATATGCAATTCATCTTTTGGATTGCAAATTCTTATTGCAACCTTGTCTTTAGGTCTCTGTCGTGCCCTAACACCTGCAACAATAGTGCAATATTGCGAATTTTGTCTACAAGCTGCACTTTTATGTTTGGGCTTGACATCCTTGCAGTGTGTCTTGTTTTCAAGTTGTTTACAAATTCTTAAATCATGCCCTAATGATTTGTTGATCTCTACACAGTCGCGAATCCTTCCCATGTTGTTCTTCTTGGTATGAACGTGTTTGCACTATTGTTTCTCCTTTTGGCCTAACTTTTTCTTTGTTTTCACCGTCGTCTTCACTATCTTTGAAACTCAAATTTGTGACTGAAAATTCTGTGATGGAATTTGTGTCTGGGTCCGCTTGAAAATAAAATCGTGACAGTCCATTGTAAAATGTCCTTTTTCACATATTTTCTTCTTTATACTTTCCCATGCCCTAGCGTTGACTTTGTCTCTGCACTGCAACTTGACACAACTTCTCTTTTCTATAGTTCGTACCCATCTCCTAGGGCTTCCTTGATTGCTTTGCTCTGATACCAGTGTTGGTAAGACTAAAAATAGGAATGGATAGAAATGGAAGGCACATTGACATACTTATGTGTCTTGTGTTTTAGTAATAAAAAGAAAGTTACATATAGTTGAGGATGTTGATAATTGAACATTTAGTTAATTAAATATATTTAATACTATCTTCATATCTTGTTTCTTCTTGATGATGCTTGTCTTCATACCGTTGTAAAATATTTTTTCGTTGTGCTTCATGGTTAGGTGCAGCATGTGAGCTTGTAAGATAATGTCGTGCCTCGTCTTCAATGGTTATTGTTGATCGACTTTCACTTTGACCTGACTTTGCAAAGGTTGTGGTTCTAGAAATGTTTTTTATAAAAGCTTCACTAAAAGTAATATCAATTACAGAATTATTAATACATACTAGAGCATAGCATTGAAGAACATGAGAGAATAACAACTTAATTACATAAGGTAGTGTTGGCTGAAAAAATTATCATAGGGACAAATGTGGCCTCTCAGTCAAAAATGTGGGGACAAAGTCCCTTCGTCAGTCAGAAACATGGGGATAAAATCCCTTTGTCAGTCAGCAACATGGGGACAAAGTCCCTCTCCTATTAACATGCAAAGCTACTTTTATTGAAAACCGAAAAATGAAATCAAGAAAAGAGCTATTCACAACTATTGACAACAAAATTGTTTTCTATAGGGGATTCATAATTTTAACCAAAAAGTATGGAAAGGTGACAAAAAGGCAAATGAAAGGAATGATGGAAATGATGGGAAAAAGAGGAAGGGAGAATGGGATTATTCTAGGCAAATAAACACATAAAGTTGCTATAATAATACCAAGGAAGAAAAATGATAACTTTAAGTACCTAAACAAAGAAACTCACCAGAATAATCCAAGATTTGAGATTATGACATGGGAAATCATTTTTCATAAAAATGAGACAGGAAAAACATACTTTGAACATATAAACATGATACATACACCAAGGAGATTAGATAACTTTGCAAAGAAGGATATTCAACAACCTTGTATTTTCCATGAAAACAAATATAAAATTCTACTTCCAATCTCACCAAGGCTTCATCGTGGCGAGAATTCCTTATGCATATTCAACATAACTTTCTACACAAAAATTCTGCATTCATTGACTATCTAACAGTAGCATTTTAGCAATGTGAAAGAACAAGAATAAAAATGGATTGACATACTCATGCATACTATTCATCCTGAAAAACTTGTGGCATAAAGTCCTGTAAATCATTTATGTGTTGATCCTTCACGGGGTTGTACACACAAACTCCTTCCTTCCATATTGCCAAAAGTTCTCATACTGTCAAAAAGCCAACCCTTAAAGATGAGCCCCAAACATCTATTTATAAATTACAATGGGTGGTTACACTGCTTAACCAACTTTTCTACATTTTTAGGTGCTTGCAAAAGCATGTTAGTGAAAACACACAACTTAAAACTTGCAAAAATGCGTTGAACAATTTGCCCAACTTGCAAAAGTGCAATGACCAATTTGCATGACTTGCAAAAGTGCGTTGGTATTTTTGCATGACTTGCAAATGTGTGTTTCGAAATTTGTGTAACTTGAAACTTGCAAAAGTGTGTTGATGAATTTGCACAACTTGCAAAAGTGCAATGACCAATTTGCACGACTTGTAAAAGTGGATTGGTGTTTTTGCATGAATTGCAAAAGTACATTGGCAAATTTTCATAACTTGAATCTTGTAAAAGTGTGTTGACATGTTCGCACAACTTGCAAAAGTGCGTTGACAAATTCGCATGACTTGCAAAAGCGACTTGACAATTTTGCACAACTCGAACCCTGCAAAAGGGACTTAGCAAATTTGCACAACTTGAAAATTGCGAACTTCGTCTTCATCTTCACAATTTGTGGGAACTTCACTTTGTTTCTGCAACGCGACTCTCCCCCTTTATTTTAGAAGTTCAACATGAACTATTCTCACCATGGGTCCTTAAGGTAAAATGTTTTTCATCAAATTATCTTTCCAACGCATCGAACAAGAGCCAAAATGGAGTACGAATGCAATCGTTATGGACAAAGGGAAGTTGGATCCGACTTGGACACATCTGGAATTCCGCCTTGGTTGGACAATTGTGGTTCTCCCCCTTGATTTTAGAAGTTCAAGATGAAGTTTTTGCACCATGTGTCCTTAAAGTAAAATGTATTTCATCAAAGTTTCTTTCCAATGCATCAAACGAGAGCCAAAACAGAGTTCGGATGTGGAAGTTATGGACAGAGGGAACTTGGACTCTACTTAGATACATCTAGAATTCTGCCTTGCTTGGACAATTGTGATTCTCCTCTTTGATTTTAGAAGTTCAAGATGAACTTTTCTCACCATAGATCCTTAAGGTAAAATGTTCTTCACCAAATTATCTCTCCAACACATCATATGAGAGTCAAAACGGAGTTTGGATACGGAAGTTATGGCCCGAGGGAGATTGGACCCTGTTTAGACATTTTTTGCTTGTTGGGATGTCGGATTCTAATCCCTCTGCTTGCAGGGGTATTGGATTTTGCCAAGCAAAGGACTTAGGAAACTTTTGCTTCTTCCTTGGTTCTTATGGAACATATTGAGGAACTTTTTGAGGTAAGGCATTTCAAGTTTGAGCAAGGAAGATTCTATTCACCTTTGTACCACCCTTTTGTATACACCCTTTGCATACTTGCAATCTGGAGCAATCTTTGAGCAACTATTCAAGTCTAGAATTGAACCAAAATTGTGAAGAAATTTGCCTTGAATCATTAGTGAGCTCTTCAACACTTTGAATTTACTTCCAATGATTGCATTTGCAACTTCATCACAATCTCTTGACCCAATATCTAAATGCAGGCTTCTTGTAGTCCTATCGACCAACCTTCATAGCTTGATTTTGTACAGAATAATATTGGATCCAAAGATTGATAACAGGCTCATTGCAAGCCTTATTTGCTACCTTAGGTTGCAATCAAAATGCTCACCTTATTCTACTGAAAAAGAAATTGTTGAGATATCCTTAACACCCCCAACTTTGTGAGTCAAAACTCCCGAATTAGGGCTAGCCAAAATATTCTCCTCAAATGCATATCCATCCACAATGTTACTCTAAAAACCACGAAATGACTCACCATTTAGAAGCTCAAAGGATAGTGCGAGATTTGATGCAGTTTCCTTCACCTTGAACTCTTCACATCCAACAAGTGAAACATTAAACAAACCAAGACTTGTCCATTGGGCTACAAAGTTGGTGTCCTTCTTGCAAAAAAAATACTACCCCTATCATTAAAACACCTCTAATTGCAAGGGGGTGTTGTCGCGAAATGTAAAATTTCACGACAATAGGTAGTGCTCAATACAATTGTTCAGTACAAGGAGGACCTGTCACATCATTCCCCTTACACTGATATTCATATTTTTATTTATAAGACAAAAAACCCAATGGTTGTTTGTTGAAACACAATTGTCAACTACAACTGAGCATAACTAGAGATTCATTAATACACTTTCTTAAGCCGACAAGAGAATAACAACATGACAAAGTTAAAAATTAATTGGGCTATGGCCCCACCTTTGATTATTTGGAGCTTATGGAACGAAAAAAACAATAGTCTTTAGGAACTTGTCCCTCTTTGAAGATTTCCTAATACTTAAAATCGAGGCGCTCCTTGAAGCGGCCTTTAAGGCTATAGTGCCGCCTCCTAAAAAGAAAATCACTTGAGAGGATCGTCATATTCTCTTAAAATGGAAGTTACTGAAAAATAACTTCATCCTCCCTCCCCAAATTAACAAAAGTTTATTGTCCTCTTGGAAGCCTCCAAGCGAAAATTATGTCAAGCTAAATTTTGATGGGGTGTCCAGAGGCAACCTAGGTTTTTATGTGGAGGAGGAATCTTTAGAGATTATTTGGAACAAGCGATTTCATGTTTTGTTTTCAACATTTCATGGTTTTCAAACAATTCGGCTGAAGCTCTAGCTCTCTCAGAGGTTTGAGAACCGCTATTGATTCAAATTTCAAGAAATTATCCATGGAAGGTGATTCTCTCTTGATTATCAACGTTGTTAAAATGAGAATATCAGATCAGTGGCAACTCAATTCAATCATACAAGATATCCTCCATGTCATTCCTTTTTTTGATGACATCTCTTTCTCTCAAGGGTATTGTGAGGCAAACTCTCCTGCGGATTTCTTGGCTAACTTTGGAGCTCTTCACCATCCTCCTAATGAAGATTGGCACTGTGAAGGCCCTCCTCCGTAGGAAGAGTGTAGAGATTTAATTAGAAAAGACTTGACCCGCTGACAACTTCCCTTTTGTTCAAGTTGTCGTTGAGGGTTTCAGCAATCTAAATTTTGGAGTGTTTTGTAGTCTTAGGGCTTGTAGGACATTTTGGTGATTGGTGGCCAAGGCTTCTGGTATTGGTGTCTGGGAGTGGTTCCATGGTGGTGCTTCCCCCGAGCACTCGTGGACTATTATGGAATGTATAGCTTCCGGATTTCAGTTCTTTAGTCTTATCTCTTGTATCTGCTTGTTTGCTTTGTGGCTGTTTTGGCATTTTTCCCTGCCTCCATCTGTTCTCCTAGAGGCTTCTTTTGTCTCTGTTGGTCTGATCTGGTAGGCAAATCCTTTTGTACCTTGGGGTAAGGGCCCCTTCTCCCTTATTATTATCTATAAAAAGCAACAACATAACAAAGCTGGCTGCGAAAACAATGCTCATCTTTAAATCAACAGTTTATAGTATATAGCCTAAAGTTTGTTATGCATATTATACATTTAGTCTTAGCCCATTTATGAAATCAAACATGAACAATTCACATTCTTCTTGTGCATTACAATAGAGTACCAATGGCTCACCAAGCCACCTAGGAGGACAAAGGGACTTAACCAGATGAACACACTTAAGCGCAAACCAGACTTAGAAGAATTTGAGTTGAGGATATACTGTAGACCAAGATTAGTGACTTAGGCACATAAACCTACCTAGCTTGCTAGGTTACCTCTTCCATTCCAAGTTTCAACCTTAGCCATTGAACCTTGCGATATGATGCTCTAGTCAAAGGGGGAGATCATTGCACTAACAAGTTCCCCACATGCCAGTACCCTTTTTCCCTCTCTCTTGTTCATGTTTGTTATTTGCATTGGTTGTTCTTTCACCGCCTTGAATATTGCCATACGTATTTCCTTGCATATTGCCTTGTATATTTACGTTATTTGCTTCGTTGCATGCATTGGTCAATTTATGCTAACACACATTGTTCACTTAGTACCTTCCTATTTTCCTTTGAATATCTACTAAGAGAGGCCTTTTACCTTTACCTATTAAGAGGCTTGTTTAATAGAATCTCCTCTATAGGCATATATACTATCATCTATGGGGCTTGCAACTTTACTGCGACACATCATTTGCTCCACATTTAACTCCAATGGATGATGTAACTTAGATGATTTTGCTGATTGAATGTCTCCTTTGTGGGGTCTCCTATCATCTATGGGGTGAGCAACTTTAATGCTACACATCATTTACTTCACATTTAGCTCCAGTGGATTACCATAAATTATTCATATGATTGTTGAAGAAGTGCCCCTCCATGAGAGGTGACAAGATCTGCTCTGCTTTCATGCAGCCTCCCTTCCTTTGTAATAATCCTTGACAAGATGCTCAACTCCTTTGGTTTGTTAGAGGATTCTTGTAATTGTGCTTTTCTAGAAATTCTCAAGTAAATGGAGTTTTGTGCTCACTGTAGGTGCTGGTAGGAAAGTTATTGAAGCTGGTCAACAAGTTAATATTCATGCGGCTGTTGATGGCAAGATTGACGAGGTTAAGAACCTGTTAATGGGGACATCTTTAAGAGAATCGCTAGGGGCTTGGCTAGCCCATTGAGTGTGTGTATACTTATCTGAGTGAACTGAATATTGAATGTCCCTGGGAAGGAGAAAATAAAACAAAATTAAGAATGCAATGGAGCCAGTCATGTAAAAAAGAGCTGGCACGGTTTTAGGTGGAATTTTTTACCTTACAAGAGGAATTGATATTCTATGTTACTGTTATATGTATTTCCAGGTCCTTGTTTGGCCTTTTAATCATGTTAATTGTTGATTCTTTGTTGATGTCATGGTTGGTGTTGTGTGTTGGCATTTCAATCAAATCGATTTTTCTCTTATTCTTGATTCATTTGCATGACAGAACTGATCCTAAAGGATAAGAACAACGATTTAAACATTAAAAGAAACTTCGTTACTCAAAGAGAGAAAGTAATTGAAGGCCAGTCACAGACTATTAATTCAGTACAGAATATCATAGAGGATCTGCAGGTGAGATGGAAAATGTAAAACATTTCTAGTTAAACATTAGATTTGGGTGCACAGGACTTTGTATTAAGTTGCATGCACATTGCGTTATATCAGTTATTCTTGGTTGATATGCACTTTCTTTGGCACCTGATTTTTTTTTATATTTTTAAATACCTGAAGTTGCTTGCTTTAATATTTGCTATATTTCTTGATCCACATTGCATTTATGTAGGAATGGCACTGTTCATTCATGTCATTTGATAACGAACCTTGACAGTTGTTCATAGCTTCATAGTATTGGGAATGGTTTCTAGTATCGCAAAGATCTATTACATTTTGTTCTACATAATTTTTACTTTTGGAAAATCCTTACGAAGAATTGAGATGCTTATTTCATGCATCTTACATATGATAGGCGTAATGCCCACTAATATGTGCCTGGAATATTTTTTTAATTTGCTTATTCGAGTATTAATTCTAGTGGCGAATATATTTTCCTTTTGAAAATCTCTAGATGGCACTGCAAGAGGTCATTTGCATTAGCTGCATTGCCACCATATGGTCCATCACGCATATCTTGTTTCATATGAAGGTAATGGGTATCTAAAACTGAAAGAGATATGTCTGTTGATAACGTTAAAGGTAGGTCATGAGATTAATATATGTCTTAAATGAAGATGAACATTAATCTTTGCATTTTAATTTTTTTTTTTCAAGTTTAGTCATAAATATTGTGTCATCTACTTTGTTTATACTGGAAATAGTGCACTATTTTTTTAAATACATAAAATCCACCCCTACAACTTAGGAAGGGGAGGGTGGGGTGTCTCCGACTAGGCTTGAACCAACATCATTTGATACAATGTCCCGAGATTTGAACCACGATAACAACATGAGAAGCAAACTGTTTTAGCGGGTCAGTCTCTGTCTTATAGGCAGAAACGGTGCACCACTTGCAAAGCCTACAAATGAATGTAAGAGAGTTTCTGTCCATTAATCCAAGGGCTATGAAAGTTAACCTCTATTCCGTAAGAAACTAAGCCAGAAAGCCTATGCAGGGTTATGACATGAAAGTATCCCAACTTCCACTGGCATACTTGCGGTAAGTGGAAGCTAAAAGCTATTTGTTTGCTGTGTTAATTATTTATATCAGGCACCTTAAGTGAAAAATGTGTAAACCGTAAAATTCATTAGTGCAATAATTACAGTTTCTTAGCCTTATGTCACTTCCAGAAACTTCTTAAGACCCATCACTCCTCCATATGCTGCAACAAGTCAATTGCTTCCCTACTTGCAGTCTCTCATTTCACGAGCAAATCAGGTGGATGATCACAATTTCAAAACTGGCATTCCTTTTTATCTTCTTAACCATCTACTTTTGCTTCAACGCATTTAGACCGTAGAAATGATAATTTGTAGTCTTTCCATCAGAAACTTTAAAAACAAAAAACTAAATTCTTTCCTGGATGCAAATCACAACATTTACCTTTATGAATATCGAAAACCTTCATTAGTATGCAATACCTTATAAATGGAAAGAATTGTATCTTCTCTTCGTCTCTTGTTTGGGGTTCTTTTTGAAGAATTGTTTCATGTTTGCGAATCCCTATTGGGAGATAAATCTTTGAATTGTCTCCATCAAATTTAAGGATACCATAATTTTATGGATGGCGTAGTCTTTTAATAAAGGGTCACATCTGGGAGATTTTAATCCCTACGAATAATCTGAAGAATTTAAGGATATTATAGCTTTGTATTTTGGTCCTTGTCTTGATATTCAATCAAATAAAAACTTTGGGTTGATGTATGTTCTTGGGAAGGAACCCGTTTTTGTATTTAAATTCTTTAGAGTGTTGAACTAGGTAAGCCATAAAAATAAACTTGTATTCTTTCGCTGATAGCCAAGAATGATTAGTAAAACATAAATCATATAGGTATAAAACTACACTTGCATGCCATATAAGTTATAGATAATCCTTTTATTTCATTTGTTTTGTTTTCCTGATTTTTATGCTCTGTTTCTTTTCCTTTTTGAGAAAAAAAGAGCTTATAACCTTTATTTGCGCTTGTAGCAAAAGGAATCAGGAGACACAAATACACAAGTTGTAAAGGCTTATGCTAGAATTAAAGAATTGGAGACACAGGTTAGAATATCCTTAAGTGATATTTTTGAATTCCAATGAAATTCTTTTTTAGGTATCATATACTGATGCCGTAAACGAGTCTATTTGTAGAAAAGATGTCAAAAGATATTTGATCTCAGACTGAACCAATATTTCGTATCAATTTCTCAGGTGGAAGGCTTTAAGGAATCTATAAGAAAACAAAAGAAAGAACGGGCATACTTTAAGTTGCAAGCAGATGAAGCTGAAAAGAAAGCAAAAGAGCAAGTGTCCAAATATGAAAAGGTTAGAATTGGATTTGAAGTTCAATGCATGATGTTGTGAGCAATGTTCTTTGGATACAACATACAATTTTGTAGTTATGACCTAAAAATTGTGTTTAAAAAGTGGTCTATAAATTTCTTAATAGAATAGATTTCATTATAGACGTGCTCATAATCGCATAGTTTCTTTGAACAAGGAAGATGGGAAGGAGGAATTTTCTTTGGAAGGTATGCAGCAAATAGCAAGGCCATTTTTCCAGCAGCTATTTACCGCTCAACCTTTGGAGGACGCAGCCAAACATGCAGTGTTACAAACCCTGCCCAGACTCATTCCTAATCAGGATAATGAGAAACTCACTATCCCAGTCACGGAAAATGAATTGCTGCGAGTGGTGTTCAGTATGAAGAAAGGGAAGACTCCTGGACCTGATGGATTTCCCATTGAATTTTACCAAAAGTTTGGGACATTATCAAAGGAGATCTTAAGGTGGTGGAAGAAGTGAGGACAGCTAAAACAATGCTGAAGGAAATAAATAAAACCTTCATAGCTTTAATTCCTAAAGCTGGTGAAGTGAATGAAGTTTCTGGTTTTAGACCTATAGCATTATGTAATGTTTGATATAAAATAATCACTAAAGTTATGGCAAAAAGGTTGAAACCTCTTCTCTATAAGTTCATATCTCCTGAACAAGGGGGTTTTGTTCCAGGTCGCCAAATTCATGATGATATATATAGTGCTAGCCCAGGAAGCCTTACATTCCATGGATAGTTAGAAATCTCCCTTTATGTTTATCAGGGTTGACTTATCCAAGGCTTATGATCGAGTAGATTGGGATTTTCTTTGTCAAGTTTTGGCTTAGTTTGGTTTCTCAGGTGATTGGATTGCTTGGGTGAGAGCATGTTTATCCTCAGTTTCCTTTTTTGTTTTGGTTAATGGCAATTATTCTCAAATCTTTTTAGCCTTTAGACGGATATGTCAGGGGGATCCTTTGCCCCCCTTCCTATTTATTATCTTAGTGGAATGCCTTGGTAGAGTGGTAACTACAGTTTGTTAGGAACAAAAGATCAATGGTATTAAATTGGCTAAAGGAGTTCGCCTTCTCACGCATTTACAATTTGTGGATGATTCTATGCTTTTGGGCAAAGCCACCTATTTAGAAGCTCAACAGCTGCAGAAACTTCTTCAGATGTTTTCTATAGCTACGAGTCAGATGATTAACCAATATAAATCTAGAATCATTTTCTTTCATTGTTCTAGCAAATAAGAGGAACAAATTATGAATATTCTCCAATTTAGACGAGGATATCTTCCTCTACACTATTTGGGGGTCCCTCTTGCAGCTAAACAAATCAAAGATTGGCAGTGGATTACAAATAAAGCAGAAATGAAACTTTAAAAGTGGTCTAATAAATGGCTTTCGACAGGAGGGAGAGTGGTATTGGTCAAGGCAGTTCTCCAAGCCCTGGCAATCTATGCGTCCTCTATTTTAAACATTCCAGGTAGAATTCTGAAGCAATTAGAGTCCCTTTGTGGAGTGGTTTGTAACAAAAAAGAAAGTGGTCTCTTGTCAAGTGGGAAACCATGTGCCTACCCAAACAGGAAGGGTGCTTGGGATTCCATTCTTCCCTTAAGTACAATAAGGCTTTGGAAGCTAGACTCTATTGGAGATTGCTTATACACCCAATTGATTTGTGGGCAGTTAATATTAGAGCCAAATATGCTGAAAACAACCCTTTGGAGAAAATTATTAGGTTATCTCTTCCTCTTAAAGGGTAACCTATTCTCGCTATTCTTAAGGTGGGGGAGGATCTTATAAAAAAGCATTTTTTTTGGATTGTTAATGATGGTCAACAGGCCAACTTCTAGTCTAATTCGTGGGATGGACATCTGCCAATCATCTCTTAATATCCATAACTCAAGACAATGATGGAGGAGTTGCATGAGATGGGATGGATTAAAATTGTTCATTATTGCAAAGTAATCATCCCTGGGAGATTGTAAAATGTTGGATACCTTCTCTTGATTGGCCAATTCAAATATCAGAGGATCAACAATCATGGATTAATAATATCCTTTTGGCATGCCCTCTTTCAATACTTCCAAACCCTGATGCCTTATGTTGGGGGAAGAATTCTACAGGTATCTATACGGTTTCCTCAGGATATGTCTCTCTCACTAGGCATGCCTCTCATCCTCTTTAGGATATTTTTTGTCAAATTTGGCAGCCAGCTTTAAGGCCCAAGGTAAGCTTCTTTGTATGGTTGGTTTTAAAGAGGAGAGTCTTGACTAGAGAGAACCTCATGAGACATGGCCTCTATGGTCCTTTCGGATGTGTCATGTGCTTGGACAATGAAGAAACCATATCTCATCTTTGTTTCCAATGTCCTTTGGGGATCTATTTGTGGAAGCTCCTTTCCAAATTGTTTAATCTTCCCTGGGTGAATATTCAGTCATTAGAATAGATAAATAGAGAATGGCAAAGTCATTTGGCCAAAGGCCAAAACCTCCTTCCGGCTTTGTGGTCTGGCATCACCCTTTTGCTTTGGAAATTTGGAAAGAATGAAATCACATAATCTTTTGACAGGAAATAAGAGATATCAATTATGTTTGGGAAAAGATCAAAATCAACATTGCAGATTCTATCAAGCATAAGATTTGTTTGCCTCAACCCCTAATGTTGGATTGGGATTACTTATGTCACCAGCTCCCATTGCAACATTGCATGTCTACAACTATTGCTTTTTGACCAAAAAAGAAGGCTCAAAAAGAATGACATTGGATAGCTCCCCCCATTTGGCTGTGGGAAGTTGAACATGGATGGTGCCTCACGAGGTAATCCGAGACAGGCTAGTATTGGAGGTATTGGCAGAACATTAGATGGATCTATAGCCTTCCTTTTTGCTAAAAAGTGGGATGTATAACCAATATATTTGCAGAAATCAAAGCTATTTACAAAGGGATGCAAGAAGCTTTAAAAATCGGTTGGCAAAAATTGCAAATTGAATCTGATTCCAAGGTTATAATGGGCTTGTTATCTGATCCAATGGGAGATCCTAGCAAAAATTGGCAAATAGCTAGAGAGATGGGGAAGATTCGTAGTCTGCAGGAAAAGTTTCAAGAGGTCCATTTCTGCCATGTTCTTAGAGAAAGCAATAAAGTGGCAGATGGATTGGCCAATTGGGCGCTAGACAATCACAACCTTATTTGTTATGGATTGCATCCTTTTTGGTGGTCAAGCAAGTTGCAAGAAGACTTGAGAAAGATTGTTGATTTGGATTTGTATCAATGAGTGATCATAGGGTCTCTTTTATGTTCATTGTCCGGGCTTGGACTATTAGTTTCCAAGCATGTCATATTAGAATATGTATTCTTTGAATTTGATACAACATAATCTTGGTAGTGTTTAAAAAAAAAATTAAATAAAAAAATAGGACAAAATATCTCTATAGAATTTCCAAATTATCTTCATCCCAACACACTTCATGGGTAAGTGCACAAAGTTGGGGAACAAAAAGGGGCTTACCCATGGACTTTTTTTTTGTTTTGAAAATTGAGAAATCTCAACATCTTCATCCTTGCACACTTCATGGGTAAGTGCACAAAGTTGGGAGACAAAAAGGGGCCTAACCGTGGACATATTTTTTTTTGAAAATTGAGAAATCTCAACTTCTGTAGATTATTTGAGATGGCTACACTCAAAATTTGAAGATATAAGAGCATGAATTGTAGCATCTCGAGTCTAGTTTATAAAACACTATTTCTTAAAAAAAGGGTCAAGTATAAGTAGGTCAAACATCTAAAATTTAGATGAACTCCTATTTTTTTTAGAAAAACAAAGTAGATAGCCAGTTGTGCGTCCAACCTCCTATCCCCCCCTCCCCATTTTTTAAACATCATTTATCTTTGTTTGAAATCATTTGGTGGAAATTTAGATAAAATCATCTAGTTTGTCACGTATATTTTTAATTTTTTTTGTAATATATATATATATATATATATTTTACAAGTAAATAGATCGTGAAAACTGAAAAAAATGGATAGCCAGCCGTATGGCCCTTGTAACTTAAAAAATAATGAAAATTAGTTTTTTTTAATGTGTATAAAATTAAGCCTAGTTTCTGACCATATAATTTTTTTTGCATTTGGATCAATGAAAAAAAAATACATAAACATATATAGGCATGTATATTTGTCGCCTATAGTGGTCTAAAAAAGCCATAGTTAGAAATCAACATAGATGTAAACCTTAATATAGTCCAAAATTTAAAAAATCCATATATTTGGAAAGAGGAGAGTGTGCTTGGTGTTGTAGTAATAATTTTATGAACTGTCTGATTGAAATTCATAGTGTTTTTGACGATGGAAGTTGGATTTTCTTATTTTATGTAAAAAATCCAGATTCGGTTGTGTTTGTAGGTCAAAGCCTTAGGCTCGAGAATTCAAGCCATTTCCGAGTCAAAAGGCATGTTTTTTGAAATTACACATAGCAAAGTGCGTATGCACTATAATGCGTAAGCGTTACTTTGACATAGCACAAATAAACAAAATGGATCTATGTATATGTGTTTATGTTTGTTTATCTATCTATTTACATTTATAATTTTATATTTTAAAGTGGAGTGTGTCAATATATACACTACCACACAAAGGACATAATGGATACAGTGATGCATTTCTGGTGAGTTTGAGCCTACGAACCTAATTTTGACTATATAGAGTATGATTTAGTGTTCAACCAACCCCAATTTCATCATATAGAATGAACGAAAGAGTCAATTGTTTCAATGGTGGAGGCAATTACGGCCAATTTGAACCTCTTGAACTTAACCACGACTACAGGATGTGATTTGGGGCTAAATTAGCCTAGATTTCCTGATATATTGAGCGAATGAGTGAATTGGTGCAATTAGTGATGCAATTTGAGCGAAATTAAGTCTCGTGAACCTAATTTTGACTATAAAGGATGTAATTTGGGGCTCTCAACCCTAATAACCCATTGGTTCAATCCGAAGGCAGTTGGGGCTAACTTGAGCCATTTCAACCTAATTGTGACTATAAAACATGATTTGGGGCTTAACGAGCCCCAATTTCATTAGAGAATGAATCAAAGATTGTTTGGTCCAATGATAGATGCAATTTTGACTATATAGGATGTGATTTGGGCCTCAATGAACTCCAATCATCATATAATGAATGAAATAGTCGATTGGTTCAATTGTGGAGACAGTTAAGGTCAATATGAGCCCTTTGAACCTAACTGCGACTATACAATGTGATTTGAGGTTAAATTGGCTTTGATTTCATCATAGATTGAGCCAATTAGTCAATTGATGCAATCAGTGACATGTTTTTGGAAAAAATGAGCCACATGAACCTAGTTTCAATTATATGATGTGACTTTGAGTGAAATTGACCCTAATGTCATCATATAATAAATCAAATAGTTGATTCATTCAATCAAGGAGGCAATTGAAGCCAATTTGAGCTCCTTCAACCTAAATGCAAGAGCAAGACTTGATTTGGGACTAAATTAGCTCGGATTTCATCTCCAATTAGTCAATTGGTGCAATTAAAGATGTGATTTGGGCCAAATTGAGCCATTGAACATAATTTATGGATCAGTTGATTGTATAGGATGCAACATATGACTTAATTGACTCTAATACTATCACCAATGCAAACACAATGGTAATTGGGGCCAATTTAAATCTCTTGAACCTAACTGCAAGTATAAGATGTGATTTGGGGCTAAATTAGCTCATATTCCCTGACATATTGAGCCAATTAGTTAATTGCTACAATCAGTGATGCAAGTTGGACAAAAATTGAACCCTGTGAACCTAATTTTGACTATATAGGATTTAATTTGTGGGAAAATAAACCAAATAGTCCAATTCAATCACGAAGCAAATTAGGGCCAATTTGAGCCTCTTCAACCTAACTGCAAGAGCAAGACTTGATTTTGGGCCTAAATTAGCTCCGATTCCGTCATGAATTGATTCAATTAGTCAATTGATGCAATTAGAGATGTGATTTGGGCCAAATCGAGTCCCGTGAACTTAATTTATGGCTTGATCGATTGTATAGGATGCAACATATGGCTTTATCGACCCTAATTTGATCACAAATGCAAATACGAAGGTAATTGGGGCCAATCTGAACCCCTTGAACCTAACTGCGAGTAGAAAATGTGATTTGGGGATAAATTAGCTCATATTTCCTGACATATTGAGCCAATTAGTCAATTACTACAATAAGTAATGCAAGTTGGATGAAATTGAACCCCATGAACATAATTTTGACTATATAGGATGTAATTTGGGGGTCAATTGACCCCAATGTCATAACACTCTAAACCAAATAGTCCACCAATTCAATCACGAAGGAAATTGGGGCCAATCCGAGCCTCTTCAACCTAACTATGACCATAAAATGTGATTCAGGGCTCAATCGGCCTCAATTTTATCACAAATACAATCACCAAGGCAATTGGGGCTAATCTGAACCCCTTAAACCTAACTACAAGTAGAGGATGTTATTTGGGGCCAATTAAATCATGTGTGAACCTAATGTCAATTGTATAGGATGTGATTTGGACACCAATCAACCCCAATTGTATTACATAATATTCTAATAACATAGTTATATCATATATTACAATATAAATATAACGCATATGCGTTCCTTGCACAATAGACACAACTCTTTCTCCAACGTTTATTTTTACGTCTTTCGAGAATTCTGTCCCCACTTACATTCTCTATATCATTCTACACCCTGCACAATTGAAGACAAAAGGTAATAAGTTGTTTTTTTGGACCCCATCATCAAAAGCTATCAAGTTGTCTAGTCATGGGTAACGGATCTCGTTCAAAGAAGAGGAAAAATTTAAAGCGCAAAACACCAGAGCAGTTACAATGTTGAGAAAAAAACAAATGGTACAAATGCAAACATTTCGCTCAAGACAAGGTACATATACTATCCCAAATGAACCAAATGTCATAGGTAATGATGAAATGGATAATGATGAAATGAATAATGACAATGAATGCTTACCTAAAAGTCCAAATAATGTTGCAAGTCCACATTCAAATATGAAGTTTTTAATTTTGTTAATGATGAATCTATGCATGATAATTTACCACCTAACAATGAAGAAAATTACATGGAAACACAGAATGATGAAAGTAACAATGAAGAAAACTCCATGGAAACACTCAATAGTGAAAGTAACAATTAAGTATAATGCATGACAACAAAAAATGAAGAAACTAGTAGTGAACATAATGATATGGAAACACCATCTCAACAAATTGCACCATTAGTAACACCTCCAAGGATTTTGCATAGAAAAGACAAGTACTTAATTGAAGTTGATGAAAACATTTCGAAATCAATGCGTAATAAAATGTTTGACCGCTATTCAAGAAGAATAACTGAAAGAATTTGGGAAAATTTCTTTGAAAAATTAAAATTTGAAAGTAAAAAATGGCAATTGTTTGTTTCATTGATGAAATTGATTATGATGAGACCTACAATGTACGTCCTAGGACTATGAAACATCCCTTCCAATTCTGACCCAAAATTTTCAATTTCCTCTTCTTGGCAATTTGTCAAACAGTTGTCATGCAAGGTCTGATTTTTGTTTTCTGATTGTTTGTTTGGTTTTCATTGCATAACATATAGAATTGCATGGAAAATGAAATGGAAACATTGCACAAATGAAAGATAATGATTGTACTCCAATAGAACCACTTTATTGCAACTAAATCAGGTCTGATTACAAAGTTACAGAGGTTTGATATAGATTATATCAGACTGTTACAGCGAAACAAAACCCTATTCAAATTGATGCATGGCTGTTCAGAAAGATGCAATTTTTCTGTGTGAAGACTCTGATTCAATCTTCTCTAGGCTACTTGATAATTCCCGGGATACAAGAATGATATTTTTAACTCCGCATATCTTCATTGTATAACTTCTACAAAGTACATATTTGGGAGGATGGTGCGAGAGGAGAATCACAAAAGCAAACAACATTATAGATTCAATCCGGACACCCTACAGATTATAAAACTGATCATATGCACTTTTTATAGAGGCATCTACCTACTATTTGCCTTTAATCGTTCATAATTTAGACTGTCTCATAACTGACTGGAGTCCTCATAATTATCAGTATTGTGTGCAAATTAGGAAGAAGCATATTACAAATTCGACCAACTCTGCTTTGTGTATAAAAATGGTGTCCAAATGTCTCGGGGCTACTATGTTTCCATCAACGAGCTCGTGAATGACAACGGGACTATGGTTACACTCATGCCTGTTTACTTTTTCAACAGACGTAAGTCGATTCTTTTCCTCGACTCGACTTTGCCAACAGGCGTAAGTCGCCTATTCTTTTCCCCTGGCTCGGTGAAGATTTTGCTTTATAGGACCCCTGTCAACAAATAAGATCTTGCAGTTCTCCAACCCCGAAACAGAGTTCACTACCTCCTTTGTTTTATGTGAAGGCAAGTCTAAGTCGTCAAAAATTATTAACTATCTCACGGCCAACACTTTTGTATAGCTAGGTGAAACAACACTCTGTCTTCCTATCAAGGGAACCTCTAAAAGAATGGTTTTTACTGTATGTGTGTCGAATAACATCTCCCATAACATGCAGTTTACATTGCACACTTTCATAAGACATCCTTGGAATCAGGGAACCAAATCAAGGCATTGCAAGCTTTTGAAAAGTTCATTACCAATTCGTTCAAGAAAAGCAATAAACAGACACGGTGCACCAAATGTTACAGCACAGGGAAGAATGCACCAAATGTTACAGCACAGGCAAGAACTATCACAGGTCTTAAGCAAGGAGCAATGCTTAATGAGAAACCTGGAGTTTTCTTCAGGTGAAAACAACTCACAGACATTAATGAGATTCAGTTTTCAATCGACAAATTTCTATTCTAATCTGCTGCTAAATCCACATTCTTTACAATTAATTTCACAGGATAGCTCAAAACTCGTTTAACAATACTTGTACCAATCTTCTGCTCAACATTTTTAAGTGTTTTTTTCTAATAGCATCAACCTTAGCCGCAAACCTCAAGAGAGCACACCTTCTTTCAACAACAATGCCTTCCTCGACAGCTGCCTTTGTTGCGTTCAATGCATCCTCCACTCTTAACTCTGTCTCTGTTTGTATTCATTTAAAGCAACCTTAGTAGAAAACATTTGAGGCCATCCTCCTCTCCCTGAGGAGATCCTCCTTCTTGGTTCTGCGTACCACTGTCCTCTCTCTCTTTCTTTTTATGAATTTTCTTTTCTATTCTCTTCTCTAACTTCTACGCCCAATTTTGGGCTGAAGGTAAAACAGAAATAGTTTGTAATTTTTAACAATATCCTAAGGTTGAAATCATTTCAACCACTTCCCCCTTATTTCCTCAACAACCCAACAATTACCTTTTTTTTTTTACTTTTACTTTTTACATTTATTCCTCCTTAACAACATTTAGGAGGGAAAAGACAATAATATGAATTCAAATACAAACTAAGACATGACTTGCCAAGACGTATGTAGATGCTCCTGCATCACAAATTAAATATTTGAATAGCAATGTAATCTATGACATACCTGACGATAGTTCTCCTTAAGATGACTCCACAACCAATATGAGATGACTGAAAATGGATTCCCAATGACTGATATGAGCTCCTTAACTGCTGTAGCTGATGTGGGATGGCTGCAAGTCAAATGTGCCAAAATTGATGATATTGATGCCCAATGAAGAAGAATGAACCCTAGGTGTGTCTTGCTCAAATAATGTAATTTTCTCCTTCAAACCCTTTCGCCCAAATTGAGAAAAATTGAAATAAATTATTCTAGGCCTCAACAAGATCTGAAACTCACTTCAAACCAACAAAAACCCTCCCAAAGCTGGTCGCCCACTTTGGAAAAATTATATAAATTGTTTTTGACCTAAAATATGTTCAAAAACCCCTTTTCCCTTCAAATGATGCCAAAAAGTCCCTAGATTTGGCCGCCCAAGATAGAAAATGCATAAAAAGTCGTTGGCACTTAAAATCTGCAATTTAGCTCCAAAAATGGGTTCAAACCCTAGCTGAAAATGACCCCAATCTGATCACAAATCTGCAAATATGTCCAATGGTGAATCTTGGATGAATCCACCTCACAAAGTAGGTTTGGGTTTTCATCCAACCTACAAATCTCAAAGGGTTTTCGTCCTTAGAATTAGCTGAAACCCTAGTTGCAGTCAAAAAGGAAAATATCCAATAACAAATAACTTTTCCATCCTCCAAATGATCTCTAAAAATGCCTTTTTATTTTTTTTCCAACCTAGGCTCCAAATTCACTTTATTTTATTTTCTTTTCAAGTCCACCTCCTCTCAACATAATAATATTTTATTTTATTTTTGCTTTTCAATCCTAGGCATCCCCTTGAGAAATAATAAAATTATTAATAAAATAATAATATTTAATTAATATTAATTTTCTTTGTTTTTTTCGCAATTTTCACCTTATGACTCCCTCTCAAGTGGGTCGCTCCTTTTGGGGATGGCTCCATAAATTATTATTTAATTATTATAATATTATAAAAATATTTCCCCAAGTCAAATATTCATTTGACATATAAAAAGTTATTTTATAATAACTTTCCAAAAATAGAAAGTTTTTCCCAACTTGATATTTTCCTTTGCAATTTCATCTCCTTACCAACTAGAATAGCTTACGAAGATGACGAATAAGCTAGTCCACCATATCTCAGTGATCATGCCAAAAAGGGGACATTACAAACTAAGAACACCTAATATGGATGGTGAAAACAAGGAAATTGTTGAAAATCTATATGATGCATATCATACTACAGGTGTGAAAAGATGCAACAAAGTAACACTTCCCAACGCATAATTACAACTTGTGTAAAGTGGTCAAACATGGAGAAAATGCTTGATTTCAAAAACGAGCCAAGCACTGAACATAAATATAAAAATAGTAATGAAAGCAATTGAGAAACATAAAATATTTAATGATGCCAATACCAATGAACTCTAGGCATTCTTTGGTAGACTTCTATGAAAAGACAAGGCTATAGCCAATGTTCTCAAAGATTTACTTGCACAATTTTGGAAAGACAATACAAGAGTTTCACCCAATACAAGAGATGTAGTGAAAAGAAGAGTTGGTTCTTGTAATCGTGAACAACATTCGAAATATTTCTTGTATATGACCCAAACACAATTGCACTCAAGTTTATACAAAATATTCCTTTGAATCAACATTATATCTGGTCTGACAATTGCATATCACAATTTAAGAATGCATGTATACTTTACTGGTTGGGCAAGATGCACGTTTCCACTGGTGTAGAACATATTTGGAGTTTCACTGAGGTTGGTTATGGAAAATGGGAGCATGATAGTGTTAGAGCATGTGTAAAAAGAGCCATTTCAAGAGAGGAGCTGAAGTTTGAAGATGGCGTTGTTTTGACTGTTGCAAAAGCCATTGTTGAATGGTGTAACAAGAAAATGGGCCATGGTGTTCAAGGAAATTCTAGTGTTCGTAGATATTTTTGGTTGATGGAGGAAGAACAATTGGCAAGCTAAGAATGTGGTCCTTGACGTTATATGCCACCTCCGATGTGATGGTAGTGCCAATTTTCAGCCAAGAAGCACCAGAGGTGGAGATCTCCAACTGTTATTTCAATGTTGACAACATTTGTTGTTAGTGTTTCCGCACTCCTGAGCAATTGTAATAACACGCATTTGGGTGGATTTGGAGGTCGTGGTCTTGGGAGCACTTGTCATTTGCTTGTCCAGACGTGTTGGAAATGATGGATTTGAGAATCAATTGGAGCACAAGAACTTATCTCTTGACTGCATAGTCGCTAATCAATCATTTGAAATCAGGACAACATTGAAGTTTTAGAGCCAACTTGATCAACACTTGAGCAAAATGAGTCAAAGTTTCTTCAATGCTTTGCAAGAATGACTGGCAATTGATGGATCCAACTCAATCTCTTTGATTTTGAACCACAACACTCAATAAAGACTAATATCATAATGTCAGTAGTTGCATCTTCAAACTTGTGGACCTAGAAGCCTAAGATAGTAGTTGCGAACTATAAGAGTCCAACACATGGACAAAGTAAGCTCCGGTTTGAATGAAAAGAGGCTCACCTCATGACACAAGAAAATCGAATGATTGAAGACAATGAGTCAAAGGGTCATCAATGATTCACAAGAACAACTGACAACCAATGGATCCAACTACATCTCCAAGAGTTCAGACCACAACAATCCAAGAAGAGTAATATTATAATGTTAGAAACAACATCTACTAACTCCCCACAATTGGAAGCCTAACATAGCAATTGTGGACCATAAGAATACAATAAGTGGACTAATTAGTATCTAGACTAACACAAAAGTGGCTCATCTTATGAGCCAAGAAAACTACCACAACCTCAATATAATCATAGTAGTGATACTAATTCCGAAGCCAACCAGGTTAATGAATAGGCACTCAAAGCAACTATGGGTGAATCACATAGCAATGAACATAAAAAAACGTCAACCTCCTAGAAATGGGAACAACATAAATGAACTAGGTACATGTAAGCCAACCTCAACCTCTTAGAAGCAAGAATCAAAACATACTATTGGGGATGTGCCCATTGGAATGCTTTAACCTCCTAAGTGCAAGAATCAAATTGCACTAGAATCGTATATCAAAATAAAATCATGCACATCCATCTGCAAACTTGGAGTGCGGATTGACACACATAATCTCCCCTCAAGCCACGTTTAGTGGCTTAGGAAACGTGAATAATAAGTGCAAGATCGTATGGGCCTATCAAATAATAATGCTAACATAATAATGCCTCGTCACGACCATCTCAAGTGAGTCCCACAACAAAAGACTCAAAGAAAGTTTATGATCATGAAGAGTTGATTGTAGTTGTCTAGCATTCTACATTGATCATCTCCAATGCATCAAATATCGTCCAACACCAATCCCTCTTATGGCATCTCCAAGTGTCATCTACTCTAAACCATCCAAACCATCCACAAAACATCAAAGGATGGCATCTCCAGATGTCATCCGCAAAGGCCAAATGATAGTAAACTAGTGTAGCAAAGGCATCCACATAAGAATAGTGACAACATTATATCAAACATTTGGACCATCCACAATGCAATCAAGGATGGTATCTATTCGTTATCTCCACAAATCAATCAAAGGATGACATCTCAAATATTTTAGCCCATAAATCATTAAATAATGTAAAGATAGATAGAAGTCTCGACACATCATATCAAAGCATCATATCCATCCACAAACCAACCAAAGGATGAAATGTCATCAACAAAGCTAATAAGGATGACAAGACTACCCATAAGTAGCCAAGGATAGTACCCCATTCCAATTAAGGATCACAAAGAAAATCATCAAATGGTGTAGCTCAAACATGAGAGGCACTTCACACTAATATGTGACTCTATCTCAACCATAGTTCGCATACTCGTACTCAGAGACCATGGACTATGATACTGAACTATGTACCATGGACCATAGACTCTGACTCTGAGTATCTATTTCCTCTATCCTACGTGTGAAACCCATGGACTTTGATACGGAGCTTGGATTGTAAGATAGTAGTCATTGAAGGATTGTAAGTTTCAAAGCTTATACTATTTTCTCCCATATAGTTCTAATTGCAACACATATTGAAGGATTGTAAGTTAGTTTTAATAATTACACGAAAGAATTTTTTAAGATGATCATATTTAAATATGGCCATACAACTACAAAATTTAGTTTTGCAATAGTAATGTGGGCCAAATTGTACGCAAAAAAATGATCACCACAAAATATATATATATATATATATATATATATATATATATATATATATATATATATAAGCCATAAAGACATACAAAATAAAAACATAATAGGATGCTAGGTCAATGTGATATAGGCATACAATGCCAAAAATGCGTACATTTCCATATAGGCATACAAAAAAGTACATCATCTAAGACAATCCTAATCATCAAGAAGCCTCCCTCAAAAAAGACTCTCTTTTGGATACCTTGCTCATAGATGGAGATCTCTCAAATGCCTTACATTCCTCCAAGATTGACTGCGAGTCCTTTTATGTTCATAGCTCGCCTATAGCTAAACCTATTCATATACAAATATTATCAAAAACTTTACATACTAGACATGAAACCAAGTTCATAAATTAATTTTAAACTGATACGAAAACTATTTAAACATGCACTTATTGCAATTTCATGGTCATGCTAAATTTGCCTCTGACGCTCAACAGGGTCAATGATAGGTTGAGCTGCATGCACAAGAGTGTGAGAAGAAGAAACACTATTAGTAGGTGGCTTGTTGATCATCTGAATGAGACTATCAGATGTCATCGGATAACCCTGCATACATAATACATTCAAGTAAGTTATATTTGCATAAGTATAAAGTAAAATTATTAAAACAAATCTATATGTTCAATTCAAAAATACAAGTTAACATACCTCAATGAGTGGTTGTGTGGATGAAATTGCAACAACAATGCCTATGTCTATTTCTGTCCGTATAGATGGAGTCATATCCACTGTGTTCATCAATTGAATAAACAATATATGATTATTAGTTGAGCATATCTATATAAATAAATACATGTACATGAAGTATAATTTAAATGCAAAATCACCTCTGTATATGTATATATTGGCTGATTAACAACACATGCACTAGTATTGGACCCACAAACTCGCTGTGAAAATGATGGTATCGTCTCCCCCTGCAACATAAAAAATTACATATATATTATTGAATTTTAATATAAATTAATCATTACCTTTTAAATACAAATATATTTGAAATTTAACATGTCAAATATATAAGATACTTGCATATGTGCAGTCGGCGTCTCCACATAAAATATGTGTGCCAAACTTTCATCGGTCATAAGGATAGCATCTAGGCCCTTGAAAGTATCACCATCCTCCTCTGAAGGTCTAGTGCATAGAGCACCACAGGATCTGCAAGGGTGCAGTCAGACATGCACGCTAGTTGGAGTATCCCCATGTTCACCCTCTTTAGCATCAGTGTTGGAAAACTTACTCGTATGCAAAACGAGTGTGGCGGTAAGCACACGAAGCGCATGCAAAGTGTTGATCTTGACAACTTCTTCATTGTAGAGGGGATCTCAAGATGAAGTGGCTTTTGGATAGGGACTCTAGCAGGTCAATTAGGCGCACATGTGCACTTGGTTTATCCTATGCAGAGCATTTTCCTCAGCCTTGAAATTCTGAGTAATCAAAATAATTAGGAGTCTCGTTGAGGATAAACTCGCAATAGAGTTTCCTAAAAAAATACAACGGAACCTCATGGTTGTTAGAAGGTGGGTAATCAAAGACCATCCACCATTGGTCCTAAAAATTGTTTCTTATCAAATTATATTGGCACTGGTGGATTGGGAACCGTTTTGTTGATAATGGAAAAGGTGCATTGGTTGATGGATCAATGAATAATGCACAAATTTGGTCTTTTGTTATTTGCTTATCCTTCACACCTTGTGCTGACAATTTGTCAACAGAATAAGCCCTACATCTCTCTCTATAAGATTCCCATTTGTTAAGTTGACTCGTTTCGAGTCAACTTAACCTACTATTGACTCTAAGGTATCTGCCAAATAAGTACGGTGGGTGTTGGTCGAACAGGGGTCCCTCATTCTCCTAATTGTCTCTTCAATTTGTATTTTGTTTTCAACTATATATGCAGCCAAATCCTCTTGACTACCTGGTGGGGGGTCTTAAGGAATTGTAGGAGGGTTAGGAGGCTTAGGAGGGTCTTGTCTTGCACTTTAACGAGCTGTTCAAATAAAAAAAATGGTTTTAACAAAAAATAATGCAAATCCAAAATAATTGCTAAAAATTGTGTTAATCAGTAGAATTTTTGCTTGCTTACCTCTCCTCCCTGCGGCATTGTCGATCTAATTGGCAAATTGAAGCAAGTGTGGTGTGTTTTCTCCTCCTGGCAACAAAACCCAATCGCTGTTCGATAGTTGACGGCAGAGAAGAAACGTGGAGTGAAATGAGAAATGAGGGTTTGAACATTTGGACACATTTTGTAAGATCCCTTGCAAAATCTGCCCTTAATTTTCTAATTTGTATGCTTGGGAATTTCGTCAAACACTTGTCTTGCAAAGTCAGACCTTGCTGTTATGAATTTTTGATTGTTTGATTTTGGTTTTATTTGATGTCCTTGATGTTTTGAATGCTTCCCAATGATGCAAATAGACTAACAATGAAATAGAAATGTAATGCAAGATATCTTTGTGTTTTTCCAATGCATATAAGAGACTGAAAATTATGTAAATCTACACCTACAGCTGCAAGATATTTATACAAACACTTGGCAAGCAACCTTCAACCAAACCTTTTATTCAAGTCTATCACTATGTAATGAATAGAGCTGATTACAAATACTTAGAGATTTATCTTTATTGACTTAACATGAGAAATGCATACCCGATTGTTGACGACAATGCATATATATAGAAATCTGGAAAATATTGCAGCAATATATAAATTTGATCATTGAATCGATCTGCACAAATGACTGATTTCTCCATTAAAATATATATGCCAAATGCCTTTAATAGGCTAGCCGTCCAATATGCAAGAGATAGGTGCTCAAAAGGGGAGGCGATTTGGCTTGGAGAATAGATGCCTTGGCTGGAATGCAACTCTTGGGGCCTGGAAAGTAGAGTACAGCTTCTATATCAATTGCTCTCAATGGTGTTTCTTGCAGCCTCAAGCAAACAATTAATGAATCTCCAAACCAGTCTATATAACCCTTGTGTGTTTCACCAATTTCTGCACAAATATGGTTCCTGAATGAAGCCAATCCTGTAAGCAATCTTCAATGGATCTCTCACCACCTCAAAATGCATAAACACTGAAGATTTCACGTTCTCCAATCCTTGGTGCAGCTGAAACCCTTGTCTCAAATGCACAAATTTCCAAGACACCAATTTGCAAAGTCAAATGCTCATGAATGAATGAGGTTGATTTGCCTCTTGATGCCTTTTATACTTCTCAAGGAATGGGTCGATCCTTCTTGGATTAATAATCATTTAAATTATTTGTTTTTAATGTTGACTTAGGAAATACCTTGGTATGGGCGCCCCAATAAAATAATCACTTAAAACACTTTAATTGATGTGTCTTGGCCCCATTCATTAAAAACACTTTATAATTGACCTTAAATAATTATTTATTAATAAAGTTACTTTTATTAATAATTAAATAATAATAACTTGCTCAAAAAGACTTATTTCACTAAGTCAACTGAAAATCAGGATCAGCACTACAAATACCATATGCCCAGGTGCCTTGCCAAAAATAGTATCTCAGGAAAGATGACTTACAATAAATAGTAAGTATATCAAACTGAGCCAGAAGAAACATTTGCAATGCCCTGAACCTGAACCTAATGAAGCACTGATGAGAAGTAATGTCCCATATGACCAGGCAATAGCTACCAATAGACCCTCAAATCAAGTCCATTAGCCTACGAGGGTCGAAATGATAGGCTAACCCCCTCTGCAATTGATACTGACTAAGAAGGGGACATTACACATTTTTTGTTTTTATGTATATTTAGCATAACACTTACGTGTTTTGTAGTTCTGAAAACACGTATGTGTTGAGGCTCGATATTTACTGAGCCTAATTTTGAATTACGCATACACGTTATGCAAAATATCCACGAATTGTCCACCAATTTTGTGCACTTACCTTCATGCATGAGAACTATACCTAACAAACAATTTACTATTTTTAATTTGATCCTGGAACTTGATGGGAATTTAAAAGCCTGCAGTACAAAGTTGGAGATAAGGAAGTGCCCTACAAAATTATGTGGTAGTTGTATGTGAACAAATTGACACTTTTAGGTTCAACATTATCTTTTAACAAATTATATGCTATAATCATGTAAAAATTTATGCAAATCGTATTTTCTTATTGATCAGTGGACAATGCTTCCCCATATATTTGAATGGAGGAAAACATTATATGAATTTTCATGTTGACCAAAAGTAGTCATGGCAACAATTGCATCATCACCCTTAGTATACCAAGGGAGTGTGCAAGCCACCTCTTGTCAAATAAACCTTATTGCCATTATAATATTTTGGAAAACTGCGTTAAGGTTGTTTAAGCTCAACGTTTCAAGCCTCAGCTAGGCCCATCATTAGGAGGAGAGATCCACGAGTAAGAAAACATCGCAAGATTTGCCATAAATACAAGAAGTGAGCAAAAAACAAAGGAAGTCAGCTTCTATCAAAAGACAAATCATATTAGGAGCCGAATGACTGGTTTCCAAGTGTAACTTAATGCCCTACCACCATCTCTATTTAGGTTGTTTGAGTTCTTTTCTATTTCAACAGCGTCATGAAACTTTCTTTTCACATAATAATCTTCCTTTGCCACAATTTTAACTTTATCCATGCAAATGTGGTGACCAGTTATATGTGAGTGTTCTACAAGGGCTGATTTTTGGAACCGGTTATGGTAGAGGTCAGCGCATTGTTCTTTAATTCTGGTATGAATTGAGCGCCGTGTTTCACCAATATAGATTTTACCACAGCTGCAAGGAATAGTGTAGACACCTTTGTGACACTTAGGATTTCTTAGATCTTACACCTCGGATTTCTTAGACAAGGCAAAAGATATAAGAAATCCAAAGTGTCTCACAAAGGTGTCTACACTATTCCTTGCAGCTGTGGTAAAATCTATATTGATGAAACACGGCGCTCAATTCATACCAGAATTAAAGAACACTGCGCTGACCTCTCCCATAACCAGTTCCAAAAATCGGCCCTTGCAGAACACTCACATATAACTGGTCACCACATTTGCATGGATGACGTTAAAATTGTGGCAAAGGAAGATTATTATGTGAAAATAAAGTGTCATGAAGCTGTTGAAATAGAAAAGAACTCAAACAACCTAAATAGAGATGGTGGTTGGGCATTAAGTAACGCTTGGAAACCAGTCATTCGGCTCCTAAAATGATTTGTCTTTTGATAGAAGCTGACTTCCTTTGTTTTTTGCTCACTTGTATTTATGGAAAATCTTGTGATGTTTTCTTACTCATGGATCTCTCCTCCTGATGATATGCCTAGCTGAGGCTTGAAACGTCGAGCTTAAACAACCTTAATGCAATTTTTTGAAATCTTATATTGTTCTTCTGCGTATCATGACTAACTTATTGCCATTATTTGCGTTTACCCATAAATGCAACTTATTAACCACTTTAGAAGATCGTGGACTTTGGTGTTGGTCTTGATACAATTTAGATCTATACTAAGCCCTTTCCATGATTTCCTTACATTCTTCCATCTTCTATCGCCTCATGCATAGTTTTCTTAAGTAATTTTAACTCATTTATTTTATACGTCTCCAAAGATATCGCATTTTCCTTTAAAATTTGCTATATCTAATTCTTTTGGAGTGAGAAGGAAATGATAGTATAAAGTACAAGTTTCAATATCAAGGAGTGTTAAAAGAACTCAAAGAACTGAAAAAGGATTTAACACAAACAATTATGTTGTTTGGAAATAGAAACGGAAAAGGAAATGTTTCTCAAGTGCGGAGTTTCAAAAACCCTTGATTTGGAAATGTCCATACATATATATAATGTGGATTTTCAAAAACCCTTGATTTGGAAATGTCATGGAAACACACACACGTGCGCGCGCTCATATGCACACACACACCCATGCACGCACACGCGCATGCTCGCGCTTGCGCTCCCACGCAACTGCACCCATGTGCATGCGCACGTGCACGCGCACGCACACACACACACACCCACACACACACACTTTTGCACACATGCACACACACACGCATGCATGTGCGCACACACACAATGCATGATACTCTTTTTCAATTATTCATTCATTCATTACTTCAAAGACAAAATATACATTCAAATCTAGAATAATTGAATAAATCATCTAGATTGTCTTCAAAATCATGAATGCCACTCCCACTATTTTTCAACTTTATCATTTACTAACTATAATTCATCTAGTTTGTAGGGGCTCACCGATGCATCAAAGCTTTCCGAGTGCATGCCTTAAAGGGTGCACCAAGAATGAAGTGGGATTAGCTCGTGGCATTTTTTGAGAGATGTTCTCATACTATTCTATCATACTTGCGTCCCTTCATGAAGCCTTCATACTTCCTATGATGTCTCCTTGAAATCTTGAAACCCTGAAATATGGCTAAGTCTAAAATCCTGAAACCTTGAAATCTGACTAAGTCTATATATGATAGGATCCTCCAAAACCTAGAATTTGCCTTATAGCTCCTAGAGGTCCAAAACCACTCTCAAACATCTTGAAAGTATATATATATATATAAAATATAACTTAAAGTATAAGAAACTAATTGTCCCTTTTTATACTTAAATGTTGACTACATATATATACTGTTTGTTTCATTTTTTTTGAAAAAATATTTGTGTTGACTTTGACTTTTTTTCCCGCTGGAATCCCTTGGAAACTGCCAAAAACCCTCAAACATTTTGTAGAAACATCACAAAACATTTCTCAGTGCTTCTTGAGCGTTTCCGGGGTGGTTCCATACCGGAAACGTTTTCGGACAGGAAACCGGGAGGGTGGGGGGGAGGTGTTTCCTGCAACACAGACAAACAATAAAATCATGATAAACTTTGACTAAAGGGGGTAAACCTTAAACATATTGGGAAAGATAATCTCTTAATATAGGTAGAGATAACAATATAAACTTTGAAGGGAACCAACGTCAATGAACCACACAAAAGAAGGCAATGGAGATTGAGGGTTGAGACTAGTGATACATGAGGTGTATCCGTAGGTTTGGTGCATGTGTACTGATGTTTTTGTTATTTTGGTGACATGGAACGAGTACAAAACATCCTTGGGCAGTCCCCAAGATGCTGGATTCAGGTTGTCCTCAGGTTGCAAGGGCTGTCCCGGAGGCGTTGGGCTCAAAATCTTGCTGTTCCCTAGCTGTCTCCAAGCCTCAAGAGCTGTCCCCAAAATGTTTAAAATTTCCGTGTGAAAAAGGGGATGCCCAACTGCCCTTTAGAATGGTTTGGGGACATCTAGGTGCACATTGAGATGTCTCAAGGAGGGCCAAGCATCCTCATTTTGGGCTGGATTATTGGCACGTCCCTAACGGTGTCCACCTTTTAAAGACGGAAAAAAAGTAGTATAAATTTAAAAAATGAATAAAGCATAAGTTTATTTTAGGAAAATAGGATGTAAAAAAAGCATGAGTCTATTCTAGGAAGATAAAATAAAAATTACAGCCATTCAAAGGTTAAAGGTTGTTTTTGAAGGATAAAGCCAGCAAATCCATGTAAAGGTTAAATATTTTTTTTGCAGAATAAATCAAGGATAGGGTTATTTTTGGTGGAAGCCACTCTTTATGAGTGTGTCTAAATATAGGGGAGGGCTTATTTGTCTACAAGTATGGCAAGACTTATTGTAATGGGAGTTTTTTTCCTTATGCAAATTGTGTGATTAGCTGGGCCAACACTTTGTAGATTGTTGATATTAATAAATGCATTGTTTTGGCAACTGACTATGTTATGTCATTAATTATTCTCTTGTTGGCTTTGGGTAGCGTATTAATAAATCTTTAATTATGAAGAGTTGGGTCAATGTTTGTGTATTAATTGTTAACCGTTGGTTGTGTCTTATAAATAGAAAGCTGAATGTTGGGGTAAGGGTGTTGATTGGACAGGTCTTCCCTGTACCAAGCAATGTACTTTACACTGCCTATGCAATAAAGATATCATTCTCTATTTAGATTTGTCATGTCCATGATGTGTATATATATTTCTGCAAATAGTATATTTTGGTAGTGTAGTTTCTGCTAGCAAACATTTGAAGCGCCGTTACCTTCGCAAGGTTGGGTCAGGTTGAAGTCAGGCAAAAGTGAAAGTCAGTCGACAATAACTATTGATGACAACACAATACAAGATGGAAGCATAACAAAGTGAGTGGATCAACCAATTCAAGAAGCAGCTTATATTTTTTTGATAAAGGATAAATAATACATTACCAAATAGGGAACTAGTCCACAATTACATCAAGAGTCATGCAACCATTTTCATTACTTAGAAACTATTAAAAATCCCTTCAAAACATGCTTACACTTGTTGTAGCTTTCTAGTTCCACGTAGCATTTTTTGCAAAAAGAATATGCATGATTTTTGCTTGATCTTGCTTTTATCATGCATGCTTTTACTACACACAAGCATACATGCATGTCTACTGTTTGCATGCATCTATTTTTGCATTTTTGCATGCATGTCCACATTTTGCATGTTTGCATGCATGTCTACTTTTTCTTTTTTATCTCTTGCCGAGCACCTCCTCTAAGATGAATTTTGAGCCATTGGTTACATCTTCCATGTTTTTTCCCTGAGGTTTGACAGTCGCTGCCTTGCCCAACATCACAGTCTTCTTTTCACTAGAGAACTGTATAATTGATCTAGTAGAATCCCTGCTTTTTCCTTCTTTATTTTTGCTTTTAATATGTAGCTCTGCTATATCTTTGCGTTTTTTAGCTTTCTCTATATATCCTGCTAACTCTGATCCAATACCTGAAGTTTCTTTCAACTGTATGCTTATTCCCGCTTTTTCCACGCCTTGTCCTTTTGAATCCTGGATTGGACCTTCTTTCTTCTGTACTTGGTTCCTTAATTGTGTCTGGTTCAATTTCCACTTGTCCCTTCCCTATTATGGCGCTTTTTCGTTGAGGGGGATCCTTTGACTGGTCTTATACTGTACATCCTTGCTTGTTACTATCTTTGACTGTGATCTTTCTCTAGAATGCTTTCTCTATCTTTTTTGAACCTATAACTCTTTAGAAGTTCTTTCTCCTCTTGAGTATCTATAATCATGAAAGAGTTAGTGTTCTGTTGCACCTCTGGTGGTTGTTTTGTCACTTTTGATTGTTCTTATTAGTTATTTCTCCTTATTCATTGATTCATTCACCTTGACCCACTTTTTTGTTACATTTTATTTATAGGATTCTGGAAACCATCATCCTTAGGCTGTTTATCGTGGTTGTCTTGAGTCTTGGGAATAGACTTTGCTTTATTAGGGCAATCTCTTGCCGGGTGCCCATATTCATGGCACCCTCTGCATATCAACGTAATGCACTCAGTCAATAGTCTGCTCCCAAACAAGGTCTCCAGCCTTTAAAGTTATGCTTTTTGGCAGAGGTTGGTCTAGCTCAAGCTCTACACAAAGCCGTGCAAAGTTTGAAGCTCCCTTACTTGTAAAGCCTTTTGATATACATATGAATCCTTTGATGAAGTCCTTCACTGATTTCAAAACATACTCCAGCCAAAGTTCTCGGGGGAGAGCATACAAATGGATCCAAATTGGAACCTTGGATGGCATTTCCTCCGTAGGCTTAAAGCCCAAATGCCAATGTTTCATAAACAGACCTGCAGTGTGGAAGAACCATGGGCCTTCCTGAAAGACACTTTCAAAATCTTCTTCATTTGCAAATACCACTATGAAGTATCCTTTGGGGCAGGTTTTTACTTCGTACTCTCCATACGTTTTCCAGTTCTTCTTGGCCCAACCAATCAGATCTTCTAACAATATTTGCATGTGTAGGAATAGAAAAATCAATCCTCTTGTAGCCAGCCTGTGTATATTATCCTCAAGTTTGCTCAGGTCCAGCTTCAAAACCGGACTATCTTCTTTTGCTTCTAAGCATACTTCACTCCTCTTCTGGGTAGGAATGTCCTTCTGTCTCCCCTTTGCATTAACGGCTGCCATTGTCTCCTTTTGTTTCAACCCTATTCCTTCCCCTATCACCACTTGCTGCAAGGACAGCTCTGAGGGAGCATTTTGCCCCCCCTTCCATGCTTCCATTGTTGACTTTTCGTATGAACTTCCATAGGATTCAGCAAGTTCCTCCTCCATCTCCCTCTGTTTCTTCTAAGAAGTGGTTGATTATTACGAAACAAAAAGAAAATGAAATCACTAAAGATTTTTTAGTATTTGTGGGATCTCTTGATACATGAGCTTGTCAAAAAGGAATCTGAGAGGAACCAAGTGCATGTAGATTCTATCTGGGGCAACTTGGTGGTGATAGATGAAGTTGATGAACTGCTAGATAATTTGCCCAGATTCCTCACCAGGCATTAAATAATCTTACAAGATCTCTATGCTGAAAGTGATTGTGAAGCACAATGACAAGATTTTAGAACGGTATGAGAGGTGAAGTCTATAACTGGGCAGAGCTGTTTTTAACAATAATTCACAACTTCCTCTCTTTTAAAAACAAAGGTTTCTACATGAAACAGCATGTGTTTGGGTTATTTCTAGATGTACTATATGCTTGTCCACTTTGGATGGTAATTCGAGGTCTGACACCTCTTACGACCCCGCTTGCCATCTGTGTTTTGATGGAAGCACTTGGGCATTCCTTCGGATGAGGATAAAGATTATCTTATAGAATGCCAACCAGCTCTTACAAAGTAGAAACACGCTATAGTTGAGGAGATGGCCACTTATGAGGTTGATGATAGTGAGAAGAACGAAGGGGATTTCAGTGACAGTGAAGATGAGAAGGATAATGATGAGGATGATGGCAGCTGGACGCTGTGGCTATCAGAGCATTCTCTTACCTATTTTGTTTGCACACCCCCTCATTCTTTACATGATCCCTTGGTTTCTTCTGCGCCATTAGTCTTATTTGCTGTGATTCCTATTGAGTCTTTTTCAGTCATTCCATTTAATTTGGCTTTGGATGTGCCTTCAATCAGTCCTTTAGAGACACAATAATTTTCAATGCATGAGCCAGAATTAGCCAATAAAGAAGAAAACATACTGTGGCTATCAGAGCATTCTCTTACCTATTTTGTTTGTATACCCACCTTTACATGATCCCTTGGTTTCTTCTGTGCCACTAGTCTTATTTGCTGTGATTTCGATTGAGTCTATTGTAGTCACTCCATTTTATTTGGCTTTGGATGTGCCTTCAATCAGCCCTTTAGAGACACAATAATCTTCAATGCATGAGCCAGAATTAGCCAATGAAGAAGAAAACATTCATTTGGTGGTTTATGAAGATTTGAAATCTTTGGATGAGAGTCCTTCACAGATCAGGCCAAGCGATTCTTAGGCCCTTGATGGTGAGCTTACTCCATTACATCTTCCTCGTTTAGGAAATAACATCCCATATGAAGCATTGTCCCAATTTTTGCAGAATATGGGGCCCATGGCACAAGGATTACTTGACACTGCCAATGCAGTCAAGGACTTAGATGTCACTATCTAATAGTCCCATTTTCCTTTAATTTTGACCGAGGCAGCCCGCATTCAGAAATTTGTGGAAGAAGATTGGCACTTAGAGTTTGTTCACATTTTTGTGAACCAAGGGTGGCCTAAGCTTAACATTTCAGAGGTGTCACAGTGGTGGCTAATCATCTGGACTTATGCAGCAGTTGCTTCTCTGTATGGTGTGTTTTGAATCATTACATACTATTGAAGACACCTGATACCAATATTTGATGCTACAGTTGACTATGTGCGAGAAATGGTGACTTAATAATGTGGAGGCTAAAGTTGCTCTTGAAAATGTTGAATTGCATAGTCAAGTGGAGGAGTAACGTGCACGATTTCAAGAGCAGCTTTGCCAGCACATTCAGCTTACTCAGAGTCAGGCTCAAAGGGTTGCTAAGTATGAGCATGAACGGACACAACTCCAAGCTCGAGTGGCTGCACTTGATTGGTACATAGTGATCCCAATCAATTAAAAGGCATGCTGCGGGAGGCTGTACACGTGGTCAAATGTTCACGTGAGCATGAAATTGTAGTGGAGCATCATTTGAAACAAATGCACTGAAAAGGTTTATGAACTTAGAGCTGAGTTGCAGCAGCTGAAATCTCAAAGGGCATCCTCTTCTAGATTGTGCTCAGCCAAAGCAGCTTTGCCATCACACTCAGCTTACCCAGAGTCATGCTCAGATGGTGGGTGAGTATGAAAATGAACTGACACAAGTAAAAGCTCAAGTGGCCGAACTTGAGTTGGTACGTAGTGCCACCAATCAACTGAAAGGCATGCTGAAGGATGCTGTTCACGGGAGCATGAAATTGCAGCAGAGCATTATTTGAAGCAACACATTTAGGAGGTTTATGCACTTAGAGCTGAGTTGCAGCAGCTGAAGTCTCAAAGGGCACCTTCTTCTGGATCATGCTCATCTGGAGCAGCTGTACCACTAGGGATGTCTTCCTCTACCCCCCCTCCACCTCATTCTTCTTGTTTGGAGCAGCTTTTATGGGTTCTGTTGGAAGGGACTTCGACTTGTTTGGAGGCGGGGGGAAGGTGAGTGCAGGGATGAGGGGTAAATGTAGTCCCTTGATATTAATAAATGCATTGCTTTAGCAGCCAACTTTGTTATGTTCTTAATTATTCTCTTGTCAGTTTTGGACTGTGTATTAATGAATCTTTGGCTATGAATGGTTGGGTCGACAGTTGTGTTTTAACCAATAAGGATTGGTTTTATTTGTCTTATAAATAGCAAGTTGAATGTTAGGGAAAGGGCGCTGATGTAACAGGTTCTCCCTGTACCAAGCAATGTACTTTACACTACCCATGCAAATGAGATATTGTTTTCTCTATTTTGCTGTGTTATGTTCATGCTGTGTATTTATAGTACTGCAAATAGTATATATTGTAGTGTAGCTTTTGTTAGCAAACACACTTGACACATTGAATATTGGTTTGTCTTCAGAAGTGGAAGTGATTTACTTCAGAGTTTTGACTGTTCCATGTATTGTTGGTATCAAAGCAGTATTTTATTGATTTTTATTGTTTTCAGAAATTTGAATTTCATAATATTCAGACAGTTTCCGATTTTTGTTTCCAGAAATTTCAGATTTTAATTTGGTTCATTTCAATGGTATTATATTCGTGTTTTTTCATCATGAAGCTATAACAATGTAACCAAAATGGATTCGGATCAAGCAGGGTATGAAAGAGCCTTAAAACAAGGCATGAAAGAAAGTTTTCAGCCTTTGGTTTAGAATATGGAAGGTATGGGCAAAAATTTGAAACAAATGACACAAACGGTGCAATAACTAATGCTCAACATGAACAATTGATTGTTTGTTTTTCATCACTCTTATGTAGGGCCAAAGCATTATATGGTAATCAGATTAGATAGAAGAGAGACTTCTTTTGAGTTGCAGTGGTCTTCTTCTCCTAGATGGAGTACTACCAGAAGAGAAGCTAGGGGTATTAATGAAGATCCAATTAGAAGATAATGTAGAGCATACATGGCCATAACTGAAGAACTGGCAGGAGTCTTGGAGATTCAAACAGAACAAGTTCAGCCTCAAGAACTAGCAAAATAAATAACCTTGAAGAAGAGTTCATCAATTGAAGTGTGAGGGAAAGTAATAATTTGTAAGAGAGACTATTGTTTTGGTTTATCGAGAATAAAAAATGAGATCAACAATGGAGATAGCAATTCATGTTTTCCAACTGACAAGAGTTACTTGTAAGCTTTCCACATTAGATTTGAGAGAGAAAAGCTGCCAATGTTTAGAGTTCCATATCACAGAACAAAACATGCTGACATAGCAAGAAGGGGAATAAAGAGATAGTGATCAGATCGAATACATAAACAAAGATGAAGGGATCCTAGAATAGGTATTACAGTTTGAGATTGTAGCATCTGAAAACTTGGAAACATTAGAGAATGCATCAGCTATTTTCTGTGCCACTACGAATAGGCTGGAATGGAGCTTGAAACTCCATATTTCCTCTTGTTTTGACATTTTCTATCATGCTTATTTGTGCAAGTTGTTAAAGTTATTAATTAGCTGTTAGTTAGTCATTAATTAATGGTTGCAAGTTATTAATCAACCTTCCCAACTGTTGTAATTTCCTTTTTGACAGACACACAAATGTGTAAGTGTGCCGTGTGCCTTCCAGTTCTGTTCATTCTTTCAAGATTCATATTTTCGAACATTGGTATCAGCGCCAATTGTTTGGGGAAGCCCTAGTCAAGTATGAATGGAGCAGATTGTTTGAGGAAACCCTAGGAGAAGGGTACAAACAAAGAAGAAGAAGATGTGACATTTTCATAAAGGAAAATGCAAGGGAGATTTTCGTGCAAACCAGTTTACAGAAGGAAAATGTGAGGTTTTCATGCAAACTAGACTTTAACTAAGAAAAACTCCATTGACGACTTTAGAGCAAGGACCATAAAAGAATCACGGGTCGTAGAAGGGAAGATCGAGGTGTTGGGGCACGAAAATGTGCAAAACAATAGAATCGTGACGCCCATAGGTTGTGAAAAACAAAAGAAATGGCGTCAAAGTCGTGACAGTCATAGAAGGAAACATGAACCAGATAGTGTGCTACATGTCAGCACCTAGGTTGAAGGAAAATAAACATAGCCAGGCGAAAGTAAAATGTGAAGGAAAAGTCACATTTTTGCAGACACATATCTTGCTAGGGCATAGTTCACTTGAAGACACAAATCGTGCTAGGGTAGAGTTCAGTTGAAGACATTTGATTTAACAGTATTGAGTTGCAGTGGACGAGTCTTGAAAGTTTTTTCAAACAAATTTGCAGACGTGAGAAGATATAAACTTATAGTCCAGTTTTGTGATTTCAAACTGTAAGTAATTTTGAATTTCAAATTAGAAACAAATTAAGATTTTAAATTGTTTACTTGTTGCATTAATTTCCAACTCAGAACTGTAGTTTTCCTATTGTATTGATTTCTGAGTCAACGGTCATAATTTTGTGCATAAAATGGCCAATATTTAAAATTTGGTTATGTCGGATGTGCAAAAATTAATTGGCCATAATTATAATGTTTGGAGTCATAAGATTTTAACAATTGTGGAATATCGTGATTATGATAAACTCATGCTTGGCACTGAAGCAAATCCTGTAACTAATTTTGCTGATTGTGACAAGTGTCATAAGGAGACCTTGTTATTTAAAGTCATCCATGTCAAATGACATGATTCCTGAGGTCCAAAATGCCATTGAGGCAAGTGCGCTATGGACCAATTTGAAAAATAAATATCGAACTTCGAAAAAAAACTGAGTTTTGTACCTAAAGAATCGGTTATTTTTCCCAAAGATGTCAGATGACAAGTCTTTGTCAGAACACCTTCGGATTAAAGATCTTCGAGACTAGTTAGGAGCCATTAACAAAAAAGGTGGATGATGACAAAATAGTGGTCTTGTTATGAATAGGTTGATGCCCTAATATGAGTCTTTTGTGGAGGCTTTACACCTGATCGCTGAAAGCTACAGCCAGACATTTGATCATTTTAGTTCTTATTTGATGCAGAAGGAACACAAATAGATAAAAAAATGAGTCCAGTGTTGGACAAACAAAGAGTGCACTTGTTGCTTAGTCAAAGGGGAAGTGGAGACATATCCTTGTTGATTCATTTTCTAAGTACCTGGTGAAGTGATTTTACTATCATAATGTTGGGCATCTCAAAAAGGATTGCCAGAAGCAACAATATGCACTTTCCCAACAAAGCAGTTAGGTGGCAAATTTGGTAGCAGTTGAAGGTTGAGATTTTGAGGAAGAGCATGCCCTTGTGATATTATACTCGAACATTAGTGCTAACAGTTGTTGGTTCATTGATTCCGGCACATCCCTACATTTTACATGTTGTAAGGACCGGTATGACAAATTTATTGCAAGTATATACTTTTCTGATTCAATTTCATTAGTTGATGGTCAATTATATGCAGTAGAATGGATATGATATATTTTCATAGTATTGAATAACGCTAGAAAAAAAAAGTAAGGAATGTTGCGTATGTTTCTAGCTTGAATACAAATCTCGTTTGTTAGTCAGTTAATGGAAAATCCCAACATTGTTGTAAAATTCTCTGAGGAGCAATGATCATGTTTGATGTAAAACAAGTCAGAGTAGTTGCCCCGGCTATTGATAAATGTGGCTTGTATAGGCTCGTTGACCCTCCTAAATTCAACGTAAATGCATGTGTGGAGGGAGGCTTAACCCTAGAGGATTTTATGGAGGATGAAATTCCTCATAGGCTTGTTGACCATGCTCCAATCAACTTAGATGCACTATTTTTGGAGGGAATGTCCACTATAAAGGATGTGTAGGATGGTGCAATTCCTCAGTCTTAGTCAAATGCACAGGTAGTTGTGCATGAGGATGATATGCCTCAGTCAAAGGCTCTAACTTAGAGGACTAGAAACAAGGTTGTAATTTTAACAAAGTATGGTCATTTTGCTCTCGCTTTTGACCTTTGTATGGCACCTTAATTGCTAGTTACACAACCCATTGGCTACAAATGGATGGACAAAATTAGTACTTTGGACAAGTATACGACTCATCTTGTTGTCAAAGGCTTTTCCAAACAAGAGGGAATAGACAAAGAGATGGTTTTTTTTTCCTACTGCGGAGTTGGATTTTACTCCCACAACTACTATAGAGTTGGTTTTTACTCCCACTACGACGATGGTCACATTTTGGTTGCTTCTTTCTATAGCAACTCAATTTGATTCCTTGAACGGAGATTTGGACGAGGTCTACATGGTGTGGCCGGATGGATTTTGGGTATGTGGTTGTGATCATTTGGTTTGTAGGTTAATTAAGTCCTTGTACAGACTTAAGTAGGCTCCACAAGCTTGGTATATTTTGATTGAGCAGCATCTCCAAGATTCTAGATTTAGAACTAAGGAGGTCGGGTTGAAGTTATTAGCCAATGATGATTCATCACTAGTTAATGAATCATCCTACAGAGAATTGGTGGACAATTTGATACATCTTATGTCCACACAATCAGATATTTGATTTGCTGTTGTTTATCCTTTTTGGTTTTTGTCTACACCGAAGCTCCTACATTGGACAATAGCAAAATGTCAGAGGCTTGCAAATTTCATGTTGATATCTAAAACACAGCTTGTAATGAGTAAGCTCTTTGGTCCCACTTCCTTTGTAATTAAAAAAGGCTATTAAAGTTATTAATTAGTTGTTAGTTAGTTAGTAACCAATGATTGGTTATCAAAGTTCCCAACTGCTGTAATTAGTTATTAATTAGTTATTAAGTGTGTAGTTTGCTTTCCAATTTTCTCTTCATTCTTTCAACATTCATATTTGCTAACACAAGTAATTTCTATCCACATTCCATCAAATTGGTTAAGGCACACAACAGTTACAAGGAAGAGGGGGTACATGTATTTGTTCGTGATGTCATAGTGACCTTTAGTTGAAAATGAAATATCTTATGTAATATTTGCAACGTTGCTAGAGAAAATGTTTCAAGCATTGCTAAATAATAGGCATGATCTAAAGCCAAATGGGTGTGTAGTTATGTGAGATTATGCTAGTGGAGACCTTGCGCATGAAATGTTGACATGAAAGGAACAAAGATCAATGAGAATTTATATGTCGGAGGAGGTGGGACACTTCGTTTTAATTTTCCAAACAAGCCTTTTTATAAATCATGGTTTTGGTTCTGAACAAATTGAAGTTCATTACAAAAAAAATTAGAACTGCTCTCAAGGTGATGCAGGGGAATCCGGGCAATCATGCAAACTTGCATCACCCAAAAAGATCTATAGTGTTTGCATGCATCTGAAGGTGACCCAAGAGTATTGATAGTACTTCAATAAGATTCTGGAGGAATTCAATAGGATTTTGGAGGGGAGAAAGGATGGTTTGGGTCATTGAGATAGAGAGTTATTTATCTCGTGACGAAATTGTCAGGGTGGTTACGTAACCGTCATGTAAATGTTGGGGTGGTTACATAACTGCTGCCTGCTCTATAGGAAGTGGCGATTTTGCTCGTAGAAGTTACACAAGCCTAATAACAGTCCATAATATTTTGAAAACTTGATGCGAGTGTTTTCCAAGGTCTGAGGGATTCCAAGAGTCCCTTCATGAAGCACAAAAGGGAGAGAAGCATTCAGAGAAGGCAAATTGGAGTGGTAAAAGGCTTGTGGGAAGAGTGTGGGTGCTTGTTGAGATAGCACAAAGTAGCAAAGATGAACATTCAATCCACTAGGGACTATTGTGTGTGCTTTTCTTTATTGTAACCAGAGAGGAGAGAGAGTGAGTGTTTAGTGTGCGTGTATCTCTGTAATTCTTCAGGCAAGCTGAATAAAGATAGTGTTTTGTTTCGAGTCTTATTGTTAGATGTGTGGATGTCATGTGTGATATGTGTGTGAGTGGTAGGCTACAAGGAAAAGGTTTTTCTTAACTGGACCCCCTATCCTTGACTGCATCAATACCACCCCTATCCTTGACTGCATCAATTGGTATTAGAACAAGGTAACAACTCTGGGATAAGTGGGAGTGTTTGTCCTCCACTAGGGAAAGAATGGGTAGAGGGCATGAGTGAAGTGCAATGAAAGGGTTGAGTGTTATCCATCTTGTGTAGGTGGGTGGAGAACAGAGGGTACATCCTACATTGAGTTAACAATAGGTAGAGGGTTTATAATGGAATAGAGAACAAAGAGTTTAGAGAGAGGTATAGAGAGGCGCGCAACCTATGTAGGATTGCAAGAGAAATGTTGCAGCAATGGTTTAGATGTGTGTGAGGAAAGAGGTGAGAGAGATGGATGAGAGTTGTGCAGCCCAAGAAGCTGAGTTGAAAGTTGTTATGAGGGCCATGCAAGTCCAAGTGAGAGTTGAGGCAAGGAGGAGAAGGAAGGACAGTTCTATACTACCTATGGCAAAGGTTCAGGAGTTGAAGGAGGAGCTAGAGATTGTGCAAGCCATGCTAGAGAACATGGAAGAGGACATTCCTGTTGCAAGGGAAGAGAAAGAAAGGAGGAGAGCATGAGTCACACCATGTGATGCAGAGATGAAGAGGAGGAAGGTCCCTTGGAATGAGAGAACCTTGAAGCGGATTGAAGAAGCTTTAGTGGAGGAAGGAACAGCAAAAGCATGTGTTTTGAAAGGCATGGAGGTGCAGGTGAAGGAAATGCAATTGAATGCACATGATGCGGATTTAGAGGGAGCATTTGAGTGGAGAGGAAGAAGATCTTCCATTAGAGGAAAACGAGGAGGTTGTGGAGAGAGTAGATGTGGCAGTTGAGGTGATGGTTCGTGAAGGTACCATGTTTGACAAAGGAGTAGTAGAAGATCATCTCTTACTTGAAGAAGAGATGAGGATGATTGAGGGAATGCTTAATTTTCTTTATATGGATTTTGTTGCAGGAAAAGGGGAAAGTGCAACTGTTGGGAAAGAGAGGGGAGATTTGATTTTAACATCTTTAGAGACACGAGGAAGTGGTGCTGGTGGAGGAGTACCATGTGGATGAAGATTTGCCTTGTGAGCAGCTGAAAATTGCCTTGAGAGGTAGAGAGAATGAATAGCAAGAGGTAGAGATGGTGGGTGTGTTCCTACAAGGAACCACAAGAGACATGCAAGGTGTTGTAGATGTGGGAGCAACCTACATAAGAGCTGGGGATGAAGAAAATGAATAATTAGTGGCGTTATAGACCCAAGAAAGTGTGGAAGTGGATCAAAATGCAACAATTGATAAAGGTGAATGGTTGGAAGGGGAAACACTTTCATTTCAAAATGAAGAGGATAAACTCTTTGAAGTCATCTTGAAGATTGAACCAACAAAGGAGAGTGTTGTTATAGCAGAGGTGGTGGAGTTGTTTTATATGGCGACAAGGGTGGTAGAAGAGGATGATAGGACTATCCTAGAGATAGCAATGGAGGTGATGGGTAATTGTGTTGATGCCCATGAATGTGGTGAATTCTTCATCAAGCAAGCCGAGAAGGGAGAGGTAGTGGAAGGGGTGTACTCAGGGAAGGAAGCAGTATGTGAAGATGATGTAGAGGACAGTTGGTGGAGGTGGACAAATAGAGGTGGGAAAAAGCCTACCATAGAGTGGAGAAAGAGAGAGCGTATTGAAGGAGGTGGAAGAGTTACCTATAACAGCTGAGAGGAAGATGGAGCAGCCAAGATTGTTATCGGTTCAAATGTGTACAACAAAGGAAGTGCTGAGATGTGGCAAGGGAGGTCAACCCAATGTTTGGGCAGGCTGGGATGAGATAGTGTGGGATGTGATTGGCAGAGGAGGATATTTTATAATCCAGAAAAATGGCTGGAAAGTATGGCCCTACATCACAATGTGGAAGAGCACGTAGTGGCTTGGCCCATGAAGTCAAAAGGGTGGTTCTACCACCTAGCCCTAATTTGTGAGCTTTGTGCTCACAAACTCTTACCCTAAGTGTTTGATGCAGGAGCATTCGAGCATTTAAGCAATCTTGCATTGCTCAAAAAAATCTATAGTAGTCGCATGCATCCAAGCGTGACCTATAAGGATTGATAACACTTCAGTAAGATCCTGGAAGTGGGAAAGGACAATTTCGGTCATTGAGATAGAGTTCTTTGTTTCGTGATGTAACTGTCACTCTGTAGGAAGCAATGGTTTCACCCGCAGTGGTTACACAAGCCCAGTAACAGCCCAAAATCTTTTGAGAGCTCGCTTTGAGCATTTTCCAAGGTCTAAGGGTTCCAAGAGTCACTTCATGAAGCACAAAAGGGATAGAAGCATTCAAAGTAGTCAAAATGGAGTGGTAGAAGGCTTGTGGGAAGAGCGTGGGTGCTTGCTGAGATAACACAAAGGAGAAGAGATCAATGATCATTCCATTAGGGACTGTTGTGTGTGTTCTTCATTTTATTGCTAAGTTACTAGTTCGTTTTGGGTTTGGTTTCGAAGAACCGGGTTTATCGGTACGACAATTTTTTTTCTCCCTTGGGTCTGTTTATACAAAAAGTATAAAAATATTAAAAAACATAGAAATTCTAGCCTAATAAATAGGAAATAGTGACCTTGTCATTAACCACATAGTATGCATATTGATTTTAAAAAGAAAAATATGAAAATAATCACAAAATGCTAACCGAATGCCAAATTTCATGATAATCATTAAGCATAAATATCAATAATTATCCTATAATTAATTACATCAAACTTAAAAGTTAATATTCATAGTCATCTTGCTCTTCATCGAGAGCATCAACATCAACATGTTGTGGTTCATTAGAACCACATGGACTAGCACCACTGACACTCCTGCTAGCTAAGCTTTGTGTCGTCGAAGGAGTGTCAATGTCAACTAAGGAGAAACGAGAAATGGAAGCATCCAAGTCAACGACCTCTAGATCTATATCCCAACACTTTGATGTCCCCTCCTTGTACTCTAGGTTCTTGTGTGATAGAAGATGGAAATTGGAGTGTGTGTAGACCAATTCCTCGGCCTTTTTAGCTGCGATCTTGTTGCACTTTTGTGAGAGGATGAAGCAGTATATGATCCAATTCTGCTCACAAGATGATGAACTTGCAACCTATATTCAAATTTATAAAAATAAAAAGTTAAAACTCAAGTCTTAAACAAATTTTAAATTTATAAAACAAAAAGAAAGTTAAAAAATAAAAAAATAAAAAACCTACCGGCGACAAGATCTTGATTGCAAGACACTGTAGGTTAGGTGATCATTGACCATGGAGGTATTGAAACTTGCAAACTCGTTCATTACCATATCTTCTATCTCAAGATCGGGAAATATTCTAGAGAATGCCAATTTATACCCTTCAACCACTTCAACATCCTTGTATGGTGGCACCTTCCTTGGCAAAGAAAGGATCTCCGCGCTATAGAACCGATGAGTCAATGCAAAGGCAAGGAGATGTAGCGGGTGGTCATTTTGTTCCACCACTCAACAAGGATTGATTGCACTTGTTTGGAAAACGTTTCCTTGGGATCTTGCTCTTTTTGCGTTAATGATGGCCTTCATCTTCTCAATCATTGAGTCGATGCCATCATATATTTCTCCCAAACATGGCTGATCTATTTCAGTGAAACGAATCATACTCATAATGGGCTCAGTGAAACTCATCGGATCACTAAAAAACACTGATATTATGCTATAGAATTACGTCAAACACTTTGAGGAAAAATCAGGATTTATATTGCATTAAAATTTTTGTCAAACATATCATAGAAGATTACACTGTAATTTTGTCAAACAGTTTGCAACCAGTGTAACAGCAATTATGGAATTCTGGAAAAATAAATTACAGTCTTTATAGAAGTATCTATGGCTATTTTCAGCCTTACAATTTGAGCAAAAATATGCTAACAGCCGGACAAGGAAAAATCTAGAAATTAGGAACCTGTTCGCTGCCCTGTAAACTATCCAGCTGCTGTAGAATTAGGCGCAGGTACAGTCCGTACGGCGCCGCACGGATACAGTCCGTACAGTACGGACAGGTACGGATGGGACTATTTTGACTCAGAAAATCTGCGCGCCTGGCCTTTAGGATGTCTGCCGCTTAGCTAGGCGACGTCCACAAACTTTGCCAAAAATTAAATCGCCTCCTTGAGACGCCGCGCGCCGTACACTCTCTGAAATCACTGAATGCTGTTTGCTGATGGTACGGACTTGTAGGTACAGACCGTACCTGTACGGAATATATCAAAATGGGGCGCCTGTCAATAATCTGCTGATATATTCGCCCAACTATAGATTTCAACTGGTAAAAATCTAACCTGAAAATTTAGCATGAAATAGCTGGATGCTATCTCCAATGTGCAACCCTTCGGAAGATCTCTCACTTCTGCAGTTATGCAAATCGCTTGAGAGGTATCGTTCTCAAGGATTAGTCTGAGAATATGCAGACTCTGAAGTCTCCAAATGCTCGAGAAGATGCAATGATCAATAAAATGAACTGGATGCCAATTACATAACCCATAGGGTCTATTTATGCACTTTTTCGGAACTTCCAAGAGTTTCCGTAATACATCACACAAAACTTATTATACTTTTTAAATAAAAGTAATTTTATAAAAATAAAATTAAAGTGCATTTTAAAATTAAAATATAGCAATTTGGCCTCTATAATTAAATATGCTATCTCCCGCATCATCGTGAGCCATCGAATTGCAAAAATGACCCTCTCACCACCTTTTATCTGCCTACGAGAGTTAGGAATAGGCAAATCCTCGTGAAATGTCGAGTCGCCCTAGAGAGGAGACATGATAGTCCACCCCTCCTGAAATTGCTTGACCTCAAGCAATCTTAATGCCGGATGCTGCAGAATGACTACACCTTCCCAAGTAGCGTCTTCAATGGGTAGATCCTTCCACTTAATCAAATATTCTCTGATCACCCGCTTGCGAAGCTGCTTTTCTCTGCTGTCCAAAATGGACTCTGGAATTAAAATCAATTTCCCTTCATCCAAGGGAGGTAATACCGCTGAAGGTACCACACTCTGACCCAATGCCTTTTTGAGACGTGATACATGGAATATATTGTGCACTCGGCTATCTGAGGGAAGTTTTAATTCATAAGCCACCTCACCAATTCTTCTGACAATCTCGAACGGTCCATAGTAGCGTGGCTTGAGTTTTTCTACGCCACTCTTCTTGAGAGTGGACTGCCTGTATGGCTGCAACAAGAGATACACCATATCGCCCACTTCAAAACTACGCATAGTCCTCTTTTGATCAGCATATTGTTTCTGTTGACTCTGGGCTCTGGCAATATTATCCCTGAGAGTAGCAATTATATCTTTACTTGTAATAACTCACTTGCACTAGGTACGCGGCTGTCACCCAACACTAAGTCTAGAAAACTAGGTGCTTCATAACCGTAAAGGGCCATGAAGGGAGTCATCCTTATAGTCATGTGGTAGGTAGTGTTATAACAATATTCGCAGATATAAATCCATCTGACCCATGCCCGTTGCTGAGCTGCTACATAATTTCTCAGGTACCCCTCTACCCATTGGTTTACTATTTCTGTTTGACCATCGGTTTGGGGATGATAGCTAGTGCTGGGTGTAAGCTCAGTCCCACATAACCGAAATACCTCCTGCCAAAAGTGGCTCATGAAGCGGCTGTCTCTGTCGCTCACAATGTTACGAGGCAATCCATGCAATCTAAAAATCTCCTGGAAGAAAACCTCTGCTACCTGAACTGCTGAGTATGTGGAGTAATAGGGAAGAAATGGGCATACTTAGTTAGCCTATCTACCACCACATAAATACAATCTCGCCCCTGTGCCTTGGGCAAACCGGTGATAAAGTCCATGGAAATACACTCCCACTTCTTGTCAGGAATAGGAAGTGGCTGTAGGAGTCCTGCTGGATACGTGTGTTCTTGTTTGTTTTGCTGGCAAACAAGACACTCTCGAACATACTGTAGAACATAATCCTTAAGCCCTTTCCAAGTGAACCTTTCCCGAACTGCCTTATAGGTCTTGAAGTATCCAGGATGGCCGACTATGGGTGAATCATGAAGCATTTGCAAAATCAGCTTCTTAACCTTAGATCCTGGGACCAAATAGATTCTGTTTTTGTAAATGATTAGATCATTTACAAGTGTATACCTGGTATCTATTGTTGTCCCTTCCATTATATTCGAGGCCCATGTATCCCTAGCATATTCTGTTATAATCAAATGTCGCCAATCCTCTGATATCTGAATAGACGTGAGATGTGGCCGGTGGGAGAGAGCATCTGCCACAACATTTTGAGTACTCTTGACATATGTGATGTCAAAGTCATACGCCTGCAACTTACTCACCCATTTTTGTTGGCGATCAGTCAAATCTCGCTGTCCCAAAAAGTGTCTTAGACTGTTATGATCCGTTTTAATACAAAATCTGCTACCCACCAAGTTTGTCTAAATTTAGCCAAAACATGCATGATGGCTAACATCTCCTTATCATAGATGCTAAATGACCTCTCAAGTCCTCTAAATTTTCTGCTCTCATAAGCAATTGGGTGCTTATCCTGCATGAGTACAGCACCCACTCCTTCTCCAGATGCATCACATTGAAGCTCAAATGGCTTCGAGAAATCAGGTAATGCTAAAACAGGACATGTAGTCATTATCTCCTTAAATCTCATAAAACACTCCTGTGTCTCCTGTGTCCACATGAATGCCCCCTTCTTCAACAAATCTGTCATAGGTGCAGCCAGTCGTGAATAGCCATTGACAAACCTGTGATAAAACCCACATAACCCAAGGAACCCCCTCAACTGTGTAGGGTTCTTTGGTGGTGGCCAATCAACAATAGCACGGATCTTTTCAGGATCCATCTGAACTCCATCCGCACTGATGATATGTCCTAAATATAAAAGTTCGGTGATGCCTAGATCACATTTGGATTCCTTGGCATACAAGGCTTCCTTCTGCAGAATACTCAACACTGTCTCTAAATGCTCAAGATGTTCTTGCCATGACCTACTGTATACTAAAATATCATCAAAGAATACTAATACAAATTTTCTTAATTGGTGATGGAAAACCCTGTTCATCGTGGATTGGAAAGTGGCAGGTGCATTGGTCAATCCAAAAGGCATAATTATAAACTCAAAATGCCCACAATGACATCTGAAAGCAGTTTTCTCAATGTCTTGTTCCCTCACCCTGATCTGATGGTATCCTGATCTTAAGTCAATTTTTGAAAAGTAACAAGCCCCATGCAATTCATCTATCAACTCATCAATGCGTGGGATAGGATACCTATTCTTAATAGTTCTTTTATTTAACAATCTGTAGTCAATACACATTTGGAGAGTGCCATCTTTCTTTTTAACTAAAACAACAGAAGATGCAAAAGGTGACTTGGTCGGATGTGCCCCATGGCCAGCAATTCCTTTATGGTCTGTTCGATTTCATCCTTGAGCCGCTTCGGATGTCGATACGGAGTGATCATGATAGGCTTAGCGCCTTCTTCTAATTCAATGATATGATCAATGCCTCTATCCGGTGGTCGGCTTGGTGGAATCTCGCTGAATACCTTTTTATAAGTACTTCTCAACCTTTGAATATCCGGATGATATTCAGTCTTGTGCTGGTCCTCCTGTGTAGGCATCAAGGTACACATAGCTGCCCACTCTATGTCATTATGCCTAGCTAGCCTTTCCATTCTCCTAAGTGAAATAGTCTTAAAATCATCATCACGAAGAGCCTTCAGCACATGAGTTCTGTCGTCGACCTCAAATCGTATCTCCATATCTTTAAGTCTTAAAGTAATTTCCTCCAACGAATGCAGCCACTGCATTCCTAGTACTATGTCCATATCACCCATATTGACCACATGGTAGTTTTCTTTGAATTCATAATTGTTCAAGCGTAGGGGTAGATCACGTACCATTTTATTACATCTCAAGATAAATCCATCCGCCACCTTGACTCTAAGCCCATCACACTCCTCATTAGTAAGCCCACGCCTTACTACAAAGCGTGTATCAATGAAGTTGTGCGTGGCACCGGTATCCAAGAGTGTAACCACCTTTTGACCGGCCAATACACCTCTAAGTCTGAAAGACCCTTCTCTCTGAATGTTTGATAGGCGTGCCTCCTGTGAATGTAATTCTGCCCCCTCTTTTAGTTCCAAATTGTCTCCCTCTTGTTCCTGCTCCGTACCATCAGGATCATGGTATTCTGATGTGTCTGAGTCTGAATCTTCATAATAAACCCACATCATTCTGTTGGCCTTCCCCTTAGGCCTCATAGGACAATCATGACCAAACTCATAAGGACCTTTACAATAAAAGCACAACTTTTTCTTACGTAGGTCATTAAGAGTTTCCTTATCTAATGATGTAGGTGACTTACCCTTTGCGTCATCTTTACCTTTACTGACTCCTCTATTATCTCTGAATGCTGAAGTGCTTTTAGGGCCGAACTTGTTTGCTGGTGCTGCAAGTTCCATACTTCGGCTTTTCTTCATGGCTTCCTGGAATGTGGGAGGGTTAAAGGCCTTGACCCACCCTTTGAGAGGTTCAGTCAACCCTTCTGTAAATAGCATGATTATCCTTCGTTTTGAGATATCAGGTACCATTGCCGCTAATTTTTGGAAGTCATTAATATAATTATCAAGTGAACTATGCTGTTTTAATTGCGCTAGTTCACGGAAATTTACCTCTGGATCTTTGACATCGAACCTTTCGATCAATCTGTTGGTAAACTCCTCATAGGTAGTGATGTGGTTGTGTCCCAGAGTGACCAACCCATGGTACCACCACTCGTGAGCAGCTCCTTCGAGGTGTAATGTAGCAAACTTTATGGCGTCCTCCTCAGCCATTGGTTTTAGAGAAAGATAATTATCTAATTTTTGAATCCAAGACCTTGCTGTACACTTGTTACTTCCATCATAGTTAGGCATAGAAATCTTACCAAGTGCTTGTCGATAATCATTCCTTGGCGCGTGGGGATCATTTCTTCCTCCTCTCTTATTTTTCTGGTTCATGAACTGGTCAAATGTCCATATTTGTCGCATATCAGGAGGGAGAGTGGTATACTCTAAGTAGGCCTGTCTAGCCTCCTCGCCAAACGGAGTAGCTGGAGCAACACGTAACTGTTCTTCCCTGGGTGTGAAGGTGGGAAAAAGAGGTCTAGAGGCTGATCCTCTAGTGTTTCCAGCATGTTGTACGGACCTTTCCTCATTGACTGCACTATGCTTTGCTGTGTGCTGATGACCCTGATCGGGAATGGCTTGCTGGTCCATTCTGGCCAATAAACATGACATCATATCAAGCATGTTGTCAAATTTTCTTTCAGCACTTGTCTCTCTGTCTTCTTCTGCCATATTCTGGATTGATTTGCCGGTGTCCCTCAACGCTTCTGGCAATGTATCTTCTGTTATTTGCAGATTCTGATGAGGTTGCCTCTGCTGCTCCCGACTGTAATACCTGATTTCCCTATCGCTCATCTGCCGTTTAGCGGACCACAGGAAGGCAAGATGATGGCTCTGATACCACTGTAATGACCCTTACTAATCGGATCACTAAAAAACACTGATATTATGCTATAGAATTACGTCAAACACTTTGAGGAAAAATCAGGATTTATATTGCATTAAAATTTTTGTCAAACATATCATAGAAGATTACACTGTAATTTTGTCAAACAGTTTGCAACCAGTGTAATAGCAATTATGGAATTCTGGAAAAATAAATTACAGTCTTTATAGAAGTATCTATGGCTATTTTCAGCCTTACAATTTGAGCAAAAATATGCTAACAGCCGGATAAGGAAAAATCTAGAAATCAGGAACCTGTTCGCTGCCCTGTAAACTGTCCAGCTGCTGTAGAATCAGGCGCAGGTACAGTCCGTACGGCGCCGTACGGATACAGTCCGTACAGTACGGACATGTACGGACGGGACTGTTTTGACTTAGGAAATCTGCGCGCTTGGCCTTTAGGATGTCTGCCGCTCAGCTAGGCGACGTCCACAAACTTTGCCAAAAATTAAATCGCCTCCTTGAGACGCCGCACGCCGTACACCCTCTGAAATCGCTGAATGCTGTTTGCTGATGGTTTGGACTTGCAGGTACAGACCGTACCTGTACGAAATATATCAAAATGGGGCGCCTGTCAACTGATATATTCGCCCACCTATAGATTTCAACTGGTAAAAATCTAACCTAAAAATTTAACATGAAATAGCTGGATGCTATCTCCAATGTGCAACCCTTTGGAAGATCTCTCACTTTCTCAGTTATGCAAATCGCTTGAGAGGTATCGTTCTCAAGGATTAGTCTGAGAATATGCACTCTGAAGTCTCCAAATGCTCGAGAAGATGCAATGATCAATAAAATGAACTGGATGCCTATTACATAACCCATAGGGTCTATTTATGCACTTTTTCGGAACTTCCAAGAGTTTCCGTAATACATCACACAAAACTTATACTTTTTAAATAAAAGTAATTTTATAAAAATAAAATTAAAGTGCATTTTAAAATTAAAATATAGCAATTTGGCCTCCATAATTAAATATGCTATCTCCCGCATCATCGTGAGCCATCGAATTGCAAAAATGACCCTCTCACCACCTTTTATCTGCCTACGAGAGTCAGGAATAGGCAAATCCTCGTGAAATGTCGAGTCGCCCTAGAGAGGGGACATGATAGCACCTTCCTTGGCAAAGAAAGGATCTCCGCGCTATAGAACCGATGAGTCAATGCAAAGGCAAGGAGATGTAGCGGGTGGTCATTTTGTTCCACCACTCAACAAGGATTGATTGCACTTGTTTGGAAAACGTTTCCTTGGGATCTTGCTCTTTTGCGTTAATGATGGCCTTCATCTTCTCAATCATTGAGTTGATGCCATCATATATTTCTCCCAAACATGGCTGATCTATTTCAGTGAAACGAATCATACTCATAATGGGCTCAGTGAAACTCAACAAATAATCTACATGGGCCCACCAATCACCATCTAGGATCAATTTTTTCACTCTTTGGGCCTGCTCTTTGCTCGACTCCCTTAATACACTCCAGAGGTTGTTGATGACCATGCTACTGAGTGCCTGTTGCACCTTCACAAGTCATCTCAAGACAATTGTGTGAGAGGCGAATCTAGTCAACAACCTATTAAAAAATTAAAATAAAAAGAATTAAAAACTTATGAAAATATTTAAATTTACAAATATTAGATTAAAAAAGTTAAAATTAAAAAAAAAAAAAAATACTAAAATAAAAATACCTTTAGCTGCTCCAGTGGTGAGAAGGATCTGAAAATGGCTTGAGAGAGGTGATGGTTGCTGACAAACATTTGAATCTCCCCAGTTTTGGCATACACTTGCTTGATCCATTCAATTTGTCTCGTTTTTTGCAGCATGAGGTTGAGTGAGTGGACAACACAAGGCGTCCAAAAAATGTGTCTATATCTCACCTCCACCAACATCCCTGCGGCCTTGCAATTTTTTGCATTATCTATTACAACTTGGATAACATTTTGAGACTAAAATGAAAATACCTTTAGCTGCTCCAGTGGTGAGAAGGATCTAAAAATGGCTTGAGAGAGGTGAAGGTTGCTGACAAACATATGAATCTGCCCAACTTTGGCATACACTTGCTTGATCCATTCAATTTGTCTCCTCATTTTTTGTAGCATGAGGTTGAGTGAGTGGAAAACACAAGGTGTCTAAAAAATGTGTCCATATCTCGCCTCCACCAACATCCCGAAGAGAAATTGGACCATGACCTTGGGAGGTATTGAAACACGCAAACTCGTTCATTACCATATCTTCTATCTCAGGATCGGGAATTATTCTAGAGAATGCCAATTTATACCCTTCAACCACTTCAACATCTCTGTATGGTGGCACCTTCCTTGGCAAAGAAAGGATCTCTGTGCTATAGAACCGAGGGGTCAATGCAAAGGCAAGGAGATGTAGTGGGTGGTCATTTTGTTTCACCACTCAACAAGGATTGATTGCACTTGTTTGGAAAACATTTCCTTGGGATCTTGCTCTTTTGCATTAATGATGGCCTTCATCTTCTCAATCATTGAGTCGATGCCATCATATATTTCTCCCAAACATGGCTGATCCATGTCAGTGAAATGAATCATACTCATAATGGGCTCAGTGAAACTCAACAAATAATCTACATGGGCCCACCAATCACCATCTAGGATCAATTTTTTCACTCTTTGGGCCTGCTCTTTGCTTGACTCCCTTAATACACTCTAGAGGTTCTTGATGACCATGCTTTGAGTCCCTGTTGCACCTTCACAAGTCATCTCAAGACGATTGTGTGAGAGGAATCTAGTCTCAACAACCTATTACAAAATAAAAATAAAAAGAATTAAAAACTTATGAAAATATTTAAATATACAAATATTAGATTAAAAAAGTTAAAATTTTAAAACAAAAATAAAATTACTAAAATAAAAATACCTTCAGCTGCTCCAGTGGTGAGAAGGATCTGAAAATGGCTTGAGAGAGGTGATGATTGTTGACAAACATTTGAATCTCCCCAGCTTTGGCATACACTTGTTTGATCCAATCAATTTGTCTCCTCATTTTTTGCAGCATGAAGCTGAGTGAGTGGACAACACAAGGCGTCCAAAAAATGTGTCCATATCTCGCCTCTACCAACATCCGTGCGGCCTTGCAATTTTTTGCATTATCCATTACAACCTGGATAACATTTTGAGACCCCACCCCTCAATGGATTTGATGAGGATGTTAGCGATGAACTCGGCATCCTTCACACACCCCGCACAATAAAAAACCTTCAAAAACATTGCCCCTTTAGAGCACACTACAACCACATTGATCAAAGGCCTATTTTTTGCATCTTTCAATCCATCAGAATTGGAGACCCCCATTTCAGTCCACGAATCTTTGACTGGCTTCAAAGATTCTTCAACATGTTTTCTCTCCTTTGTCAATAAAGTGGTGTGGAGTTTCTCAAACCTTGGGCCTTTGTAATCCTTTTGGGCCTCGTTGATCGCTCTTACCATTTCTTGCCAATATGGTGATCGAATCACATTGAAAGACAATCCATTTGCATACATACATCGTGCGATATGTTGATCCGCAATATCCATGCTCTCATTTTGAAAAGATCTTTTCAATGGTCATTTTGTTCATTTGTTTGAAATAGGAGAAACCTCTTCATGCATGGAGGGTGTTTGAAAAAATGGATGTCTTCCAATGGGAACTACTAGAGAACCGTTAGGAGTTGGGGAAACTGGTGGCTTCCTTAATCCTTTGGCTTTCTTTGATAGAGGGTGACCTAATCTCACAGCATAGGCAACATCTACTTCTTCTTGCTCCTTGATGTATTCAAGGATTTTTGATTTTGGCATTGGATAGCGATCCTTCCCTGTGCAAATTTTGATGTTGGCACTAGGTATGTGACATAAGTGGGCGTTCACCAAACTATATGAGCTTGTATATTGACAATCACAAGTATTGCATCTCCAAATATGGGCCCCACCACCTGCAACTTGCTTTACCAGTGTCACATATTTTCAAAGTGGTGAGTGTGCATCCATTTTGTGTTGGCTTTGGCCGATGGAGGTAGAACTATGAGATATTGTAGTGTATATAACTACAAGTTAGAAAACAAACACACAAAAAAAAGAAAAAAACCCTAGGGCAGCAACTTGTAAAAAAGTGACAAAAGACGAGATAAAACAATACAAGCTAAAACTTAGAAGTTTAAAACCTTATCTTGGCAGCAAATGGGCTCCACAATCAACGTAGGAAAATCATTAGAATGGTGCTTGATGAAGTTTAAGCCCTACACCAACAATGGAAGGCAAGTATGCAATGAGAAAAATGAGAGGCAAGTGGTTTTGATTTTTTGATTTTTTTAGCTTATGTTTTTGTCTTTCACTTGACTTTAGGGTTTCAAAATGCATTTTTTTATTATTTTAAGTCATCGTTTTTGGGAATTTTTTTTTTTTTTAAAAACAAAATCCCTTTTTTGTCTGCGGATTTTGTGCAGGTTTGCCTAGGGTTTGTTCTGCAGCGTCCAAGTTTGCTTGGGTTCTTCTGGAAGAACCCAAGTGCCCTAGGATGAACCCTAGGCGAGTTTGGTCGCAAATCAGACCAGGACCAAGATCTGGTGCAAACCAAACCCTAGTTCTTTTGCAAAAACCCACAAACTGGTAACATAATTTTCTTGTAAATAGAGAGAATGAAAGTGATTGTGTGTGTGTATCTCTATAATTCCTCAAGCAAGTTGAATAAAGATACAGTTTTGTTTCCAGTGCCATTGTTGGGTGTGTGGATGTCATGTGTGATACGTGTGTGAGCAGTAGGCTGCAAGGAAAAGGTTGTCCTTAATTGGACCCTTATCCTTGATTGCATCACAAGGTGTGGTGATGAATTAATGTTTGACTCGAGGATTAATTTACTCCAATGTTAGGCTTATGTGTCTTTCGTTAGATGTTAAAAATAAGAAAGGGGAAACCAAGGAAATATTAACCTTCAATCTCTTATGCACATTATACATAAGTGTATATAGCGCCTTATAAGAGATTGATGATGTGGCCGGTGTTGATTTTTTTTAAAGTATTGGCATGAAAATGCCTAAAGGTGTTATCGATGCTAGAGAGATAAATGTTACTTCTATTTTAGATCAAATATAATTTAAATATCTATCAAAAGACTATCGACACACATGCAAGTCCACAAGCTTTTATACTTTTGGAATCAACTTGAATGTTATCATCACTACAAGCAATAAACCAAGATACTTTTAATGGGAAAACTTTTCCCAAGTTATGTTATGATTCCGCTGGAATTTTCTCCATGGTTGCAGTTGAACTTTCTGACCATGTAGCAATGAATTTATTAATTGAAAATACAAAGGCAAATAACCAACACTCTATTCTTTCCGAACTGGTTTGTGAAAGATTAGAATGGGGAACAAGAAACATGTAAATCTAGTTAGGAGTTGAAGTGCATGGGGATTTGATATCATAGGAACAGGTGATTTCGCAAGTAGATGAAGGATGAGGAATTTCAGCTGCAAGCCGATATAGTTTCCATGTTGAAGATAAATAGCCCCTAGATAGAAATAGAAGGCTAAAGAACTTGGTTCATTCAAAATATTTGGTACAATGGAAATATTACATGTGGAAGATGCCTCTTGGGAGGGACTTGTCATATTCCAATACCATTTATTGTTTACATTGATTGGGGAATAACCAATTCAGGAGTGGTTGACTTGTAATGATCCCAATGAGTTTTGTGAGAGAATGTTGCATGCGAACAAGGCATAAGTTCTTTTATGAAGATAGGATAAGATTAAAGCATTAGTCTATTCTAGGAAAATAGGATGAGAATAAAACATAAGTCTAGGAAAATAGAATGAAAAATAAAGCCATGCAATGTTTAATCAGGAGGATAAAGAAAATAAAACCATACGAATGTCAAATATTCCTTGACAAGAGTAGCAAGGATAGGGTTATTATTTGTGGAATCCTATCTTTAGGATTGTGTCTAAATATAGGGTAGGGCTTCCTTGTCTATATGCCTGGCAATACTTATTGTAATAGGAATAATTTCCTCCGTACAAATTTATGTGATCCAGCTGGACTAGCACATCATACATTGAAGATTGGTTTGTCTTCACAGTTGGGAATGGCTCACTTGAGACTTCAGAGCTTTGGTTGTTTTGTGGATTGGTAGCAAATGCAGAGCATTGTTTTGTTTATTTCCTGAAATTTGTCTTTCAAAAATTTCAGACAATTCTCAATTTATTTTCCCATTAATTTTCAGATTTCCATTTGGTTCATTTTGCAGTGAAACGTGAAAACACATCTCCTAGCTCCTGGGATGCATTTTAGAGGTGGAAAAGTGTCTTGGAGATGGAAGACAGGGTTGGGGATGTTAGGAGATGCATTGGACGTATCTTTGAGACATCCCTTGACCTCCGAGAGATGTCTACATATGGTAAGATGCAAGTACCTCTAATAAATCATTTAAGAAACACTATTTGACTGCCTCACCAATAGCGTTATAAAAGCCTTTAGCCTTAAAAACTCCTAGACCTTTAAATATTTTTAGCAGCATAAGTTGAATGAGTGAACAAGTAAACTCTAAATATATATGGACAAAAAAAGATACATCAAAGGATGCCTTTGAGAGACATGGCCATCCACATTCAAACCAAACAATGTTTCTCAACTTTTGTTATTAATTATGTTTCTCAAAGTTTCCGGGATGGTGGACAAGGGGGTGCATTTACGGGATGGCAAAAATATTCCTGGAATTCGGGGATGGTGGATATACAAGGGAATCATTAAAAACATATTTTCAATTTTATTTTTAAAGTTGTTATATAAAGACACAATCCTTTACCTATAGCTGTTTTTATTTTAAAAAATTTCATAACCATCCTTGTATCCACGTACCCTAGTAACACTAGATGTGATAAAAGAAGTGTCTCATAATGTCTTTGAAAGAATGGGGTTTTTAATATCTAGTCTCCGCCAAGTCTTGTAGTGTAAGAGACATGGAAGCGGGGGGACATATTTTGAGGTCACCTAGACACATCCTAAGGGACGACATGAGAGACCATTGTAGGGGAGCATCGATGTGCAACTTTGTTTTATGTAAAGAACAAATTCCTCTTTTTCATATATTATAGGATTGTTATCACATAATATTAAACTTTGTTAATTTGGGATCACCATCCAATTAGAATAACAAGTTCATTTATGATAGACTTTACAGAATTAATTGTAAGATTGGTAATACGTATGTATGTGTGTATGTATGTATGTTACGAAAACCTGTTAATTCCTTTCCTCTGTAGGATTGGCTGCAAGGCATTGCCATGAGTTTGTTGCTATCCATAGGGGATGACTAGGAATCCTGATTGACAGTAAGATCAAATAGCTTCAGAGTTGCCAACTTGTCAATGATTGCATTCTTAATAAAACACTTCAGTGGAACGTCACTACAATGACAAGTATCTATTGTTATTCTATCTATATAAGAAAATAATCGTAAAACTTACCAAATGCATAGTAGTTAATAAACATTTAGGTAGGATTCATTTAGAAAATTGAATAAATAACAATACGAGATAGAGGTGCTCTAGTAAGAAAATTAGTTGGTGACATGGATTGACATTTAGAATCTAGGGGAAGCAGAGTTGTAAGACCGGCATCTCATAGGTATAATTTTATACTTCATGCATTGTTTTGGTAACTAGTAGTTTGGTCATATTTGTTGATAGTGGATGTATAGTCGCTTCATTTTTGGCTTGTCAGGTGAATATTGTTTACTTTATCATGAGGTTCCATGTGTTTGTATAGTTTTAGTCTACACATGAACTTGAATTAAGCACGTAAGCAGTTACAGGTTGATTTTGGTGTTATCTGAGATCTCAAAGAGATTTTCTAATGTACATTAAAATATACACTTCTTGTATGACATGACTTCTACATTTATTTGACTGAATTGCTGGAAATTTTATGACAACTTATTGGTTTTTATAATTGTTTGAAAAAATTAACTTCATGTAATTTATATTCAAACATTTCAATAATCTGGGTTGGCTTATTTACTTGAATTAAGATTGTTAAGCTATGCGACGGACTATTAGTCTCGCTCATGGCAGTTGTCTTGATTGTTTTATATCACTTTAAATGCTCTTAAGATATCATCTATCCTTCTGGATTCTCTTAGTGGAGTTGGGCCTATTCTAGCTCGTATAACTTTGATCCACTTTAAAAATACATTTTGTTGGGAATATTTCATTCTCATAGGTTGACCAACAAATTGAAGATTTTGTTGTCTTATTAACACAGGTCTTTCACGAAATTCGTATAATATTATTTAGCAACCTTGTTGGTTTTGTGCCTTTTTACAGATGGAATACTTTGTTTCTGAACAGTGGGTTAGTATTGGACAAACAGAACAGGCTCTTCAGATAGCTGAGGTGCGCAAGCCTACCTTGGCAGTGAATTCTAGCATATTAGAAGTCTTAAAAATTGTTTCTTCTGCATATTAGATATTTTAAAAATTATTTCTTCTGCATATTACTGATCTCTATAACATGTTTTTTTTTGACTTGTCCATGTGCCTTTGTTTGACCAATAGGAAATCATGTTAAAGGCCCAGGCAGAAGCTGCAGCAAAGGCAGCTAATTTGAGCAAGGTATTTACAATTTTATTTTGATAAATAACGAAAATATTCCCAGCAATAACAATTTTCTTTTGATAAATAACGAACATGTTCGCAGAAATAACAGTTTTCTTTTGATAAATAACAATTTTATTCGGAGAATCAAAAGCTGCCAGAAATAAAAGTGAATGTTTTATCGTCATTTCATGAGTCAGGGAACCATCATGAAGTTCAAAAACTGTTCTCTGCAAAAATTATGTTCTCTATCGAATATCTCATGGATCGTCAACATTGTGCCAGTAAGAAAATAGAATTGAGGAAATCAGGGTTTCTGCGGATTAGATAGCACATAATGAATAATAGGCAAAATGAATAATAAAACAAATATGTGGCAATGTAATGGACAAATTTATTATTACTCTTCAAAAATATATAGCACATTATAATTTACAACTACTCTATCCAGTTCGGGTAACCACCAAAAACGAATCCACTAACCATAAAATGTCGAGTGTGAGTTAGTCTATGACTTAGGATTAATGAAGAGGAATATTATAATAATATATACCTAACAAACCCCCTTGTAATCCTAAGACCACTGAGCTGCTAGTCTCTACAGCCACTGCAATGCAAATGGTGCACACAAACATTGAAAACCATAAATCATGATGAAATCACTGCATGTGATCTATCTCCACCCTTGAAAGGAATTCAACCAACTCAGTGTGTGTCTTGATAAGCCTTGTGCCAAAAGAGAGAAAAAAAAATCTGGATAACTCAAGCCGATGCTCATGAGTAACCCAAAAACCCCAATACTATGCTGCGGCTACACTATAAATCCTGACTGTCTCAATATCTGTCAAGCTGAAAATGTGAACCAATCCAGTCCACAAAGCTCTCAAACTCAATAAATGTTGGCACAATTTGACAAAATAAAAATTGCCCATCTGGCAGAAAAACTGAGCCGAAACACAAATTATTTAATAAACTAGCTCCATGCATCGCCATCTCTCTCATATATGCAGTGCTAAATTTTGCAATTTGCTATCTCTAATGTGTCAATTGCTAGTCTAAACATCATTCACTCCAAAAAAGGATATAAAACTCGTGGAACTTGTTGCATGTCCCATCCTCAATGCTGCAATAATCAGAACCAAACACTATCCAAATCTATCATAATATGCAGTGCACAATAAACTGCAATATCCTGCAACCTCCAATATTCTGCAATAACCAATATGAGTAGTCTCCAGGTAACACATCTGTGACAACTCATTACCAATCTAAAATCACCTCAATAAGCGATATGTCAAGTTACATCCAGGTACATCATATGGAATATCTGCACATCAAAATCTGTTATACATCCACAATCGCTGCAAGCAGTGTGCCAAATACACAACCGAAATTTAATATACATGGTGATCACAAGTCTCTAATCAAACATCGAAAGGACCCATGAGCAACAAGATACACAAGTGCTCTAATCCCCAACGATCAGGTACTTTGGCAACTGCAAGTCACGTGCAAGAACTCCATCAAGTGCACAAGTAAACAAATCGACATCTGGAGACTCAAACAAGTATCAACAACTGAGTCAAATCCACAATCACTCATTAGTAAACAACTCAAATCAACATCATCTGCAAATCAACAACTGCAACTAGTCCCAATGCAGGACTCAATCAACAGTGTCCCATACAAATCCACAAACCAAGTATCTGCTTCCAATCCATGATGAATAAAAAGTATCCGCGAGATGATATATTCAGATGCATCTCTGGAATATTGCCACAATCTGCGTCAACTCAAACTATCACTGAAATATCCACAAAATCTGGATCCATAGCATCAAACTAAGCAATCAACAATCCGAGATCAACAATCAACAATCAGAAACTTGAAATCTGACACATGTTCTCCCCTTGTTAGATGAGAGTGGAGAATTGTTGTATATAACCTCCCCTGAAAGGGAAGTAGGTTGAATCAACAACACAAAGCATCCTGATACCTTTATATATAGATTCACAACTCAATGAAGCCCTTTTGGGTTTTCAGCACGAGTCTCCATTAAACCACCCTTTTGGGTTTTTAACTTGACGGGAAGAGTTTATAAGCCGCCCTTTCGGGTTTTCATCTTACAACTCATGCACAAATGTATAATCAACAAGTGGAAACATCTACACAGCTTCGTACAATTTGAACACATCAATAAGGACATTCAACATCATCGTGGGCTGCTATCCAGCCTCCTCAACTGAAAAACAAATGCATTGCTCAACAAACATCTGGCAATTCTCGTCAATAAGTCATCATCATCCATATCCCAATTAGTATGGGAAATCTCAAGAACTGGATCACCATTAAACATGAAACATCTCAAAAACAGAAGCATCAACATCAGTGCTAGACTTTGGACCAATATAAGTAGGCTCAACAATATCTATTCCCAATTAGTATGGGAAATCTCAAGAACTGGATCACCATTAAACATGAAACATCTCAAAAACAGAAGCATCAACATCAGTGCTAGACTTTGGACCAATATAAGTAGGCTCAACAATATCTATAAGGCTGAGCTAATCATCATCAAGATCAAAAACAACAAAATGAACATCCTCATCATGACTAGACAAGTCATCATCATCAATAGTGGACTGAACTCTCCTATAGGATTTTGACGACAAATGAACCTCAAATCGACATATCTATGCAACCAAAGTGCACATGCCCTATAGAATATGTAGGAGGATCTCTAAGATAGCAATGCTCAACTAAATGAGTATGCTAACCACATGATATACAAAGATGTAGGTCAAAACAATCACTAGAGTTATGACCTTGACATCCACAATGACAACATGTTTGGACTTCACGGTATTTATTGCAAGTTGATTTTGGTTGACTTTACAACTTGGAGGTTTGGACTTCACTAGAATGACCAATAGATGAAGACTCGACTTTTGGTCAGAATACCTCCGAATACAAATCTATTGGATTTGGAATACTTTGGTATATGAAAGTCCACATCACCATTAAACCCTAGATGAATATGATGTTTATTTGGTTTCATTTTTTCCTAGACACACAACATGTACAAAATCAACAATAGGAGCATGAACTGGTGTATGATTAACAATTGATTTGGACAGATTTTGAACAATTTTAGGTGTACAAACAACATATTTATCGAGTTTTGGATTGACTTTAGACACAATAGGATGCTGGATACTAGTGGATGGTACATCACTGTTGATCACAGTCTTTACAACAAGGGAGGATTTAACTTGTTTGTTCTAAACATCTGCCTCATTTTGTAGTTGATTTATCTTTGTTTGCAAAAAGGAGTATTGCTGACAAAATTGCATGAATGTGGGTTAAAATTGTCACCGACATTCGAAGGTCATGTCTGCTGCATGATTAGTATTCACTTGAATATGTAATGATGAGATTCCTTCGAAATAAATTGTAGACCCCATGTTTTAGATTCAATGACAAGAAGACAAATCTAAAACAACACAACACTATCTGAGTCAGGGTTTACCCGAAAATGCTTGGAAGTCAAAAAATACTCATGCAGTGTAAAAGTATCAACAAAATCCAAGCTAACAATGCACAATTAAAACTTGGAATTTGAGTCAGGTAACACCAAAAATTCTTGGAAAGTAAAAATGCTTAATTTGACAGGTCTTTGCACTTGGACCTCGTTCAAACAAGTCAATGTATGAATATTTACACCCTTTTTTCTCCAAAGGCTTACAATACATGCATATTTATCTATTACACAACCAACTTTTTAACATATACTCAAAAGCTGTATGAAAGCCAAAACACATGTTTAAAAACATCAAATGATAAAACTTCTCATGCACGAATTCTTAGAATCTTCATTCCATACAAGACAAGTGGTTATATGCCAATTTTCACACTAGTTTGAGTCTAGACATACTCCTCACCATTGAAAATTCAGCAAATTTGTTTGATTTACGGGGATTAGAATATATTAGGTTGACAAATTGTATCCCTTTGTGTTTGGACACGTTGGGATCTTCGCAAAGTCTAGTTTCCTAAAAGATAAGGTTTACGGAAAAATATTACTCAATGCAAAAGATATGATGGAATTTGTAATAGGAGGTGCCGATTGTTGAGTTTTTGACAAATGATTGGAATTGGTTATTTTATAAAAAAACAACATTTTGACATTTGTGGGTTTGAACTCATGACCAATGGGCTCAAAATGAATGGTTTTAACACAATGAGACTGGCCAACTCATCTATAAACACTTACAGATGTATATGCACCACAGGTTGCATTTAAACCATAACATGGGTTATATGGACTTAAATTTTTTTGTGATAGTCTTAGAAAGACTTGATCTTGTAACTTCTTTGTTTGCAATGTTTTAATATTCAACAACTACCAAGTTCTCTGCAGATATTTGTATAATAAAGAAAGACATGTATATTGATATTACAAACAACTCCCCATAATTTAAAAAAATAAAAAACTTGTGCATACCTGACAGTATGATAGTTTTACTCTTGTGTAGCATATTACATATTGAATTTTGTGTGGGCCCATGCAAAACTGCTCCTCAAAAAATCAGCAAACTATATTATTCAGATTTAATAAGTCTATGTTAAAGTTATTAGTTAGCTGTTAGTTACTCATTAATTAAACATTAGTTAATAGTTGGTTATCAACCTTCACAAACTGTTGCGACTTCCGTCTGCACAATAAAAGAAGGATGCACATGCACTTAAATGTGTGCCCTCCAGTTTTCTCTTCTTTTTTTCAGCATTCATATTTGTTGGTATTGGAGCCAATCGTTTGGGAAAGGCCTAGTTGGGTATGAATGGAGTCCACTGTTCGAGGAGGCCTTAGGAGAAGGGTACGGATAACAAGTCGCAGAAGTTAAAGAAGTCCTATGCGGGTACAAATTGTGGAGAAGATGAAGAAGAGGTAATCAAATCGAAGGAAGGAAGCCAGCTTGCTATAGGGCATGTACAATAGAAGAAATCGCGAAGGAGATTCTAGGCTGTCCACGTTGTCGTGACTTAGGTTGCAGAAGAAAAATGCCATTGCTTTGTTTCCAAAAGATAAACCAAACGCGTAGAGAAGGACAAAAAATTCTAGAACAGTGGTGGAAAAGACCATAAATGATGAGAAAAACATTGTGGAAAACTTGCTGACATGAAGAAGATTTCTAGGATGTCGTGGAAAAGTTTTGAAAGTCAAGCAGAGATAAGGAGTATGTCGTGGCAAAGCAAAACACAATTGTGACAAGAAAAATGCAGTCGTGGACAAGCAAAATGTAGTTGTGGATGAGCAAAATGCAATCGTGAGCAGTTGCAATTGCAGGCAAACAAAATATGTAAAGACACAAAACACGACGTAGCAGTCACTTATGAAGTCTATAAAAAACGATAGGGAAATCATGATTTTTTTGTGATTGAATGTGTTAGGCATTTTGATGTGCTGTTAGGCAACAAAGTTTGTAGAAAATGACCCAGATTGAGACCAGCCCGTTGCATGCAGCCAAATAAAACGCGACCAAAACAAAAACCGAAATCGTGATTTCCATGTGTTTTGCAAGGCCACAAAACAAGCTGTTTTAGACTAGTTGAAGTTGTTCCAGACAAGTTGTAAAGAACAGATTGAATATCATAACATCTAGGGAACAAATATACCACACATCTATATGAATTTTTTATTATGTAAGTGAATTTTTCTACACGCATTCAAATTTAAACTATATATTTCCCTGTTGCTTTGATTTTTGAGTCAAACGTTAGACCTGTACAAAGTGTTGGTATTCATTGATTTTTGGGAAAAATTGTTCTTTTTCTGTTGGTTGTATTGATTTTTGAATCAAAAGTCAATAATTGGGTATAAAATTGCCAATATTCAAAATTGGATTATGACAGAAGCGCAAAAATTAACTGGCCATAATTATAATGTTTGGAGTCAATTTTTTAATGATTGCAGAATATTTGTGGAGTATTGTGATTGTGATAAAATAATCCTTGGCACTGAAGCAAGACCTGCTACAAATTTTGTGGGTTATAACAAGTCATAAGGAGGCCTCGGTGTTGTTAAAGTTATTTGTGTCAGATGACATGGTTCCTGAAGTTTGGAATGCCACTAAGGCAAGTGCACAATAGACCAATTTAAAAAATAAGCATCAAACTTTTGAGAAAAGCCAGGTCCTGTACCTGAAGAATCTGCTATTTTCCACAAAGGTGTTTGGGATGAGTCTCTTTTAGAACACTTCATTTGGATGAAAGATCTCTGAGACTAGTTAGGAGACATTAACAAAAAGATGAATGACGATGACATGGTGGCTCTTGTTTAGAACAACTTGACACCCCCATATGAATCTTTCGTGGAGGCTTTACATTTGATGGCAAAGAGCCAGTCATTAATATTTGATCAGGCTAGTTCCTATTTAATGTAGAAGGAACGTAGATAGACACAAGCAAATGAGTCCAATGTTGGACAAATAGAGAGTGCACTCGTTGTACAATCAAAGGGGAAGTGGAAACATATTCCTCTTGATTCATCTTCAAAGTATCAGGAGAAGTTTTTTTATTATCATAAGGTTGGGCATCTCATAAAGGATTGCCGAAAGCAAAAATATGTACTTTACCAGCAAAGTAGTCAGGTGGCAAATGTGGTAGTAGTTAAAGAATGAAATTTTATCAAACGTTAGTACTATCAGTTGATAGTTCATTGATTTAGATGCATCCTGACATTTCACATGTTCTAAGGACTGGTATGTCAAGTTTATTGCAAGTACAAACTTTTTTGATTCAATTTCATTAGCTAATGGTCAATCATGTGTAGTAGAAGGGATATGGGATATTTGCATATTGTTGAATAATGCTAGAAAAATCAAAATAAGGAATGTTAGGTGTGTTCCTAGCAAGAATAAAAATCTCGTCTGATATTTAGTTAATGAAAATTCCCAGCATTGGTGTAAAAATCTTTAGGAATCAATGTATTGTGTCTGATGTAAACATGACAGACTGATTTCTCCAGGCATTGGACAAGATGGCTTGTATAGGCTCGTTAACTCTACCATAGTCAACATAAATGCACATGTGGAGGGAGAGTCCACCATACATGATGTGTTGGAGGATGAAATTCCTCATAGGCATGTTGATTATGCTCTTGTCAACTTACATGCACTAGTTGTGGAAGGAATATCCACTATAAAGGATGTGCAGGAGGATGCAATTCCTCAATCTCCCTCAAATGCACAGGTAGTTGTGTAGGAGGATGATATGCCTCAGTCATAGGTATTAGCTCAGAAGATTGGAAACAAGGTTGTTACTTCAACAGAGCATGGTCATTTTGCCCTCGTTTTTTACCTTTGTAAGGTACTTGAATTATCAGTGACAAAACCCAATGGCTACAAATGGATGGATAGAATTGGTACTTTGGACAAGTACATGGCTCATCTTGTTACGAAAGGCTTTTCCCAACATGGGGGAATAGATGTTTAGATGGTTTCTTCTCCTTCTGTAGAGTTGGTTTTTACTCCCATTGCTACTACTGAGGAGTTGGTGTTTACTCCTGCAAAGATGGTCACATTTCGATTGCTTTTCTATGGAGATATGGACGAGAACTACATAGTGCTGCATGAATATTTTGGGTACTTGGTCATGATCATTTGGTTTGCAAGTTAATTAAGTCCCTGTACGGACATAACAGGGTTTGTATGGAGTTAATTCTACAGGTGTCTATACGGTCTCCTCAAGATATGCTTCTCTAATTAGCAGTGCCACTCATCCTCTTCAGGTTATTTTTAGCCAAATTTGGCAGCCAGCCTTATGGCCCAAGGTAAGCTTCTTTGTATGGTTGGTTTTAAAGAGGAGGGTCTTAACTAGAGAGAACCTCATGAGACGTGGCTTCTATGGTCCCTTTCGATGTGTCATGTGCTTGGACGATGAAGAAACCATATCTCATCTTTTTTTCCAATGTCCTTAGGGGATCTACTTGTGCAAGCTCCTTTCCAAATCGTTCAATATTCCTTGGGTGAATATTCAGTCATTAGAAGAGATAAGTAGAGATTTCCAGAGCCCTATGGCCAAAGGCCAAAACCTCCTTCTGGCTTTATGGTCGAGCATCACCCTTCTGTTTTGGAACATTTGGAAAGAACATAATCATAGAAACTTCCAGCAAGAAAGAAGGGATATCAATTAGGTTTGGGAAAAGATCAAACTCAACATTGAAAAATCTATCAAGCATAAGATTTGTTTGCCCCAACCCCTAGTGTTGGATTGTGATTACTTATGTCACCAACTCCCATTGCAACCATGCATGTCTACAAGGACCGCTTTTCGACCAAAAAAGAAAGCTTAGAAGGAATGACATTGGACAACTCCCCCTTTTGGGTATGGTAAGTTGAACATGGATGGTGCCTCATGAGGTAATCCGAGACAGGTTAGTATTGGAGGTATTGGCAGATCATTGGATGGATCTGTAGCTTTCCTTCTTGCTGAAAAGATGGGATGTATTCCCAAAAGTTATGTGGAAATCAAAGCTATTTACAAAGGGATGCAAGAAGCTTTAAAAATCACGTGCTAAAATATGCAAATTGAATCTAATTCCAAGTTTATAGTGGGCTTGTTATCTGATCCAGAGGGAGATCCTAGCAAAAATTGGCAAATAGCTCGAGAGATGGGGAAGATTCATGGTCTACAGGAAAAGTTTCAAGGGGTTCATTCTTGTCATGTTCACAGAGAAAGCAATAAAGTGGCAGATGGATTGGTCAATTGGGCAATGGACAATCACAACCTTATTTGTTATGGTTTTTCTCCTTTCTGGTGGTTGTGCAAGTTGCAAGAAAACTTGAGAAAGATTCTTAATTTGTATTTGTATCAATGAGTGATCATAGGTTCGCTTTTATGTTCATTGCTTGGGCTTGGACTATTAGTTTTCAAGCTTGGCATATTAGAATAGGACCGCTCAACCCTAGAAATGTATAATGCACATTTTTGGGGATGTATGGTCTTTAATGGAGGAAGAGAGGGAAGAGAGAGAAGGAGAGAGAAGAAAGGGAGACAAAAAAAATAACCATTTATGTGCTAGTAACACCCGATTTGGGCCAATAATCGACAATTACATAGGCATCCTAGAATAATGCAATTCTAAGACTAATAAATGCCTTGGGGGCCATTTTTAGGTGTCTACCTGAACTAAGAACCATAGTGCATGACATTTATAACAGTGTGCTGACCATGACAGGAACTAATGGAGTCAATCATAGATCAGGTTGGGATTCAATTCCCCCTCATCCTTTCTTGTGAAAACTGAATCTTCTGCAACAAGTTTGGCAGCTGCCAAACAAGTTGCGTTGAATTCAACAACTGTTGAACTTGTTGCCAATACTACCATGTTAATACAAATTTTCGATTTAGTTAAAACCTTCCTGTTAGCCCTAATCAGAACCACATTCCATGTTATCTTACAAAAAACCATGTTTCAAGTTAGCCGATAACAAATCATGTTCTAAGCTCCAAAAAGTTGAGCCGCCACATCTAAGCAATTCCTCTTGTATCGAAGAAAGAAATGAACTGAAAATTTAGAGAACACACAAACGACAGCAGCAAGATTTTGAAGCCCAAAGAATAAAATAATTGCAGGTTTGGGCAGCAAGGTTTGCAAGGAAAGTTATTGCACATGAGAGTACAGCTGAGGAAATAACCTCATTTTCACTATGATTCAATTTTTGACAGTTCATTTCAATTTTTAAATTTGCGTGAATATATGTATGTGTGTACATTTATTTATAAGACATATCCTGTCCCCGTACCTGTACCTGTGCTTCTAGCGACTTCTCTTACTATTTATGCATACAAGTGCATTCTTATAGCAGCTCCTATTATTTCATGGCACCATCCTTTCCACAGGTTGTTGGCTTACATAACAGAAAACATTTCAATGTGGCATAAAATCAACTGCGTGGACAAAATAATAATTTAAATTCTTACACTTTTTGCCACGAGCAGACCAATAATGGTACAACTGTGCAGTTGTAACTTGTAATAAGTGCAATATGCCAATATTTGTTTTTTGGGCCATATTATCAATATCAACTCAAAAATGGGCTTATATAGTAACCTGTTTAAATATTGAAATTGTGAAATGTCGTCTTTTCTTGGACCTCTCTTTTACTGGAGGGAGTTCAATGACCATGTCCTTTTGGAGATGCAGATTGGCTGCCACACTTAATATGTTTTTTTTACAACATATTTTTGTATTAAGAGTACTTTGGCTTGGCATAAGTTTTCCATGTGCATCAGTTTTTAAGCTTTTCCAAGAGAGGTATCGGTGTATAATACAACAAATGTTTATTATAATAAGAATCATTTTTTACAAATATAAATTTGATTATCTACTGCTATGTCTGTTTGTATGTCATATATATCCTTGTTAAAAGATTTCTGTTCCCAGACTCCTGCAAAACACAATAATAAAATGTTTCATTGGAGTTTAAACGTTCTTTGAGCCAACTATTATTTCTTTATATGTCTGTTTGAGCAGGCATATAGAGGCTGGCTATCTACTTGGGTTGGAGTTGACTTACCAGAATTACAGGTAAGTCTGATCAAATTTATTTGTGAAGTTCCGTGGGAAGTAGAAGAGAGCTGTACGTACAATGAGTCACATCAGGTACTTTATCCTGAACATTTAACCTCTGCAAAGCAGACACTTGTGACATCATATTGGGGGGAACATGCAGAACCCGTCATGAAAAGTTTAAGAGAAAAGGTAACAGCCATCCTTAATATTCATTTCTTATTTCTCCGTTTGTCATTTTCAAATGCTTTATTGTACTAAAAAGCTTTCTAATTCTCATAGTTATATGTATATTATCTTGGTCTGTTTTTTGTTTGGTTTTCTTTGTTTGAAAATGCTTTTCATAGTTTATTTGTTTATACCAAGGAAACTTGATGCATTGCAGTGAATTTAGGCATAAATTAAGATTGCTGCCGAACAAGAGTGGGCAAAGCTACAAGCTGAGACTATAGCACTCTTTTTATAATTTCCTCCTCATATGCTCTTCATTTCTTCTTTGAATAAAAGGCAACGGTAATAATCTCAATAACTACAACCATTTAATTATAACCATGAATGCTTGTCAATATTATAAGGATCTCATGCTCTTTCTGTTAGAGATTGCTTCTTCCTCCCTTGTAGGACAATGGCAAGAAATAGTTGTAGAGTTACCTTGATTGCACCCCTAATCAAGCATAAATGGCTTGTGAAAGTATCAGTTTCATCTTGTATGGCCCCATTATATCCATATAGAGTGTCTTGTCTTTATTAAGATGCCATATGGCTAGAAAAACAACCAATGGAGTTAATTCTCTGATGTTTAGTGCCAAATAATCATGGTACCATCATCTGTAAGAGAAATGGATTATTACTCACTCTCGAGTTCACTCTTTCCATACAACAATGGGTAGAAGAGTCAACTTTAGTTCCTCACAGCCTTCGCTATTTTTATTGATGAGAAAGTGTGGGTTTGGTTAAACCATCAAGGCTATCTTCTTAACCATGAACTAGGTTCTTGCACAATGATCATTCATATCTATCCAATATTTCCATTGAAAATCAAAATGATTAAAATGGATGGACCCTCGAGAAACTTCACCTTTAAAGGGGTATGTGATTAGAGGTCTCTTCCTAGGTGGTTGTACTAGTAGTGTGTTCTCGTCACCATCCAAGACTTCGTATCCCTTGTTTTGCACACGACCTTTTGACGTCTTTATCCTTGTTCAATTGGACATCCTCCATGTCCTCCCCCCCTTTCTTTGAATTTGAGTTACCTTGTGCCTCCTCTTCCTCGACCATTGCCTTCGACCATGACTTCTTTTGTGGCAAAGAGTTGTCCTCATTATAAAAAACAATAGTAGTCTTCTTTCTCAATTTATTTGGTTTGTATAGTGGAGGTGGGGGTACCTCCACTCCAAAGTGCTTCAATGGTATATCAGAGGCTTCCCTTCTAGTGAAGGCAATGGAGCAAGAAAATCTTTTCATAGAACAATGCAATAGCGTTTAATGTCATGTATAATTCCTTGTACCATGTGGTGATCTTCACGAACAAGTATCCAACCCAATTGTAGAGAATGCCCTCTATAAACTGCTTTAGGTAAGTTTCCAACCGAATGAAAAGGTCTGATCCCCAAGACTCACCTTCCATCCTCCTCAACAAGAAGTCATGTACACAATGTAACTCATTGTATGCACGTACTATATCTTGAGACTCCCATTTTCATGTTGTGTGTAAGACTCCATCAGCTTATTTTTTATAGAAGGATTGCAATGCTCCATGAAATTGTTTGTCTTTTGTGGTGGCTTTATCATCTCTACATTCAACATCTTGTCTTGGGAAAATCTCATTACCCTATTAATATCATCTAGCTCATATGAAATCACATTGTCTTTATTGTCATCGCTAAAAAAAGATGTCTAGGAATTCTCATCAAACTTATTTAACAAATCAATCGAAAGAACCTCATGACTTGTCAAACAATGGGACAGTGGGGGCATGGTGCACCTGAGCTTTGGTGAGGGTGCCCTGAAGGGACTGGTTCCCACTGTTCTGCCACCTATGTCTAGCCACCACTTGTGATGGTATATACCAAATCATCTCCTCCACAAAAATCTTTGAGGGTGGTTTCCTCACCACCTTTGTTGGTTCATTTCTTGTGGTACGCCTTACCGTTCATCTCCTTCATGAACTTTGCTTTGTACTTGCCCATTATATCTTTGAATACTAAGTCTTGGAAATCACACGATATATATTTGAAACTTCTTGGTATGCACGTGTTTTCCAAGTGGTATCTGAGGACTACTCCTTGTCTACGACTAAATCTTGGAAGTCCAAATTAAATTCTTCAAACCCAAGCTGATTGGTCAAGGTCCAACCAATCTCTGGATCCAGTTTGGTTGTTCCCGGGATAAATACTATCTTGTGGCACAAAAACTTAAAAGCTGGATGATCGTTCATGGGGTGAATACTGAATACTATGTGACTAATATGACCAACCTGCGGGCTTAGACGTCCATTCTCTTAAACAACTTGTGCATAGACTTAGAAAATTACTCAAAATTCCTTCTAAAGTCACTGCCAAAAAATACAAATTATTAGGCTGCTAGGACTGAATTTTACAAAAATTCATGGGGTCAAAATGTGAAATCAAAAGGAAGTGGCTCAGGCAGCCATGTCACCTCTGACCACTTGGAATGGTTTTTTTATGGCTTGGATGAAGTCTCTCTCCTCTTGGATGGCTTGGATAACATCCTGATGCTGGAGCATCCTCAGGGTAGTGCAATCTTGTATCAACCAAAAAGATTTCTTGCTTTCAATCTCAGTTTGTAGCTCAGATTTCAAGTTGCAAGAGATCAACATGGGTTTCTCTCTGCTTATTGATCATGGTGACACACGCTACAAGGCTTCACTACCTTGCTTTTCTTCTTCATGAGCTATTTTAGCAAAGTCAAGGTTGGAGCAACCCAGGGCACCCTCATAACATCTGAATGTCTTTTCAAAGTTGGCAACTCATGAAGATTGTGTAACGATTCTCAATTCTCAGGATCAACTTCTCATGTGCCTCATTGGAACCGTTTTTGACATTTGTACCAAGGGTGAATCATAGTAGAATGCAAGCAGGAAGCATAGAATATGTTTCAGCAAGGAGAGTGGCATCAATCATGCTAGTTGGGATGCCAGTAACCTCTTACAACTCACAAACATCCAAAAAGATCCCTTTTGAAGCCAAAACAACAATTATACCTTGCTAAGGCGTTTTTGCCCACGGGTGAAGATTGATAGTTGATGGACCATCCCAGGAGAAATTGTACTTGTAATTCTTGTGGTATTTGCATGAGGATGGAATGGCAATCATCATTTTTGGAAGAGGTAGAGCCGGATGGGAGTTTTTAGGAGCAAGAAGACCACAAAAAATGTCATTCTTGGAGGGCAAAAATATTTTTCATGATGGCTGTGTAAAATCTGGTTGGGAGAGTGAAAGGAGGGGGCATTTCATCTGGAAAATGAAGGGAAAACTCTGTTTTAGATGGACAGAAAATAACAATGAAAAAAATCCAGTTTTCAGGCCGAAATAGAGAAAAACAGGGGACATCCTGGCCACTCAAGGTTTGGACGATGGTGGAACTCCCACAGAGGTCTGAACTTTAAATGAAATGGATTTTTGTACCAGATGGAGGATATATAAAGTTTTGGTTGTAACTTTGATCCTGTAGGGAGAAATCGAGCAGTGAAAAGTAGTGTAACTGTTTGATAAAATGCCCTAATTTGAATTTTTGACATCATAATTCAAGGAAAGAATGCTAAGGACTGTTGTAGGTTTATTTTGAAGTGTTTTTACCATTAGAACCTTGTTTTAGGAGGATTTACTCTGATTTTAGAGTTTTTGAAAATTTGGAATCCTTTTATGCCTTTGGAAAGCCTTAAAAATCTGTTTAATAAAAGAATCAGTCCTTGTTCTGGTTGGGGTCCGCTCAGTACTGGAAATCTCCCAGAATACATTGTGAGATTCATTTTTAGTCCTCATAACTTATATCCCTCTCTCATCTTAAATGAATTTAAAGTTTCAGGCCATTTTACATGCTTCCTATTTAAAATTTCCGTTAAATGATATAATTTCTAAATTTCTTGCAAATGGCCACTAAAAGGGTGGGAACAACATAGTTTGGGGTAATTAACAAAAGCTATTTTTAGGCTGGTATGACCTGACTTCCATTCATTTGGCCCTTGGATTAGATTGCATCACGTCCTCCCTCCTTTGGACATCTTGGACGAGTCTTAAGCTATTTAGGTTCACATGCATGCTTTTACAATGAGAATACACATACACAGACTGAATTAGATAACTATAAAAGACTAGGATAGAAAATATAATTTTCTATTGCTAGTGACTATTGGTGATGATTTATGATTTAATATTCAAGTCTATATTTAAACGCCACAAGGTATATATATATATATATATATATATATGGTTGCAATTGTTGACAACAAGCATTCGATAAACTAACTCCATGATTATTAAAAAAAAATAAAAATAAAAATTGGCTACACTTATGCCTGGCATGTACTAAGTTTTACCATAAGTAATTGGAGGTATGTGACAATAATGCTTGCCAATGTAAAATCTTCTAGGTTGAATTGCTCGTACATAGCTCCATTGTCTTCTTGATATATCAATTCCAACACTAGGAATATTTTTTCAAATAAATTTATAATATCTTTAGGAGATGTAATGGTTTGTTGACCCTGATATAAGGACCATATCCATATGAGAATGGTATATAAAGTAGTATTCATAGCCAAACACCACTTCCTCTTGTATATAGTTGAATATAACAATCACATAATATTAGGCATATCAATGTAATGGGTCAACTTTATTCTAATGACTTTCTTTACCAATTGCTTTAATAATACTATGTTAGTCTTGATAATAAATATTTTTTAATATGAATGTCTGTGCAAATGACTATAGTAGGTCAATGTGACTCAAATGTACATTCAGTTACATTAGAGAAGTACTAGGGTCAAAGGACCTTGGGTTATGAAAGTAACTAAACACTAAGAGTTAAAGAAAAGCAAATAAATCAAGTGAGAAACAATGAGACTAAACCAGAAGTGGTGAAACCCGAGACTATAAGATCATAGTACAAGAAGAAATAGCTATGTTACATAAGTACCCCTCAGTGAAGTGTGAGCCTAATGAAGATCAAAATGGAGACCATGAATGAAAATTAGTGCTATCACATTTTTGTAGCAATGCAAAGTTCTCTATTGCTTTTTTTGACAGTGATAAAATCTATATCAATATAAAAGGGTAATTAGATATGGCAGTTTGAGATTTGTATGAGGAGAAAATACAAGGTTAGAACATACAAAGATACACAAATCAAGAGAGAACTTAAAAAGCTAGTCTGACATGATTGGATGCATGACCTTTTGGAACATAGACTACAAAAGTCAACATCTAGATAACCAAGAACCCCATCCTTGGGAGCACTGTGAAAGTTTGAATACAATATTGAGAATGACTGCCCTAGAACAAAGTATTAAAACTTTGTTTTTTTTGCAAAATAAAAAAATCACCCTGTCAAAATATTGGAGAGTCAGTTGAGTTACAAAGTCAATGAGGGATTTATTTGAATGTTGGTTTGTTTTGGTTTTAGTGGGATGAGCCGACCTCTGCCATATATCTTGCCTCTAGATTATTTTCATATCCATGTTGAAGATGAGATGTGGTTTGGCTGGATCACGGGAGAAAACTTTGTGTTTTGGGCCAAAGTTGTATTAGAGCTGCCACTGTGATTGGGTCTCCTCTTGAGAGTCCTCGCTGTAGCAACATGGACTTGGGTAGTCTCCTCTTGTGTTGCAATATGGTCCATGAAAAGAAGATGATTCCAGTTTTTGAACACTACGGTGCAATAGCTCAGTGTTGTGTTTTAAAGTGTCTAGATTTTCCTTTTGCTAAGAGTCCAAAGAAGTGAGTTGGACTATGCACTCAGCTAAAATAGGGGACAAGTCTCCTTGATCTCCCATTTTGATGCCTAGAAGCTCCAATCTGCTTTCCAGTTTATGTATATAGCTCTAACTAGGTCTTGGTAGATCCTAGCTATATCAAATAAAGTGGGCTTATGCTGGGAATGATCTGGGTGGATGTGATTTGCAGTTAATGGACTTTTGGATTGAGGAGGTTCAGATTGATGAGAAATGCCATTGGCATCGTTCGATTCCAGCAAGGGGCGAAAGAAAGAAAGAAAGAAAGAAAAAAATTATATTAATGTCCACAAATGACCAAAGTAGGTCAATGGGACTGAAGGATACAACCACTAGCAATAAAAACTTCTAGGAAGAGAGAATCCTAGAGGAGAACCAAAGAAATAAAGTACCAAGACAAAATAGAACAACGTGTCACTAACTCAAGTGGCAAAGAAACCAATACAAATAGCAATGAGGGACGAACAAAAGGCCCAAGAGCATTTGCCAATGAAGATTGGAGGTAAATCTCATCGCATATCTCTGTGCCTAGAGTGAAGGAATCATCTCAGCCATTATCGATCATTGAGAGAGATTTAATAATGTTGTTCGACGAGTAGGTCGGAGGAGCTAGGTTGGGGAATCCTAGGAGGAAGCAAGACACTTCCTCTAGAATCTCCCCTAACATCCAAGGCTGGTGTAACTCCCGTAGTGGAAAATAAGCTAGTAATACCAATTTGCCCTTGTGGTCTAGGGGGCAGCTAGCGAGTAGTAGATCCATGTCATTGGAGAGGGGCATAACCACGCCAACGGATTGGAGTAGAGCTACAATGCCAAGAGATAGCAAGCTTGGAGATTTGAGCAGTTTGAGTAATAATGATGCACTGAGAAAAGTGTTGCCTAACTGACCTATTGGATAGGATGTGTGATGTACCGGTGTCCACAAGACGCTTAGTGCTGTCAATCACTTGAATGGGTTGAAAGAAAGAGGTAATCAATATGGGAGTTCTAGAGCCTCTAGGCTCTTCCTATAGGGATATGTGTTGTAAGGTGACAACCTCCCGAAGATAAAGAGCTCGGCACTGCTGGTCTGGATATCTGAAGAAAGTAGCTAGAGTTTTGTCTAAGTCTCTATAGAGGTAGTGATATCTTCCCTGGATCTCATAATAAATGGGGCATCTGAAAATGAAGTGGTCTTCGGTCTCCACCTCCTGGAGGGAGCAAAGACGACAAATCCGGTCTTGACGAAGAATGTCTGCTTCAACCCATAACTAGTGGGAACAAAATATCATCTGGCCAAGGGGAAACCTCAAGCCGTGATAGCAAAGGCGCTGGAGATAGTGAGGACGACAAATAATATCATCCACCACCTGTAATAAATGATCGACATAGAAAGCAAGCTTGGGGTTGAGTGGCTCACGGGGAGAGATTCAGGTGGTCTAGATATACTATTTGTAGATGTCCTCTCGAGCAGCCCTAGTGATGAAGCTTGGGAGGGGCATCCAGGAAATACATGAATGGGGGTAGCCAATCAATCGATATGCCAATAGAAAGAAGGAGCAATCTAGTCTCAAAGTACCAAGAATGCCGATGTCTGGTGGGGACTAGTGAAGCAATCCTCTCTGAAGAGCAAAGTGCTAAGTAGGAATACCTCTCACGACAAGACGCTGAGTCCCCCAGGGATCTGAGTTTGTGGATGTAGAAAGTAAGATTGAAGATAGTCTCGAGGCGTAGTGGGTGGGTGGCAAATTCAGCTTGGATGATGCACTGAGGAACTATCTGCTTGCAATGGATCATGCAATGCAACATGAGAGTCTGGACCCTCTCAATACGGGCCCAATCAATGGCCCCTCGGTTAGGTCCCCAAACTTATGAATCATACAAAACTATAGGTTTGATGATAGAATCAAACAAGTGTAACTTGGAAGGAATGTCCAGGAAGTGGTTTTGGAAACATTGATTTTTCAAAATAGACAGAGGCATACCCCTTGCAAAGGTGTAATGCTCCTTTTGTGGACAAATTAGAAAAATATGGATTTTATAGTAGACCCTTATACATAAAATATTAAATTTTGATTTTTATATTAAAACCCTTGTAGATGAAATGATATAATTCTGGAAAATTTTCATTTTTAGAACAAATTCTAATTTTTGCAACAAACCCTTAAATCTAAAAATACAAAACTTTGGTTTTTTTTATAAACAACTGAAAATAGAGATTTTATTGGAATAAGGGTAGAGTTCAGTTACAACAAAATGCAAAAATTATTTACGACATAATTGAACATGAAAGTGGAGATTTTAACCCAAAAATAGCTCCTAATCTTGACGTCAACCCCTGCAATGATGACATTAGCCCTAGACATATGATGCTAGTCCTATAAATGCTTCTAGAAGTGTGATGCCAACCCTGATATTGATGCTTTAATGTAGATTTGGAACTTTCACGCTGCCCTGATTATTTGATTTTGCTGATTTATGATATATACTAGATTTGAAGCGTAAATGTAGTCCGTGGATGGAACCACCACACAAAACCTGAGGGTTTTCATCCCCAAGGCTTTTCCATTGGAGGGTTTTCATCCTCTAATGCTCCACATGAGGGTTTTCGTCCTCTGAGGTTGAAAGCTGAAGCGGAATGCTCAAACTCACAAATAAGTTGGAAAGGTTAAGTTATAAAAGATACTCTCCAAAGGAACCCAACGCCCCTTTTATAATTTTACTTTCACCTTTTACTAAGGCAACACCCATAAAGCAACGTTCCACTTCTATTTTGTTGCTGACTTGCTTTATTAAAAATATATAACCTTTTTAATAAAATAACATAAGTTGCTTTTTTATAACATTAAATTACTTTTGGGCAACTTAAATGAAATTGTTAATGTATTCCCCTTGCATCACCCCTTTAGCCTTCGGGATGGAGATTAGGCTAAGGGTCTTCTAACTTATTCACTTCAAAAAAGGGGACATGATAGTCTGCCCTTCCCAAAATTGCTTTCCCTCAAGCAATTGTAAGCTCAACTACTCAAGCTCTCCCCAAATGGTTATCTTTGTAATTCCTCGATCCCAATTCACCTTTGGGAATTTGCAATCCTATGTTCTGAATAAACTTTGCTTCATCAAGTTGTTTGATTCAAAACCAGCATGAAATTGTTCCTCTTGCACTTCTAAAGCATTCAGTTTTTGCTGCATGTTACCCATAATGGCCTCTTTTGATTATGCACTCTCATTACCTTCATCAAGTGACTTTTTTTACAATTTCCGATTGCCTTAAGAGAATCTGAAATTGAACTATAAATCAACACTCATGAAGTTAGAATGACTGCCAAATTCATCTAATTGTACTAGGAATTTACCTCTAGTGTTGGGTCTTAGCAGTTCTATAGAGCTTGAGGTCTTTATTTTTTTGTTATGGGCACAAATGCATGCTGCAAACTCACTTACATCCATATCAGCTATCCCTTCTTCTAGGCTTGATTTCCATTTTCCTCGAGACTTTGACAATACCTTTATAATTTTATCATAAGCAATCACGCTCATAGGAATTCCCTTCTTTTGCATTTCTTGGAAAATCTCCAAAGAATTCATGGGCTGCCCAGCCTTAGCATAAACTTCCACGACATATACAAAAGGATGATAAGTTAGTTTACCTCCAATGTCAAAGCATTGCCATCTATCTCATATGCATTGCCACATTGTTTCTAAATTTCTAATCATGCACCCTTTTTTCAAATAAAGAAAAAAATAATTAAGTTAATATTTTAAGTTGTCTAAGTGTCTTACATTTTATTAAAAAAAAGTGACAACTTAATATTATTTTATTATTATTACAAATAAAAGAAAAGGGTGAGAAAAGAGAAAAGTGGAAAAACTAGAAAAGAGTAAAAGTGAAAATTAAAACCCTAAACCTAAAAGTATAACCCTAAACCTAAAAGTACAACCTTAACCCCAAAAGTGACAATTGAGTCTATATATTGAGAGTCCTCATTGTAAATCATTCAATTTTTATTATCAATATTTCTCAATTGATTGAGCCTTCTAGTTCATCGATTTTCAGCATAAGGACAAAAGCCCTTATAGTTGGAACGAGTTGTGAGGAAAAAACCCTCACCATTCGGATTTAGGTTTGAGGATGAAAACCCTCTAACCCATTGAGCCATCCAAGAATCATAATTGTGCTTGCAAATCAGGGTCAAATTTCAGTCTGAATGTGATTGAATATTATTATCAATTTTCATTTTTTTGTGAGGATTTGGAGTATTTTAATTGCTATTGTGCATCCTTGGGAGCTGCCATACCTCACCGGTAACTACCATTCATAGCTTTGGAGCCTATTGCTGCCATACCAGTCAGAAAATTGCCCTAGACTATTGCATTGGGGTTTCATGTGTCGCTGTGGTTCCATGTATAACTGGGGTTATTGCATTGGGGTGTATGTGACCTGCTGAGTCTAATTTGTGTGAATGAAAGTGGCTGTTGTGGCCTTTACTTCCAGCTATAATCTTAATTCAAGCTTCATTTATTGCTCATTGCTGCATGTAATTATTTTACAGAGGTTTATTCGAGTAAGAGTTTTGTCTTTTGACCTTGTGATGCAAAATAAATGTAACGCTTTTATTATAGTTTTCTATTATGGTTTAAATTGCTTAGTTATCACAATTTTGTACGCTTTCATCTCAATACAATAAGGGTTTCAGTGAAGTTTCAACTAAGTTTTCAATATCAATATTTGATATCTAGTATTGAAAATGAATCACATAAAACTTTAGAGTTTATAAATTTTCCAGACTGGGATATTACAAAAGGTGTGGTTGAGTGGCAAATTTCATGTTAAAGCATGGACCAAAAATTTGGACCCCCAAATAATTGTAGGCAGATGTGATCTTAAGAAGTTCCCCTCTGTAGAAAATTTGGAATTTGGAGATAGTGCTTGGAGATATTGAAGATCATGACCTTAAATTTACTAAGGTTGACTGCAAGTTATTGGCGTTTGTAGGAGCAAGGGCATCAAGTTGTCGCTGTAACCCCTTTGTAGAGCGGGAGAGGAGGACAACGTCATTGGAAAAAAGGAGGATGCCTATAAGCACCTCATGTAGAAGACAACCATCATCCATATATGCGTATGTTGTCGAAGAAACTCCTCTAACTCATCAATATATATGCTGACAAGGGTCAGTGAGAGAGGACATCCTTGTTTGACCCCAATTGTACTCTTCACAAAGTCAAATAAACCATGAGAGGTACGAAGCTGCCCAAGGATTGTCTCATAAAGCCTCCAAGCTACCTTATTAGAGAATCAGAGATGCCAAAATCTCTCAACTTTTGGAAAAGCATGTGTCTTGGAATTGAGTCAAAGGCTTTCTTGAAGTCAACAAAACAACAAAAGACTTTGGAAGATCTATGACGAGCTTCTTCAATGATAGCCCAGTGTAAAGATGTGGTCAATAGTTTGGGAGTTCCTTCATAAGCCCTCCTACCCCTAAGCTATAATATTATTCCTTTCCAAGTATTTTGACAACTGCATGTCTAACACTGTGGCATAAAGTTTGGCAAATGTATGCCTAATTCGTAATGGTCATGTAGTTTCTAGGGATAGAGGGATCCTCTGACTTATGAATAGGGTGGATGATGTGTTGGGACCAACACTGAGGGAAACCTGAAGACACCGCCCAATTAAAAAATGTGGCAAGGGAAAAGGCAAGGGAATCCACACCATATTTGATGAACTCAGCTTTGAGACCTTCACAATCAACTGCTTTACTAGTGCGTAATTTCAAAATAGCTCTCTTGTCAGAGGAAGTAGAGAAAACAAAGGAGGATGGTTGAGGAATGGGGGAAATGCAGAAAGATGGGCTAGAACATCATAGAGGGAATTGGCATATGAGACCCATGCTTCAGGTGTTATGACGGAAATGGTGGTTTTGCTTGGGAGAATAGTACACCATATAGTCTTAGGAGAATGGTGGAGATCAACAAGGAGTGAAAGGCATTTAGACGCAAGAAATTTTCGTTTCTTACATTGAAAAAGACAATGGTACTCCCTACGATGGCTGGGTATGGAGGTAGGGTTATGGGTTAGGGAAAATCGAAGTCTTTGATGAAGAGATTTACACTCATTATCATACCACCGGTTCATGGGGCAAGTTCCATGACGAGTAGGGGATATGGAGTAATGAATAGTGTGGGGACAGGGATCAAGGGCAACATCCCAAAGGGTTGACGTAAAAACCCATACATGGAATCAGTGGTGGGAAGAGGGAGGGAGTAAAACCCAAACCCAAGAAGGGAGAGACAAGCAACATACTCAATTGTGTAGTCATCATCAAAATGTATTGTGGTGTGTCGAGTGCTAGGGGTTGTGGTGGAAGGGGAGGGTGGGGGGACGGGAAGGGCTTTGGAGGGTGAATGTCAAGACAACATGGTCAACAAGGGGGAGTTGAGGCGAGATAAGAAAGCCGTAGATATGAAAGATGATGGATTTGCTGGTGAGAACATAGTCCACCATGCTCGCACCACTGCCATGGGGGAAACAAGTGAATCCACCAAATCCAAATAAGTGAGGAAGCTCGTTGAGGATTTGGAGGCTTTGAGATTCACCTAATCGGAGGTCTCTCCCATAAGTTGTAACTTTAGCATTCTTGTCAACAAAATCTCTTTATAAGCCAAATTCCTCTAGATCTAGCTCATGAAGGCATAATCCATCCTGAGCAAGGTCATGAATAGGCATCTAGAGGTTCTCTACATGGAATTTAAAATCACCAAAAAGAATGATATCACCAATAGTGCAGTATTTAGAGATCTCTGGATAGAGGTTTAAGGTACGGGTCCTCATTAACATGAATAGCGAATGAAGATGTGGTTGGGGGGATTAGCAAACAACTACGAAGACATCCTGAAAAGGTGGATTTATAATCTAAAGCCATATGTATCTAGAGTGGACAATAGAAGCCACAAGTGAAATGCTAGACCCGATGCTATCTTGAATGAGGCAAGCCACACCACTTGAACCATGAACACCACTTGTGTCTCACGATGAAAAGATGAAACCCACGAGTACCTTGTGATAGGAGGGAGTGCCAGCTTAGGGCTCTCATGGGTCTCAGTGAAGAAGATGAGATCTCAGGGAGCAATAACATCCTGGAAGGTACCTAGAGAGGACCATAAAGCATTGTTGCAGTTCCTAGAAGCAATGGAGATGCCATCACCACCCACTGAGACCCGAGATTGTTGTCATGCTGACGGTCTAGGGCGTGGTCACTTAGGTGGGGGAGAATCACGAATGATAGCCCTACAATCTTTGATAACAACCCACTTGTTCTCCTTCCTAGTAGTTGCCACCTGAATACGAGCTTTCCGAAGTTCTTCTACCGGGGGTCGTGTGAGATCAACATCTACATAAATTTTATATGGGAGGGAAAAGAGCTTCTTTTTTGCTTTAAGAGCTTGCAAATGCTATTCTCCAGTTCAAAATTGGATAACAAGAGTGATGTCTAACAATGTCCAAGCTTTGTTAAGGGAGATATATTTCAAGTACAAAGATTCATTCAAGAACATGTGACTTGCCTGTAAGGGATCAACTGGTTTAGGGAGGCCACGAACATGGAGGTTGAGTGCCTTGGTTTGATGTGTGTTTTTTTCAAATTTTGCTTGGATAGCCATTTCCACAACCAATGGTGCTTTCTTCCCCTTAACCACTTGTATCCACGAATTTTGCTCCTCAACTTGTTTTTGAATAGATTGTTGTTGGGCTGTGGTTTCTTTTTTAAGGTGTTCATGCTGATTGATTATCTCGAATTGCTCGTTCTGAAGTTCTGAAACCACTTCCTTAAGCTACTGTAGGCATGGTGAATTTGCGGGGGTGGCTTGGGTTTGTTCAAGTCTAGTGATTCTAGCTTGTAAATCAGCAATAATACCATATTTATCCAGCAACTGTGTCTGGAACAATGACAAAAGATCTCATAGTTCTGAACCTAGGGCTTCAATTCCAGATATCCGGTGGCTGCAAATGCTAGTGGACTGAAATTTTTTGGTCAACACCTTGTGATGGCAAGGAGTTTTAACCTCTTGTGTTAAAGGAAGTCCCATTCTGTTCATTGTATGAACCTGTGGATAACACAAAATCTGCAAATTGATGTGTAACACTGCATAGAACTGCAAAATGCTACACAGATTTGTGACCTCGCGATCACATTGGCTGCTCATAACCGTATGTTCATCATTGGACTATATGCCCAGAAATGGATTTTATTTCTTCATGACCTAATCTGGTTGTGCCCTAAGCACAAAAATGATGTTTTTCACTGCATTCCATTGCTGTGCTGTTGGACTCATCGTACCCTTGTTGGGATTTGCATGATTGCATGTCCTTCGAACTTCGCGTTTGCTGTAGGGGAAGACTTAGATGTTCTGGGTCTAACACTCTTTCCCATCGTTGTTTGAGCTTACACGTTCTGCTTGTTCATGCACAACCTTTACGATTTCTTTCCCATCTTTTTTCCCACACTCTGCATGCCCTACGCGAATGTTTTGCTTTTGTATTCCTGCTTCCTTCGTCATTTTTCTGCTTTCTTTCCCGTCGTTTTTCCCACGTGTTGCTAATTTATTCACGACCTGGTCTGCCACAATATCTGGGAAGAGCCTGAATAATGGCATGGACTTAAACTTGGGCCTACAAATCCATTAAGCTACATCACCAACAAATGTTAAAATGTGTTAGTCCTGATCTTGATTAGCTTGGAAAATGGGGATATAGGGATTGTGAAGATTGTCAAACATTCTAGTAGCTTTTGGGTTGGGGTTATGTGCTCTAGGTATGTTTGAAAATGTGAGAGGAGGATGAGAAACATGATGTTCAGTTATGGAGGGATACTTATGGGACTGCTGGGCTATGTTAATGTGAATGAGAGGTAGAATCATCACCATGGTTTGGAAGATGGTGAAGTTTATTGGACAATGACGTAGTGGAGTTATGCACGGGCTTTGGAGAATGCAATTCATGGAGACTTTCTGTACTTCACTTGGTGATAATGGCATCATCTTCAATAAAATAATCGCCTTGACATACCTTTTCTGAGCTGCACCTCTGACGAGCTTATATTGTGAGTTAGCAGCCATTGTAATGCTTTTAGTGCTGCCTTGCCCTTTGCTGTAATCTCTCAAGCTCTAAATCTGGTCTAGAAAACATGTGCAATTGGGCCTGGAATTTATAATCTTTGATTGAGTCTACAAGTTCTCTAGACATCTTGACTTGATGTTGTGACTTGAATATATTGTATAATCGACCTTGATAAGACAAGGCACTACATTTACAATTTTTGCAAAGCATACCTTTCTTTGAGGTAGTAATAGTGGCTGTTGGAATAGGAGTGTTGGTGGGGTGCGGAGAGGTCACCTCATGCTGAAATGAGAGACTAGGAGAGGCTTTCTTATGGACTTGATGGCTTTGTGCAGACCTGAAATACCTCAAAGAAATACACTGAATATCTACCACACAAAGATCATCACTTTTGGCTTGAAGAGGGACCCATTCTGGACTGAGACGAGGGACTTATTTGATTTTCCCAAATTGTTTCTTGATTGAATGTCACTTCACGAGCACTTGAAACTCTTCTATCCACCAGACTTAAGGGCTAAAATCCTGTTGAGCAAAAGAGTGGATGTCAGAACTGAGAGACAAGTTGCACCATAATAGTCCATGAAACCCCCCTGTACGGGCCTTAAACAACCGTATAGTGTGGAGGGTCGAGGGTGGGCAAGGAAGAGACATCTGGTGTTTAGAAGCATGGCCACCATACCAGGTGGTGACGTTGGGCATATTATTTCCCAAACTGGTGATGTTGGGCATAGATGGGTGGGTAGTGGTTTTAATACGGTGAAAAGAAAAGAGGACTAACCCATAGTGGATTAAAAGAAGTATGAATGATGAAGTGGGGTGGTTGAGGACTGTATCCAAGGGGTACATGGAAGATAACTGCATGGTGGAGGTTCTAGGAGTTGGGTAAAGGACATCATGTATAGAACAGATGGATAAGTCACAATAATGTAAGTTGTAGACCAGAAATACACCAGGCAAAAAGTAAATTTTATCATCATAAATAGACAAGTAGAAAAGGTGGAGAAGCATTAAATACAAGACAAAGTGGAGGAAAGGGAGCCTACAGAAAAAGAAATGGCGGTTGAGGGTTATTAAAACTTTGAAAGTGGACCTCGATTTTCATGAGTAGCATGCAAGTTAATCCATACTCCGCTTAACCCAATTTAATAGAGAGATAACTTAACTCACAGTGTTGTTAATCATTGATTATTAGAGAAATGGGTCGCATGTTCTAAGGCCTCCAGGTTTTGAATGTGCAAAAGGTAATTCAAACCTATTGAGAAACGTACAACATACAAATTTCCGTGTCTGAAAAATCAAGGTTGGACATTCTATTGGCTACTGTGTTTTGTTGTCAGGGACAATGCTGAATAATAACGTCCTGTAGCAAAGAGAAGTTTTGAAGGATTCGATTGGCCATAGTTTTACATCTCCAACAACTACTCCCGGAAACGGTGTCAATGAGAAGCCATACCTTGCTAATGAAATTAAGGACTACTGTGGAATCCTCCTTGACTGAATTTTGCAATCCTGTATGAAGGGCAATTGGCTCAGCGAATTATTTGTTTGATGCCATATGTGTTGTGTAACTAAGAATGGGATGACCAGTGGAATGATGAATTATCCTGTCGAATCTCGATACTAGCCTGTCCTGGATTTTACTTTGAGGCTCCATCAAAATTTTAATTTGAGGTATCCTGCTGGAGGTAGTTCCAAAGCTGCTTGGGTAGAATGGAGAAATATATGTACTGCTAATGGTAAGGGATGCTTCGAACCTTAGCAATTTGGCAGCCAATCATACTAACCGAGTAAAAAATACCAGACTTTCCCTTATGTTGAATAAGAGTCGTGAATTGAATCTGATTTTGGCAGCCAATCATACTGACTGAGTAAAAAATACCAGAGTTCTTATGTTGAATAAGAGTCATGAATCGAATCTGCTTCTGAATGTCATGCAAGATCTGATCCATGTTGTGTTTTTCAATCTCAACAATATGATAATTTTTTCCTTACGAAATCTTCCTAAGAACGAAATTGGGGCCTACGTTGGTCAAATGTGTTAAAAATTTCATCTCCACCTGTTGCCCTTTCCAATGGAGGATAGGGTTTCTCAAAGAGCCCATGTTTGCATGGGTAAAACCAAATAATCTAACAGTTCTTTTCTCAATTTGAGTGGTCAAAGGACATGAAAGAAGAGATATTCCACTGATTCCAGGACCTGATTGCAGTTGGGACACCTATTTGGGCCTATCCATTATTTCTTTTGCAGTTTCTCAATGGTGAACAGATTGTTGTGTAACATCAACCATAAGAATCCTTTGAATTTGGGATAGGTTGGAAGAGACCAAAGCCTTCCCCATTTGCGCTCATGAACTTGATAAGTTTGAGAAATCATACTATAAGATGCTGAAACTGTGCATTCACTTGTAGGATGATGTGGGCAAAGTTGAAGCTGAAAATGACTCATTCCTTAAATGGGTTTAAAATATGATCTAGTTGAGAGGCATGTTTGACCTTCCTTGCTGATTTTTTCTATGTCCAATACTAGTTGAGAGTTTTGGTTGTGATAGCACTAGTCTTTTAGAAGAATATATGCTTGTGGTTGTAACGAGTACTGTGGAGCTTTCAATGGTGACAACCTCAAAGCCAGGTGGTTCTTTCAACCATCTTTACAAAATCTGATTGTATTTCCATTACCTACTTGCCAAGTAATGTTATTTATTAACAAATTGAGACTTTTCTGAAGGAGTTTGGCTGTTCCAGAGAGTGGAATGCTTCAGGTAGCCCGAAGGAGATTATATGTATTTGGATTTTAAATATCTATCTTTGATTAGAGTGGACCACATAGAAGAAGGGTCTTTCCATAATTTTGAGGCAGATTTCATGGCGAGCTCTTGGCTAACAAATTGGAGACGTCTGAAATTGAATCCCTTTTTGTTTTGGCTGACAAATTTTATCCCAGGAGACCAAAGGATTTTTGAATCCATTGTTCACATCTATCTATAAACAATTTCTCTGTATATTAATGAAGGCCTCTTCAATGTATTTTGGAAACAAAAGAAATTTAGAGAGATAGATTGGAATAGATTGTAGCATCACTTTGATGATTTTATACGTACTGCAAATGAGAACCATTTGTTAGTCTATCTATATATCTCTGATTGCATTTGCTGGAGCACCCCTTCCCATAAATTGCATTTTTGGGAGAAATGAAATGGGAAGCCCAAATATTTCATTGGGAGAGAGGCTTTCTAGAAGTTGAGGATTCGACGAATGGATTGCTTCCTATGACTAGGCACTTGGATAAACGTGACATGGGACTTAACTTGATTGACATATTACCTTGTAGCTACTTGGATCATTCTCAATGTTTGTTCAATCGGTTTGATTTCTCTTAGTATGGAAGTAAAAAAGAGGATAGTATCATTAACAAAGTAAAAATTGGAATGCCTGCTTACCATTGGAGATTACTTGCAGACCATGATTTTTTCTTGTTTGCGGAAGGTCTCTTATGCTTCTGCCAAGTCATTCTCCCATTATAATGAAGAGGTATGGATTTAGTGGGTCATCTTCATGCAAGCCTTTGGTGGGTGAGTACAATTCTTCCAAATCCTTTGATTTTTGGATTTAGCAATCATTTTTCCTTATAGTTGTTTTTTTAGGTTCACATTTGATGGGGAATTATATGTAATGAATTATACATTTTTTGAGGTAGTCATTTTGAAGACATGTTTAAATTTTAAAGCATAGTTTAAAAACTCAGACTCAACAGCCCGGAATTTTGACTCGAACTAGATCTTGGAAAAAAATTGGCAAATTATCTATCTATCTATCTATCTATCTATCTATATATATATATAATCAACTTGAATAACATGTAAAATACTTGTAAAAACATGAATTTAGAGAACACATAATTCTATTTTCTATTAGAGTTAGACTAAAAAGAGTAAAATCCCTGTGGGTTAATAATAAGTATTTTTTTCTTGCGGGTTGTGTTCCAACAATAAATCACTAGGAGTTTACCCATGTTGGAATAGGTTCAATTCACGGTCTGAGCCTCAAATAATGACATCCCCTCCTAGTTACCATAGCAAGAGAAAAAATACCTTTTTCTTTTGAAAAAAATATATTTTTCTAGTTGGTGAGTTTCTGCATGGGACTTGTGAGTACTGTGTTTTTTTCAAGGAAAAATTTGATGAGTACTCGCTAGAAACTCACCGAGAAAAATAACTCATGATTACTTGAACTCGATCGGGTACTTGCCGAGTTTTTAAACAATACTTTATAGACATAACATTGATGATTTTTGCAATCTATTGAGATCATGTTTCAGGGGGAATGTTGGAGAAGTAGACTATGCGCACCGAAAATATACTATAGGGTGAGAATCCCAAAGCTTTGCCAATGAGGAAAGAGGCTCGAGGGTGAGAAGCATAAAGCGGTCGATTACATTCATTGTTTCTACTCCCTACTAGCGAATGGTTACAATTATTGTGTGCTAAGTAGCTTCCTGCCTTGTGATCATCACAAACAATACACGAGGAAAAATGTCATTAGGGTAATGAGTACTCTTGGAGGTCATCTTTAGATGATCTAAACACGAGAAAAATCCCACAATAATTAATAATCTAATAGACAATAGTTTTAATAAATGTCACCAACAATATAACTTTATAGCATTGAAATTCATGTTAGTTTGTGATCAGGTAAGACTATAAAGTGTTAAAGTTATTGATATTTATTTTTGGTTCAACTACCTCAATGCAACATTACAAAATATTCTTGTATGTACTTAAGAGGAAATGAAACATTGAAAGAGTTGTATGGAAGGCCATCTCAGGCTAGCGTTTTGTATTGTTCATAATTGAAATAATGACGAGACCTGTAATATTATCTCCAATTTCTCTCTCAAGATATATGTTTGTAATTCCATTGCATTTTGTACACGCATCCGTAGAATTGTAGAGAACGATCACCTCATTTGTGTTGACATATCTTGTATTTTATCTTCTTAATGGTTTGGGATGTAGCCAGGGAATATGACATATATTTATGATGTGATTAAGAAATAAATAAATAGGATGTGACACTATGCTTCGAGACTAACTATTTGTCATGTAATGTACAAATGACTATCTCTAATTAAGTTATGATTGGTGGTTTGTGTATGGCGAACGTTCAGTGGTTGTCATTTCCAGGCATTCTAGATATTTTTACATGACAGATAATGTCTTTTCCATCTAATCTGATGCCTCATTTGTAATTGTGTTCTGTTGTATCATGATGTCGTTTGTATATATTGTACATTTTTTATTGTTCAAAAGAGTTTTCTCTTGATGTTTCTTTATACAACATTTTTGGCATCATTGATCCTTGGATTTGGGCCCATAAATGTCATATTCATATAGTCATATGGTAGCCAACCATAGGATAAGTCACATAAGGAGATAAAGGAAAACAAAACTTTGTCCGAATGAAATAAATTATTGATAGGTAGGGAGTTTGATCATACAAAGCTGAACCAAAGAAGGTAAGACAGTTGATAGAGGATTTCTTTTCCTCTAGGAGGTTGCTATCAAAGTTTTGCCTCGCAAGAAGCAAAAGATATACATGTTATATTGGAGAAAGCAATTGATAAGGTATGGTAGAATGAGTATGGGATCCGTTTGATGGAAACCTAACTAGATTCTTGGCGAATTTGTATAAAAATTTGCAAAATCTTTGCGAGTAGCGTGAACAAGAAGTTGAACACCAATGTATGAGACAAAGATATTTATTACATTTTCCTTTGGTTTCCACTAATTTCGCCCTTTATCAAGTGTGGCAAGAGGACAATAAAGACTACAAGGAGTTCATGGGATAAGGTTTCCATAACTGGTGGAACAAAGAGAGAAAGCACAAGTTGCATGAGCCTTCATTGAGGAAATGACCAATTTAGGAGGAAGGAAGTGCAGGGCCCCTTTATGATGCTTGAAGTACCTGAAGTTTCTTCAAAGAAAAAGTTAAAGCCCTCAAATGAGAAGCGAGACAAAATGTCCCTTCTCGGACGAGGAGAGTGGTATTGTATTCTTACAATATACAATGGTTCGAACATTTTTTCATTAGTTTTATAGAGCAGGACAAAATGTTTGAAGCGAGAGTGTTGACTTCTCTTAGAGGTATGACAAGGAGCGATAAAAAACTTGTGCAAGGTTGATGGAGGAAGTGAAAAAGCAAATTGCATGGATTTCTTAAGGCATGGTAAGAGTGGGTGATTGTGTGTTAGATGGTGCTTGGGAGGGAGCTCTTGCACAGGGTCAAGACACTATTTTGAGGATCTTGCAATTTGAAGCCAACTAGAGGAGGCAAAAGTGTTTGAATTGTCATTGCACTAATGTATTAGAAAGTAAGAATCAACAAAATTGGCAAGTCCACTAACCATGGAGAGGCAAACACCTGTTTTGTGCCTTCACAAGATGTTTACAAGTTGTTGTCTCTTCTACACATGTTTGGAGGCAAGTTTCTCATCGAATCGTTAACATGGTTTGTAAACATTGTTCTGAGAATGAAAAGGTTTTGAGTTGACTTTCTTTGAGGATTTTGATTTTAAATGTGAGTTTGATGCAATTTTGAGGAAATAGGATGATCACGTTTTTTTTTCATAAGCTGTTATGATTATGACAAAAATAGTGGAATCCGTACAAGGATCTAGCATTTGTGCATTTTGGTGCGTATTGGGGAAATTTTCCTTCGGAATTGCCTACTCTTGTAGTTTCTCAGACTGCCCACATTGTGCAGCATTCTTAAGTGAATGAAAACGTGATCAGCAAAATATAAAATGAAATAAATGCTTAAATGCAAAATAATGGCAGCACAGGGACACTCAAGATTCATTTACACCTGCAAATCGAGATGAAAACACATAAGATATCACAAATGACGACTCTCTATATTAGAATGATATCAAATGATGAAAGATACATTATTTAAGGTTTTTGCTCAAGTGGGAAGAAAATCCTAATTACATTGACTTAAACCTCCCTAATTTAAACATAACATTCACATCATCCTTGACGAATATAAAAACATAACATTGACATAGTATTCTCCCCATTAAAGTAATACTTAGATTACGGGCCTAAGGACAAAATGAACCATAACATACTGCTAATACTATGATGTGCCTAGGTGCACATGCCCCCTTGTTCAAGAGATTTGTCCCCAAAGCTAGTAAGAACTTTAGAGTTAAGAACACTCAACCTAGAACAAAAAAATGAGCTATGAATTTAGTAAAAAGAAGCTATGTAGTGAGGATGGAACCACCACGAAACTACCTCTACATCAAAAAATATAGCTCTAAGTTTCTAACCAACACACTATATAAGATTACTTAGCAAAAACCATGAATAAGAATGGGGCATTGTTTTAACTCCTCAAGCCCCTCTAACTTTAATTCCTCAATTTGTGTGGAACTTAGGAAGGCTTGGGTGCCTTCCCATGAAATCAAAGGATTTCCTATGTTGCATCCTCCCGTGTGGGCCCTTGTGGGTCCTTCTACTTCATCTTTGTTGAGAAAATTCTGCACTAGGCTCAATTTATTTCTCGATTTATGTTTGCTTGTGGAAAATGGTCCAGCTTAAGCTTCAATATTTCTCTAAAGGCTAAAATCTTTGATTTAAATTTTAACGCTGATGCCTTATTTAAAAGTGGGTTCACCTTGTGTATATAATAAAAGAGGCTACTTAGAGGAGTAACTACGTAGCTTGGGAATTAAAATTAAAAGCTTTTCTTTTATTAAAGGGAGGGCACATAGAGATGGGCTTTAATTTAAAATCTTTTATATCTTAAAAAAAGAGCACCTACGGGTAGGAAAAAGGGAGCCCACCAAAAGCTTTAACATTTAAAAATAGAGCTTCCCCCTCTTTTAATAAGCTAAAAGTCAAGCTGAAGCAAGTACAACAGCAGAGCAGCATGTACATGATTATTCAGGGAAAAAAAGCTCAGCGGCAAGTTTCAGAAGCAAGACAACATGGGCATCATAAAATATTGAAGAGAAGTTGTAGCAAGCAGGATATGCAGGAGCTGGACAACAAAGGACCAAGTGCAAGGTTTTCTATTTAATTCTCCTCCACTTTTGGCAATGGGCAGTTGTATATTATTTTCTTCTTCCTCTTCTCCTTCTATATGTGTAATGGACTCATTTTGAGCAAAGAGTTGATTCTCTGGACTTCGTATGAGCCCCCGCTTTCCTATAATGCAGTATCTAAGCCTTTGTTGTTTTAATGTAGGATTGCCTCAAGCCTTTTATTGAAATACAAATCAACCTGTGTGAATTATCAATTGATAGAATTTGCGATTGTAATTTTTCATCCGTCTTCTTCCGCCTTGCTTCTCTATTCTCATTACCATATTTTGATTAGATCTCACCTCTTTGGTTTTGTTGCTGTACATTGTGCTCACTTTCCTTCTTGCATAAGAAGTAGCTCTGTGTTTGTTATGATAGGGAGTCAACCCATTTCCATTTTGGTGCATCAGCACATTTTTATCATATTTCTCTTACCCTTTTCCCTGGTTTTTTTTTATTACATGCATTATAATAGGAAACAAAACCATTTGTCTCTGAAGGTTGTCTTACAAGAGCAATCCTACACTAGTAAGACATCCCATGTTGTGTTTGAAATGTGGGCTGCATTCAATTGGACATTTCAATACATCAACAACCTTGAACAATTGGACCACCCTGATCCTTAGCATCTGTACCTCTTTTGCCACGATGCCTTCAGACTCCTACACAAACTTCCCTTCCTCATCTATAAGAAACAACTTTGTGTATGGGACAATGTGCACCCTTTCTTATCCTTCCTTCCATATGTGATGTCAGTGTGCTTCTTATCCTTTATCTTCCTTCCATATGTGATGTCATGTTCGTGTTGCAATTTAGTAGTTTCACTTGTGTAGTCCTAAAAAAGTTCCTCTTGATAGGCAGGTTGGCTAATGGAGATTGCATGAAATACATGTCATCACACATTCAAGACAGAGCATCCACCACCACATTCTCTCCCTTTTTTATAAATGATTTCAAAGTCATAAGCTTGCACTCGATCAATCATTTTTTGTTGCTCCTTTGTAAGTGTCCCTTGAGTTAGAGTATGCTTTAGGATTAGGTGGTTGGTTGTAACCAAGAAATTCCTCTTTAGGAGAATTTGATGCTACTTTGTTTTTGTATGCAAGATAGCCAACATCTCTTTCGTGTATGTGAACGTACACCTTTCCATCTCATTCAACCTCTTGTTTCCAAAGGCAATAAAATGATCACCTTGAGAGAGCATTGTGCCAAGTCTACATCTAGAAGCATCACACTCAATTGCAAAGGGCTTGGAGAAATCAAGGGTGTCTAGTATGCAATCAAAAATCATGTTCGAGGCTTTTAAAAGGTTCTTGTGCCTTAGTGGACCAACATAAAGCATCTGTTTTGGTCATCTATGTTAAAGGCCAAGCTATTGCAGAGAAATTTCATACAAACCTTAGGTAGAATCCAGCTAGGCCTATGAAACCACAAATTCTCTTTAAGAGTCTTGGGCACAAGCGAATCCCATATGGCCTTTATCTTTGTAGGGTCTGTGCAGAGTTTGGACACCTTTTGAGGAAATAATGTGGCCAAGATATTCTAGGGATTGCTTGGCAAATTCACATTTGAATTCCTTGACATATAACGTTTCATTAAAATTTCAAGGATGATATCCAAGTGCCCTAAGTGTTCTGTTATTGTTTTTCTGTAAAATAATATATCATTGAAGTAAATGTTGAAAAACTTGCGAAGAAACTTACTGAATACTCGATTAATCATGATTCAGAAAGGATAATATTGGTCAATAAAAGACAAAAAAAATTAAAAAAATATAAGGAAAAAAAACAAAACACACAAGGGTCAAATAAAGACATGAAAAGAAAAACAGCCTCATTAAATGCCAAAGGACTGTTTATCTATCAGCATGGAAGAGGGAAAGGTGGTTATTCAGTTCCAAAGCCCAGCCAGCAAAGCAAGACATCAAAACCAAGCCTTATATTGGATGGGGGGAGGCAATTTTCAGATCTGAAGTTTTCCAGCTGCAAAATTCAGTAAGCAAGCTTCGGTACAGCAATCAGGGGAGTGTAAGGGGGTTCTCATTGAGTCCTATACCAAAATAGGGTCACATCCTTCATGTATTTTCTATTTATGTAGCCATTCTGAGCAATATGATTCCATTTCTGAGTTGCTCTGTGGAGATGTTTCCAAAACTGGGTTATAGACCATGTTAAATCTGTGCCTCAAGTGTGTTGTGTGTGTGTGTTTGATTCTCTTGTTTCAATTCTGAATGTGTTCATGATTCTTTTCTCCAATTCCATTTCATTTACAAGCATGTTTGTCACTGTTTGCGAGCATCATTGGTCCAAGGATTTTGTGGAAAGCTTGCTATGCTAATTTTAAAACAGTAAAACTTCTGCCAAGTTTAGGGGTTTCTCAGCTGTAGGTAGATCAATTTGTATCAGAGCAATAATCTGGAGTTCTGGGAGCTTTTGCAGATTGTATGTCATTCATGATAGCAGGCAAAATAGAGGTGAAGGAGAGATTGAGCCAAGGCAGCCAGAAATTGGTACCTGAATGTGAAAAAACCAGCTACAAAACGTGCCAACCAATGAGAAAAATGATGCAGAGGCAAGGGTTTTGTAAATTAGAGGTCACCATGAAAAAAATATCTAGTATGATGAAGATACTAGTGTCCTGGAAAGGTGAGAATATTTTTTCCAAGGGTAAAAACTCCCAAGAGAAGTTTAAGAAATCATCAACCAGAAAGAATCCCCCTCCAATTAATCATAATAAGAAATTTGGTATCAGCTCCGATGAAGGAGAAATTGATGCAGAGAAGTTGGAGTAGCTGGAAGTTCATTTTGAAGCTTTTGATTATGATCAGATGGGGAAAATCTCATATGCTAGAGCAAGAATGGTTGGTTATGTACCCACTTGGTGGAATAGCCCCAAAGCCATTCTAAAGAGTTTGGGTGTTTCCCCCATCTCTACCTAGGACTTATTCAAATCTGTTCTCAAGAAGAGGTTCTACCCGTTTTGCTATGAAGAAGAATAAAACTTGAAGTGGCATGTTGGCTGGCAAAGGCAAGGAAAAACTGTTCAAGAGTACACAAATGATTATCAAAAATGGCAAACCAAAATTGGGACCTCTATGTCACCAGAAGAAGTACACTTCAAGTTTACAAGTGGACTACACTATAGTTTGAAGAAGCAAGTGTGGGGAAAGCAAGCAAGTAGGCTCTTCTTCCAAGGCAACATATAAAGCCAATATAAGACAAGATAAGCAAAAGAGCCAAGGGAGCAACAACAAATTCAAGAAAGGTAAGAATCAATTTGTGCACATGCTTCAAGCTTTTGAAGAAATCCAAATAACCATTTTGAGCATTGAGGAATTGACAGTCATACAAGAGAGATGTTGGAATCTCAATTTGTATCTCAATCCCCATGACAAGGATAAAGGCAAGCTAGTGATGGATGCCCAAGGGACGGATGAATGGGAGATCGAGTGTAGTTCCGATGCAGACAAGTGTACTTCTAAATCAAGAAAAAATAGCAGCAAAGAGGCAAGTCGAAAATCTGATTTTTGCAAGAAGAAAACAGTCCCCAAGCAAGGAAAGCTAGAATTGGAAGAAGGCAAATCAGCCTTGCGAATCTCAAGCACATAACATCCATGTAGGAAGAGATGGAGAGTATCTTTTACTTGAAGATCCAAATAAAAAACAAGAAAGTAGTTGCACTTGTGGATCGGGAGCACAAAAGGATTTGGTTTCTCAACAAATTATTGATAAATTACAATTGGAGAGCAAGCCCCATCCATAGCCATATTCCTTGGGAAGAATAACAAGAGATTCATGTGAGAATGTAAAATCGTAATGCACTTTAAAATTTGCAATTTCAGCCGATTTTGTTAATGAAGACACATATGATGTAGTTCTCATTGTGTGTAATGTCCCCTTAGGGACAGATTATACAATTCTGGAAATTCACAGTAAAACCCTAGCCAAACAATTATTTTTTGCTTTCTTCTTCAAACCCTAGAAACTGAAAGTACATGTTTCTGAGGTGCCAAAATAGGGCACAAAAATATTATTTTATTCCTCAATAATTATAGAAAATTAGGAAATATTGCAATCAAAGATTTCCACATAAAAACAGATTTTATGACAAATTTGGGGCTTGAAAAATTGTGATAAAATACCAAACTATTGTTTACTGCTGTCATGCATTCAAATCAGGCTTGGGAAAGCCTCAAACCCACTTCCCACACTCAGAATGGGGGTTGCTGGCCTCACAGGTGCTGCGCTGCCCTTCCTCAGTGTCCGCTGACCCTTCTTGGGGGTTTTCTTCCACTCGCCTAGCTCCTTAACCTGTTTGCCACCCTTGGCAGTTTTTGTACCTCGCTGCTGAAGCCAATGGTGTTCAAAAAGCACCTCTAAACCACTGAATTTATCCAATACAACCTCTGAGTTAGGGCTGCTCAACTGATTAGTAAGGGTTTTCGTCCTTACTAGTTCTCCAATGAGGGTTTCCATCCTCAAAGGTTTGAAGCTCCGCGTTTCATGCTAAAACTTCTGCTCTTAATTATTTCAAATTAAATTCTCCATGTCTTTGTCAATGATTTTTTCTTTCTTTTATATCCTTCCTCTTAAAAGTGGCACTCAAATTGGAGGTAGGGTTAGTGTAGTTTAAAAGAGATTGTACCTTTTTCTCATTAAGGGTTAAGTTAACCCATGCTCAACAAGTCACTTTTCAGTCATAATTAGACAAGATATATGAAAAAGTATATTTTATAACTTAAAAATAGAACCAAAGTTTCCCCTTTGATTTTACCTTCCCTTAGCTGACGGCAAACGTTTAGGAATTCGGCCAAGGGTCTTTTCCTATTCTATGTCCAATAGGAGCACATGACATGATGTTTGTGGAGTGTTTCTTGGCCAGCTCTACTTATGGTAGAGGGATGCTTTCTAGATGAAAAAACAGCACAAATACATATTTGTGAAAGTCGGCCAAGCATACAATATTAATCCATGCAAGAATAAGAAAAAGATAGTAATGGTCTACTCCGATCAAGCAAAGAACCTGATTAATGCAAGCAAGAAGTTTGTTCTTCTCTTGTTGAGGGAGAGGAAGGATGAAGAGAGAGTCTCCACGGACATTGACACCAAAAATGCTTGCTGTTGCAAGAAGCAAAGGTTGCAGCTTCGGGGGGCGGGGGGCGAGAAGGGTGCGATTCTAGAAGCATTTAAGGAAATGTTCGAAGCTCCAAAGGGTATACCACCCAAGTGTGAAGTGGAGCATGAGATACAATTCCAATCTGAAGCTTCATTGGCCAACATTGGTTATACCAGCGATCCATACTTGAAGCGGATGGGGTAATTAAACAATTGTTTGACTTGTTAGAACAAGGAGCAATCCGACCTAGTACCTCACCATGTCGTTCATCAATTGTTTTGGTGCCTAAGAAAGATGGAACATGACATATGTGTGTTGGTCACTTTAGAGCTCTCAATAAAATAATGATAAAAAAATAGGTACCCTAGTCCAAGAGTAGATGATTTGATTGGTCAATTTCAGCAGGCTAAATACTTTTCCAAGTTGGACTTGAAATCAGGTTATTGGAAAATCAGAGTTAAGGAGGAGAATACATGGAAATCAGCCTATTAAACAATGCAAGGATTGTATGAGTGGTTGGTGCTTCAATTTGGGCTATGCAATGCAATGGAAACCTTCACGAGGGCAATGAATGATGTCCTATGCCCTTATATTGATTAATTTGTGTTTTTTTTACCATGATGAAATTCTTGTGTTTAGTGCATCATGAGAGGAACACATGGGCCATCTACAACAAGTGTTGAAAACATTGAAGGAAAATCAGTTTTGCCTCTGTTTAAAGAAGAGTGAGTCTGACAAGACAAATCTGGTCTACGTGGGCTATATAGTGGGTGGTGGCAAGCTTAAGATAGATCCAAGAAATATAGAAGCCAGTGTGAGCTAGCCGAGACCCGACAATTTTCATGGAGTGAGGATTTTTTTTGGGACAACCCAACAATTGAGGAAGCTCATTCCATACTTTTCAAAAAATAGCCTTTCATCTTCATTCTTTGACTTCCTCAAGTAAAGTTTTGAAGTAGCGGTGAGATGAGGAACAATGTTCTTTCGATGAATTGAAGAGAAAAATCAGCTAAGCTCTAGTGTTAGCTGTACCCAACATAAGGCAACCTTTCGAAATTGGGGAATATGCCTCAAATTATGCCATGGGTGCTCTTCTCAAGCAAGGAGTTGAACCAATTTTACACCATTCTGAGTTGTTTCCTTCCAATGTTTAGAATTATTGATATGAAAAAGAATTATATGTAATTGTCCAAACCATCAAAAGATGGAAGCAATACATCATGGGGAAAGACACAATGGTGCATTCTATTCACCAATTGCTTCAATATTTGCAAGCTCAATCAAAGACATAGCAAGAAAAACACTATAATTGGATCGGATTCCTTCAACAATTCCAACTTATCTTCAAATACAGGTAGGGAAGCTTAAACAAAATCGTGTATATGCTCTCAAGACCTTGGCAATCGAAAATTTCAGCATTGGGCACCTTCATGAAGGTAGAAAGCATTGTTTGAGAATTATTATTCTTCCATGTGTACTGTTGATCCTGAATTTGCAGGTGTGTGGCAGTGATTACATGAAGGGAAGAACAGTGAGGAAGAACAGAAGAAGGGTTACATCATCAAGATTAGGGTTTTGTACAAAGGGGAGCAAGTATGCACACTGAAAGAGGGAAACTACGTACAATATTTGAAAGAAGCACACTCTGCAATGGTGGCTGTCACTTTGGCGAGAAGACGACATTGACCAACTTGAGGAGGTATGTGTATTGTAAATCATATATAAAGATGTGCTCAAGCTCATTCATGATTGCTTTTTGTGCTCCGAACAGTGAGGAAGAACAAAAGAAGGGTTATATCATCAAGAGTAGGGTTTTGTACAAAGGGGAGCAAGTATGCGCACTAAAAGAGGGAAACTGCGTACAATGTTTGAAAGAAGCACACTCTTCAATGGTGGCTGTCACTTTGGCGAGAAGACGACATTGATCAACTTGAGAAGGTATGTGTATTGTAAATCATATGTAAGGATGTGCTAAAGCACATTCATGATTGCTTTTTGTGCTCCATAAGTAAAATGAGCACAAGGAAAGAGGGTATGCACATTTATTTACTGGTTCCTTCAAGATCATGGGAGTGAATCTCCATGGATTTCATTGGTGGGCTACCAAAAAAAAAGAGGAGGTAAAGATTGTTTTTTTGTCATAGATGATAAATTCACAAAAAATTGCATTTTGATTCGTTGCAACAAGACTGTTAATGTCCAAGGTGTTGTTAACAAGTTCTTCAAGCATGTGGGGAAACACTGGTTTTCCCAAGTCCATTGTTTCCATTAGAGACTCTAGATTCCTAAGTTTGTTTTGGAAGGATTTGTAGAAACTACTAGACAATTCATTGTGTAGGTCTAACTCCTTCCATCCACAAAGTGATGGCCAAAAACAATTGGTGAACATAACAATAGGTTGCTTGTTGAGAACATATCACCACAAGGATACCAAGAAATGGGATGAAAACATACCTTATATTCGGCATTATAGGATGAAAACATACCATATATTTGTCATTCTCTCAAGATAGCTATTCGGTCCTCTTTGAATAGAGGTCCATTTGAATCATGTTATGGATTTCTTCAATCCTCACCATTTTATTTGGCATGTGTGAAGCTTAATTTAGAAAAAGAGGTAGTAGAAAACAAAGATGAGACAAAGCCACCCATTTCTGAAAGGAAAAAGGAAATTACATTCCCAAATCCAAGAGCAACTAGAAAGAACTAAGTATTGCAATTCATAGAGGAGATGTGGAGATTAATTTCAGAAGGCAGTATTGCAATTCCACCTCCAGTCCTTCCACCAGGCAAGTGGGGGTTGTAGACCCATATTATGAAGCATCAAGCATCAATTCCTGAATCCTTAGAATAGAAGTCAAGTCTGAATTCATTAATTTATGCTTTTTTTTTTCAGAGCATGCCAAGGGATCTAATCTCGAGAGAAAACCAAATACCGAACTGTGCAAATTCCTTTTCTGAAGAGGGGAAGATATTTTATGCCCGACATATCAGTTAGAGGGAGGTTGGTGTTTGTCATGACAGGTGACCACCAAAGATTGTGGTCATTAAAAGAGAAACTAGTTTGAAAATCATCACTGACCCACTTCAAATAAAGCTTCACTGCTTCAAAATATTTCTACATGCTCTTAGCCACAAAGAGGACCCTTCTATCTTGACAGGGACAAAACTAATCAAAAGACTGTAAAATTCAATGTTTTTCCAACCATTCTTACCATAAGGAACACCTGCAACAATGCACTATCTTAGGAGAATTTTCTAAGCATCATTCCCCTCAATTGCCCTTACAATCCACTTAGCACAAAGAGCAGTGCTTTGTCTTTAAATATCAATAATTTTCATTCCTCCTTTGTCATGAGGAAGGCAAAAAATGTCCTAAGCTACTCTGTGGAAACCTTGAGTTTGCTTGTCATTTAGTAAATTAATTGCTGTGCTAATTCAAAACAGTAAAAATTCTGCCAAGAGTTTGGGGTTTTCTCAGCTGTAGGTGGATCATAGTATTAAAACTCGCAATTACTCGCTGAGTAATGCAAAAAATCGCAAGTCAAAACCCCTGCCATGTAACTCATCAACCATGTTTCAGTAGGGACTCCTGAGTAAAAACTTGTGAGTTTTCTGTAGAAACTTGCCAATCAGCAGATTTTTTTTTTTTTTTTTTTCAATTTCGATTTTACAAGTTTTGGCCTAAAACTAATGGAAATTAATGTGTTCTATAAATTAATTTATATGATTTTTAATAGTATTTTGTATTTTGTTTAAGTTTATCTTATGGATTTATATTTTTTAATTTACTGATCATTTTGCCAAGTGGGGAGTCTGAGTCAAAATTTTGGGCTGCTGAGTTTTTTCTGAATCTAGTTTTTGATCTATGAGGTAGATGACATCAATGGCTGGAAAGTCACAGGAGCATTGTGTAATCCAAAAGGTATCACCTTGAATTATTAGTGTCCCCAATTAGTCTGAAAGGCTGTCTTCTCCTAGTCTTGGAGTTGAATTGGGATTTTGGTAGTACCTGAATCTGAGATCAATATTGGAAAAAAAATGAGCCCTGTGTAGCTCGTGCAGCATATCATCAACCATGGGAATTGGAAATTCGTTACAAATTTGATCTGATTGAGAACTCAGTAATCAATAAAAAGCTGATATGCCACATATTTCTTCCTGGCATAGGGGCTTACAAGGAATAATGATTCCTGTCTCTAACAGTTCCTGCAACAGTCTCACAATTTCTAGTTTTCAAAAGTACTCGTACTTGTAGGGGCGAACTAATATAGGACCCTTTGATAAGTCAAGCTCAATGCTATGCCCCAGTCCTATATGTAGAGGAAGGCTCTTTGGTAAATCTTGGAAGATTGCCCTTTGCTTTTGAAGCAACTTTGAAATCCTTGGGATTCGGTCTTGCTGATCAGAGAAGTTTGCATCTATACAACATATATGAGCCATGAAACCAAAATGCCCTTAGTTATTTATCTTAGTTGTTTTGTCTTAATCTCCTTTGGGAGTAAGGATTTGACGGTATACTTGTGAGCCCCTTGATTGAATGAGAGGAGCCTCTCTTGATGGTTGGAATAATTTTTGAGTGAGGACAAGCATTGAAAACCCAAAACAACATCCTTTCCTCTATCATCCACAACTAGTGTTCCACGGGGACGTGTCCCCGCCCCCTCGCCCCCAAATCCTCACGTTTCCGGGATGGAGACGCCCCCGGGACGTGGGGACGTCCCCCTACTGCACCTCCACCGCCGTCAAGAACTGCTGCCACGAACCGCTGCTTGAGCATGTGGAGTCCAGCAGTTCTAGTAAGTTTCCCCCATAAAAGTGGTAAAGGAGCCTATGGAGTCTAGAAATTCAATACTTATTCCTTATATATCCTTTTATAACTAATTTTTCAAGTACTATATGTATTTGCACCGTTCCCCCGCCACCCCCCTGCCGCTGTCCCCCCGCCGTCCCCAAACTTAGGCCCCCTATCCCCCCGTACTGAAAACCTGTCCCCGCATCCCCCTGTCAACTCATCAGGAAATGCTGTGGAACTATGCCCACAACATAAAAGTTTTTCTGGAGGGTATAATTAGACATTATACGTTCAAAATTGTACACCACTTCCAGACATTGAATAAATTGTGATGGCTCGAAGCTCATATCAGGAAAAGCTGTCAGATGTGTTAAGACAGGGAGACTCATTCCACATAATTGCTACTTGTCCAAAATGTTGAGTGTGATACCAAGGTCTACCGTAACCAAAACCCAACTTTTTTGATGTGGCCAACAAATTTGAAGGTGTCAAAGCAGTCCAACTCTATCATTGCAATAAGAAATACCGATAGTTCCCTTGTTTCTGTTCTAGCTGTGGTTTGGTTTTGTAGCTCACATTCATCCTCAAGTTTTCCAGGGGTGTCATCATTATTAGGTTCGAACTCGGACACACATTTTTAGCCATGTAATATTTTTAGGACTATAGACATGGCCCTTACTCTAGGTTTGGAAACACTTGTGACAAGGATTTATAGCTGACAGTTTAGGGGTCAAGATTGATTGATAGCCGAGATTTTTAAATTTTGAGGACTCAAATACAAAATCATCTTCCTAATAGCTACTACATGGATCTTTGCCTTCCTAACAATATAAATAGAGTTTTCTAGATTTTCTGGTTCAATCATACTTTTCTCAGTTCAAATTTCTGGCCACATGTTGTCAATATGGGTATTGAGCACCATGTCTTTTGGAAGTTTGGTCTTTGATTTTAAAACTTGGATTTTATGTGTATTCTGCAGTGTCATGTCTTTTACGAACAGGGGCACGAGTTGGACATGGTATGATTTATCCTAGTTTCGGTCTACACTTTGAGGCAATGCATCAAAGAATTGATTAAAGCTCCCTTTAGGGTTTCAAGAGAGCCATGTGTCTGCCCAGGTATGGGCTGTTCCATCTAGGTGCTGCAAGCCAACTTTTAGCTTCTCCTTGGGGTCATTAATGCGCTACACCTTGAAGGCAAGCTGGACCTTTCTTAGCCATGTGTACCTCAACATCTTTCATACAATTGTGTTATGGGATCTTCATTCAGAGATTAAAAGAAGGGCAAGGCGTAGGATCGGAATCTTTATAAGGATTTACATCCTCATCTAATCTGAAAAATGTGTATTCCTATGGATCATCGATGTTGGATTTGAGTGCTTTTCCCCTTTTCCCCGAGATTTTATCTCTCTTCTGATTTTGGTTGTAAATTCTGCAAATAATCTCTTCAGTTCTTCCTTGGTCATAGACTTTGACTGGTTTCTTGGATAATCTCCCTTTAGTGGCAAAAATCGAGTGGCTTTGATAAGGCTCACAACATTTTTATGCGAATGGAAAAGTGAACTACAAAATACGGCTTCAAACAAATGTTGAAATATAAAATAACGGGGTCACCTGCACATCCAAGATGGATTTATCCCTACAAATCTGGCTGAAAACACATAAAAGGTCACAAATGATGGCTATCTGTATTAAATTGATATCAAATGAAAAACGAGACATCGCTTAGGTTTTTCCTTCAGTTTAAACTCAAGTGGGAAGAAAATCGTAATTACATTGACATAATTCCTCGCTAATTAAAACATAAAATTGACATAATCTTTCACTAATCTAAACATAACATAACATAATATTATCCTCCTAACCAATACATTGACCATGGGCTTAACTTCTAAGGACAAAATAGGCTATAACGTACCTCAGTACTATGTTGTGCCTAGACACAACACATTGCTTCCCGGGTCTCATTCTTTACGCCAGCTGCCACTTCTTACCCTCCATCTAGTTCTTGGGCATCCTCAGTAAGGATGCCAACTGGTCTTATAGGGTGATAGATCTAGGCAGGAATTAAGATCTTTTATTATAATGAGACATGGCATCGTTTTTCAAGACCCCAACCATTTCTTTATGCAATTTAATAATGACTAATAGTTATGATTTATGATTTTCGATTGCATATGGGATGTCTATGCAGTTAGCGTCAACCTACACCCATTGTCGTCCAATCATATATAATCATTGCTTGGTTATCTATTGAGGGATCTATCTTGTATTCTTTCCATATTGTACTGGCGTGACTTTTGTAGATATTTTAAATTATGGCTATTCATAATAACTATAATGCCATTTCCATGTATCTTGTTTTATTCATGATTACTCTCCACAATACGTTTGGTGTCATGATGTGTTTCATACATATTGCATATCATTTCTAGTTTTTCTTCTTGATGTTTCGCTAAACAAGATGTAATCAACGTTACCAGTTCGTGGCTTTTGGGTTGCGTTGGGCACTCAGGTTCGAACCGGGTTTGGGTTCAGGGTTGGATTTGCTGCCCCAACGCTCAGGGTTCGTCCCTGGGCACCTGGGTGCAGTTTGGGTTCTTCTGGGACGAAGTCTGGGCGTTGGGACAGAGAACCAGCAGTCAAAAACACATTTTTTCATTTTTTTTTCCATTTTTAGTGGTTCGGCTATGAACCCTTAAAAGGAAATATCTGAAAGAAGAAAGAAAATAACCTAACTTGAAGCGTTAATTGAGGATTTGGAAGACACTGGCCAGGGCCAGTCAACTGATTTTCTGAACAGATGGCCAATTTGCAATGGAATACGTAATTCAATCCACATCCATCAATGACATTCAATCAGGAAATCATAAGCTAGATGTTGACAGCTTTCATTGTCTTTACTCTTCATATATAAGATGTGGCCTTTCAAAGCTAATGTGTCAACTGAAATTACTTTGATTTAATTGGGCATGCTAGGGATTACATGTGGATTAGTAATGTATAAATCATAAAGTTCAAACAATTATACAAACACCTAGCACCTGTACCTTCTAAGGGTTCACAGCTGAGTCACTAAAAATTATGAGTCATTATTAGTGACTTCAATTTAACATTTAAGTTTTAAGACTTTTAAGTTTGATGTGTTTAATTACAGCCACAAGATAATATCATAATTATTGATGTTTAATATTTATCATTTATGTTTAATGATTATCATGACATTTGGCATTCAGTTAGTATTTACTATTTTCGGTATTTTGTGATTTTTTTCATATTTTGTTTTTCATATCAATATGCATACTATATGGTTAATGACAATGTCACTAATTTCCTATTTAATAGGCTATAATTTCTATATTTTTTAATTTTTTTTTATATTTTTTATATGGACAAACCCAATAACGAACCCAAGGGAAAAAAAAATCACCGTACCGACAAACCGGGTTCTTCGAACCCGCACCAGAACCAAAAACGAACCGGTAACATTGGATGTAATTAATAGATGTTTAAAGAATGACCTCCAAACTGAAAGAACTCTGCTTGTCAATAAGTAACAGATCAAGATCTTTATTCTACTCATTCAAGTTTTTGGCACAAAATCAATCTAGTGCATAAAAACATGATCACTAGAAACTTTATATGGCTATTTCATGAATTGCTTCCATAGTTTTTCCAAGATTTTATGGAAATAAATTTTCAGGGAATAATGTCTGTATCAACATTTAAATGTCATGCGTACTTTTCTTGCAAAACTTATCCATTGAAAAGTGTTTTTTTCATTGGATGTTCCAGGCTTCCGCATTATTACTTTTGCCTCTGTTTGGAATGTTTATGATCTACTCATTCATCTTTGGGTAAGTCGGTATATGCCTAAAATGTCTGCCTCTTAGCATCAAGATTCAAACAAGCTTCTCCAAAATGCACCTATCTTTGAGTTCATTTTGTAATGATACGATGGTGCAGCGTGAGTAAGAAAACTGCTAAACCTGCTCGAAGCAGCCACACTCGCAACACAAGAAGAAAATCTATTCGTAGCCGTGCCAACAAGCAAAGTTGAAGAGTGAAAATGAGTGAGACATTATTGTATAGTTCTAAAGGCATTTGGCTAGAGTTGACATTTGGCATAAGGTGAGCAACGTAAACTAGCTTAGGTAGTTTTAAGAATTAACAAATTCTCTCTACTTCTGCATTTCTTGTGGATGTATATAAATCTTATCTATTATCAGCCTGATTAAATCTTTAAATTTTATTGTTTTTTTAGTGGATCACATTTTCGTTTGGGTATATTGAGGACTGAAGCATATATTCATGAGAGATTAAAAAATTTTCTTTGCAGGGGCTATGAGAATGATTTTACTTTGCATTTTTTAATGCATTGCTTTTGAAGTCAGGCTTGAATTTACTTGTATATGTTCTTGGATGCATTCTATTGATGAAGATAACTAGTTTTTTTGCAATGTAATTTGGCTGTTATTGAACGGTATTGAATCACGTCTACTGACTTTGTTGATGTTTTGTAGTCTTAAATTGTATTACCTTGTTGTATATGGTTTCATTTGTGGCTTCTTGTGATTTTTGAGTCTAAATTGAACATGGAATGGATCAAGGTAGGTCATGGTTTGAATTTTAATCCTCGTTCAATTAGTTAAAGCATATTTTTCAGGAAAAAGTTTTAATAGAAAACGGAAAACCAATGATTTTCAGTTTAAATTGGGCAACATAATGTTTAAAGCAAAAGAGGACTAGTTAGTCCCCACTTAGAACCTTTTTTTATGAATAATTTTAAATGCATGCACTATTGTTGAAAAGTTGATCAATCAAATCTCTTGTGCTTTCAAGTTAAGTTACCAATGCTTTGAGCTATCTTATGAATAAGAACTAGACTTTGTATACTCTCAAGATTCTTGAAACTATTGTCGAAAAGTTGATCAATTAGATCCCCTAAGCTTTCAAGATAAAGTTACCAACGATCTATGCTAACTTATGAATGAGAATTGAAGTCTATACACTCTTAAGATACTTAACCTTTCTAACAACTCAGAAATGTACTTAGTTTGAGCAATGAAAATACTTTTATCTTTTCGAGTTACCTCTATCCCTGAGTAGTAGTGAGGAAGACCAAGATTTGTCATTTCAAACCCTTCTTTTAGTTCCTCACAACCATTGTGTTTGTCATCATTCCTTATAACAAAGAAGTCATCAACATAGAGGACAAGAGTCACCAATTTGTTTCCCTACTCTTTACTATACGGAGTATCATTTGATTCATTGTGCACAAAACCATTTTTTCACAAGAATCATTTTTTTAATACCAAGCTCTTGGTGCTTGTTTGAGCTCATACAATGCTTTTGACTAATCGATACACTTGATGGTTGTCATTGACAATCTCAAAACCTTGCACTCTTGACATCCACTTGATGTATTTTCTACCTATTTTCTACTGTAGATGCAAGACGAATAGTATGCCACTTGGTAATGGGAGCAAATGTTTCCTCATAAACGATACTTTCTTGTTGTGCATAACATTTCGTAACAAATCGTGATGTATGTTTATCAATGGAACCATAAAATTTCTACTTAACTATGTAAACCCACTTGCATCCAATGGGTTGAATATGTGAAGCACGATCAACGAGAACCCAAGTAATTATTGTTCAAGCTAACATTATATTCAACCTACATAGCATTTTACCTAACGTTTTCTAAAGATGCTTCTTCAAAAGTAGATCGTTTGGTTAAGGAAGTAGCAATCATTGCATAATTTCCCTGTTTGCGATAACTTATGTGCCCTATTTTATTAACATCCTCTGCTTTTAAGTCAGAAAAAGTACTATGACCTTGCTGAGGATAATTCTATAAACTATCAAGATTGGGAACACTAGAAGCATCTACATGTCAATCAATATGTGCACCACTCTAATTATTTGTTTGTGGAGAAGAAGAACTAGCTAGCTGGGGGACTTCAAAAACTTTCATTATTTTCTAAGTATCATTACCCAAATAATCATAAGATGATGTATTAGCCACCTATGAAATAGAAGTTTCTTGTTCCATTGATCATCCCTTTAGTAATTTCATGCTTTTGTATGTTTCTCTCCAACTTATGAAACTGCGAGCCAAGTTTTAGAGTGTTCATGTTCCTAAACACAAAAAACATCTCCATGAATCACCAATTTCTTTCTATCATGTGCAAGCGATTGATGCCTCTTTTTGTCATCAAAATACCCAAGAAAGATGTATTTTCTACTCCCTAGGTTCCAACTTAGTTCTACATTCTACATGAACTTGAACATAATAAGTGCATCCAAAAATTCTTGTTTTACCTTGGGCTTAAATCTATTCCATGCCTCATAAGGTGATTTTTCCAAAAGAGCAATTACGAGGGACCTACTCCTCAAATACAAAGCAACAACCCCTACTTCAGCCCAAAATTTGTTATCCAATTGTTTATAGTACAACATATCCCCTGTTGTACCTTCTGAAGTCTTGTTCATCTTATTAGAAACTCCATTTTGTAGTGGAGTATAGGAAGTAGGGTATTGTCATTTGATTCCATGTTTCTGACAATATTCTTGAAACTTGTTTGAGATATACGCATCTCCATTATCTGTCCTAAATGAGTCCAATTTGAAATTTGTTTGTTTTTCAACAAAGTGTAAGAACTGAACAAACTTAATGATTTTTTTAATTCGTTTTTAAGGAAATAAATCCATGTCATCTAGTTGTACCTAAAATATGAATTCATGAATTTTTTAAAATTTTGGTTCCCACTTGAAGAAACTGGAAGTTTGGCATTGGATCAATGGGGCCTCATAGGCATACCAAATCTTCTACTTTCACTTGAAGAAATTTTATTTAGGAGAAACTAGAGAAATCAAGTACCATTCACACCTCAAGTGCGTAATAAGTGCAATTATTCCATTTTGTCATTTCTTTCACATCTGACCTCCATTTTGGTTCTCATTTGATGCATTGAAAAGATATTGTCCTAAGGATAATCTTTGTTTCAGATCTGAGAGTCCCAAACTTCATAGGTTTTTCATACGGATGATTTGGTATTTTGGAACCTAATATGAACAAATGGCGAACTAGGTGCAAATTCTCCAGTTTGTCATATCTTTCACATCTGGCCGCTATTTTGGTTCTCGTTCGATGTATTGAAAAAATATTGTCTGAAGGACCATCTTTGTTTCAGATCTCCAAGTCCCAAACTTCATAGATTTTTCATATCAAAGATCTAGAACTTTGGAGCCCAATAGATACAAAGGGCGAACTAGGGGAAAATTCTTTGTTGTCATATTTTTCACATCTGGACTTCATTTTGGTTTTCGTTTGATGTGTTGGAAAGATATTGTCATAAGGATTATATTTGTTTAAGATCTCAAAGTCCCAAACTTCATAATTTTTTCATCCTTGAAGATCCGGAACTTTGGAGCCCAATAAGAACAAAGGGCAACCCAGATGCAAATTCTCCATATTGTCATATCTTCCACATCCAGACTTCGTTTTAGTTCTCATTTGATTCGTTGGAAAGATATTGTCTTGAGGATCATCTTTGCTTAAGATATCATAGGCCCAAACTTTATAGATTTTGCACACCAAAGATCTAAAACTTTGAAGGTGTTTCGGTCCGACCTCGCAGACATGTGAGATGTGTGGGCATGATAGATACATTGGGTGCGTTAGGTACATTGGGTGCGCCAAAATGCAAATATTTTTGTTTTCAAATTCTTGTTTTGACTATATCTTTTGCGTCTGGGCTTTGTTTTGGCTCTCGTTTTCAGATTCTTGATTGGCCATATCTTTTACATTTGAACTCTATTTTAGCTCCCATTTGAAGCTTGGAAAAGGTCTTGATTCAATGATGTGAAATATTGGATCCATAGACTTTTGATGGGTTCAATTTTCAATTTTTTTGTAAATATCTTTTTGTAGAACTCAATTTCATGTTAGTGTGAACGTACTATTTCTAGACTATATCAACCAATGGATAAGGGTTAGTGTTTTTATTTAAGTCACTTTATTAAAAAGTGAAATATAAATGTAAAATAGAAACAAACAAAAATGAGAATACAAAAGGTCAAAATAAGAATATGAAAGGTCATTTCATCCTCCTATATGTTATAAATAGGAGATATAACAATTGTAAAAGAGTTATTCTTTCTTTCAAGCTCTTGGGGAAGAGTTGGTTGCAACTTTGTGTGTGAGCTATGTAATGTTTTGAATTTGAGCAATGGAATGCAAACAAACAAGTGATATCAATTTTTGGCTTTGTGGGTTTTAATGTTATTGGTTTGTAAATTCTGTATATATATTCGTAGATAGAGAATCCATTAAAATTTTGCACTTTTTTTGGTTGTATGCAATTCATGGCGTTTCTAAACTGTGTTGTAAACCCCATGTATGGGCTTTGTACCAAGTGTATCCAATTGAAGTTTTGAAGAGACTTTGTATTTACAAGGAAGCATTTCTTTTCTATTATATCTGTTGAAATTATATCTATTTTTGTGTGATGAATAATTTCCAGCTTTTTTATTTGATTTCGAGTTATTCTGACGGTTCTCTACATTCATTTTGTCATGGGTTTCTCAACCTTCACCTCCATCCTCATTCTTTCTCCTTCCACCATTTCTCAAAAAAATTTCCTTGTAATTTCTGGTAAGAAGTACACAAAAACCCAAAAGATATCATAAAGGCTCCTGCGAACCAATTGCAAACATTTGTTGGCTTGGCAAGTGGACTCCTTAGGGAACTTTTTCCTATTTTGTTTGCCCAAAACACAACAAACACAAAACACACTCTCCCCTGAAAGTGGGCAAACCATAAAACATATTATGCTTGTACCATTCTACTGAAGAATAAACATTAATATGTCTATACCATAAATGTCACATTCATTGCGGGGATATTGAACCTATTTTAACAAGTGCCACCAATTCTTGCGAGGGAGAAGCACTGTACAATGCATTCTTACAAACTTTCTATCATTATACCATGTATAGATAGTTTTGTACCCATCCTTGATTAAATTGATGTAGACAAGCTCATTCTCTAACACAATTTGACACCCTTTCTTTTGAATGGTGACTAAAGAAAGGAGATGTTTCTTCAATGTAGGCACATGTTAAACCTCTATAAAAAAATGAAATAGAACCATCAAGGAGCAAAATGCTAATAGATCCAACACCTCGAGGAATATGCATAAATTTAACTGTCAAGGTAACAAGTGCTAAAGATGCTTCTTTGTAATGCCAAAATAAGGCTCATTTGTAAGCCATATGTTTTGTGACACTTGTAGCTATGAGCCAACCATCAACGAACTCATCCCTATCCTTAGACTCTGATGCAGTCATGGTTAAGGGTCTAAATTAACAGACACCTTAAATCACATATTCTTTAGATTACATAGAGACATGATTCAATAATATAATAACCAAAATAGCTTAGATTTCTATTGATTCCAGGCCCAAAAATTTACGATGACACCCACAATGACAACACAACAATCTCAAATGAGATGTGTTACAATATCAGAGCCTTAGATCTTTGGTTGCTAATTCATAGTCTTTGCAAATTTAGCGATATCTCAGAATAGTCAATTATGATCTATCCTTCAACACTCCCTCCTAAAAGTCTCTATGCATAAGTGTAGGGGCATGATTATAAATGTGCAAGACCCACCTACTTATATTAAGTGCTTAACAACACACTAATAATATTAAATGCTTAACATAGCGTTGAGGATAATACGTCACAATAAGGATAATACGTCACAATAGAGCATATTACTTAGTAACACAACTTGATATGTTATAGCGTATCATAAGTAACATGTTATCACCTTTTGCTATCCCAATACAATCTATCCAAAAATTAATGGTCAGATAGATGAGAATTAGACCTTTATGCCATTTGTTAGATCACCAAAACCAAAAATGTCTCCATAAGCAATGTGGTTCAATTGATAGATATAAGAACCTCAAACAAATATGCTGGCTTACTACAAACTTCATATATATCATGAATCTTTCTGTGCATTACCGCATGGTTCCCAATGGAAATGGAATGTGTGGTAATGCTATCCCAATTTTGAAAGTTCTGAATTAACTATATTGATGTTAAACAAGCTCTCAAAGTTAATCCCGTGCTCAAATCTTATTAGAAGTTAACGTAGTGCTTGTGCAATGAAGATATAACTCCTTGAAGACCTTTCTAACACATCAACTCTTTTACTTATCTAGAAAAGAACTAGACTATGTGATGACTCCATTGAGTGTTTCGATGCTCTAGAAGATACTGCAAACCTTTAGAAATGCCTCACAAATCTATGCACTATTCCAATTGATCAAAAGACTTGACAAACTTTTTTTTGCAAAGCTTCATAAGCTTATTCAAACTAAGACAACAATTGTGTGCATCAAAACACTTAACAAAACTTACAAACAAAGTCTTGTATGCAATCCACAAAACTAGACTTAATTGTCTTTCCTAATCTAACATATTTTTGCTTGATGCAGGGTTACATGTTAACCTAGATGCTCCTCAATCATACACCCTAGGTATTTAAAAGAAACATGAGTTTTTGCTCATGTGCCTTTTGCTGATGATTTCCTATACTTTGTAGCTTTTGATGCACATATCAATGTTGCATCTTCAATGTCTCGACCCTTCTTGACTAGATATTTTGTATACTCTCTATTGCGCGTCTTTTTGCTAATTATTGTGTCAATCACTTGTTCCACCTCTTTGTGCCTTTTTTTTGGCATCTACACTCTCCAGCCTCTCTCTCTAGAGTTTAAATTTGAATTTGAATATGTGCTTCCACTATTATGCGTTTCATGATAAGGATACAAATATGTGACATTGAAAATAGGTGAAATGTCAATTCCTTCAACTCAATTTCATAATAATTTTTTGCAAACTTCCATAACACTCTACACAGTTCAATCTTCTTCCACTCCAACTTATTATATGTTCCTTTTGGAAACCTCTCTTTCTTTGAGTGTGCTAAGACCACATGCCCAACCTGATACTCTACTTCTATTTTCTTCATATTTGTGCATTGCTTATACTTTGTACTCATATTCAATTGTTCATGTACTTGCTTAGGCATATCTCTCATATGTTGGGCAAAATCATGTGTTTGTGCTTTTTCTATACTCACTTTTATTGTTACCTAACTCCGCAACTCCTCTTGGAATTAACCTACACATAATTTGAAATGGAGTCTTTTTCGTCCTCCTTTTAACTTAATTATTATAGGCGAGCTCAGCGTGTGCCATAATATTATCCCATGTTCTTAGCTTACCTTTAATTAAACATCACAACAAATTACCCAAAATCCTATTGATTACTTCCGTTTGCCCATTTGTCTTAAGATGATATGTTGAACTACATTGCAACTTGGCGTTCAAATTTTTTCAATGTCCAAAAATGTCCTACAAATTTTACATCTTTGTTTTATACTCTACTACACCATGCAACTTTACAATCTCCTTAAAAAACAAGTTGGCAATGCTTATTGCATGATTAGTTTTCTTATAAGTCACAAAATGTGTCGTATTTAAAAATTTATCAACTACCTCAAATACTAAATCATTTCCTCTGTGTTCTAAGCAATCGTAAAACAAAATCCATACTTATATCTTCCCATGATCTTTTTGAAATACGCAATGGGTGATACAACCTTGCATTTTGATTTCTCCCTTTGGCTAATTGATAAGCACATCTCTAAACAAATTTCCGCACATATGTGCTCATATGTGGCAAAAAATAGTTTTCCGTTTTTTGCATTAATATCTTGTCATAACGAAAATGCCCTATCAAACTTCCACTATATTTCTCCTTAATCAAATTCTCTCACATTGATCTTCATGGTATACATAATTGCGTTCCTTTGAACAATTTTTTTTTGGAATAAAATAATTTAACCGTGGTGACCTGTGACCACTCTGGTTTTGCACATGCCTTCCATGCTTTTTGAAAATATTCCCCATTTACGTATTGTTCATTCATAAGATTGAATTCTATGACTTCTACTCTCAATTCATTCAATAACAAAACTTTGCGGCTCAAAGCATTTGCAATTTTGTTTGACTTTCCAGTCTTGTGTTTCAACAAAAATGAATAGCTTTGTATGAATTCAACCCACTTCATATGTCGTTGATTAAACTTACTTTAACTATAATGGTTGATGATTTGTATACATCATAAACTCCTTATGTAACATATAATGTCTCAACTTTTTGAGTACTTACACAATCACATAAAACTCCTAATCATATACTAAAAACTTCTTTGTATCATTTAACTTCTCACTGGAATATGAGACAGGTTTTACTTCTTGACTTAATATTGCACCTATTACTATGCCACTAGCATCACAAGCTACTTGAAATACTTTATCAAACTTTGGCAATGCCAACATTGGTTGTTTAGTTGTTTTTCGTTTCAACTGTTGGAAACTATGTTTTGATTCAAACTAAGATAACAATTGGGCGCATCAACGCACTTGCACAAAACTTACAAAGACACACACAATCATAAACTTGCGCAAAAATAGACTTAGCTAACTTTCATAATCTAAAACATTTTTGATTTATACAAGATCACATGTGAACTTTGATACTGTTGCATCACTTCGTATAGACTATATTAACACACTCCTCTAACATTATGAAAATAGACTTTGTTGCAATGTTTCTGAACTCATTATATTCATGCTCTACATATTGGACAAAATCTTGGTTTTGAATTTTTTTACGAGATCTAGTGCTGCATTATGATGAAGTTTGTCACATCAATGGCCCTTTATTTATGATCTACCTCTACCTCTACTTTTGAATTGACCTCATCCTTGATAATGTGAATAAGTATGAGAATGATGAAGATTACTATTGCTATGTTGATGTTATCACTGCTATTATGATAATGTTTTCTTGACCTTGAAATCTTCTCCTTAGAAACTTCTACCCCCTCTATAGATTTGATGACTATTAGTATTTCAACTATTAAGCCCTTGTTTAGACACTATCACACGAGCTTCTTATGTTTTTTTCCTTTGAAACTTCTATTCCCTATATAGTGCTGATGACTACTAGTATTTCAACTACTAGCCCCTTGTTTAGATTTTATCTTAGAAACTTCTCATATTTTTTTAATTCTTCTGGGGTAAAGCCATATCAAGTTGAATGAGAAATTCAACAAGCTTGTCAAATGTAGTACCTATGCGCTGATTAAAAACATACAACATTTTGACAAAGTTCTTGTAAGAACTAGATATAATCTCTTCAATGCAACAATAACTAGACATAATCTCTTCAATGCAACAATAACTATAAAATCATCATCTAGTTACCCAAAACCTACCTTAGTGTATTCTGCTACAATATTTTTACATTTGTGAATGTGCCCCCTATATCTCCTCTATTAGCTAAAGAAAAAGTAAATAATTTCATATGGGTAAGTGCAAGAAGTTGAGAGGCTAAAATGGGGTCTTAAGTGGACATGTTTTTGCTAAAAAGTAAGAACCCTAAACTTACATAGACTATTTGAGATACCTACACTCGAGATTTGAAGTTGATTTAAGATCATGAATTGTCACATTTTGAGTCTAGTTTTTATTTTTATTTTTTTATTGAAAATGGTGAAATATAAGTGTGTCAAACCATTAAAATTTGAAGAGGTACTCTTATTTTCTAGAAAAAACATGGTAGATATTCGGCTATGCTCTTCCCATATAAGATCATGTAGATTGTTACTTATATTTTTTTAAAATTTTAATGAATATTTATATTTTTAAAATAATTTTACAAATAAATAGACCATGAAAATGATAAATAATGAATAGCCAAGCATGCCCCACGTATACTTTAACTCTGCTATTTATTTGGTTACAAGATTTTTATTATTGCTTTGAGAAATCAATCCAAAAATCATAACATCTTGGCCATACAATAGAGTTTAGCACATGGTTTTCCTGAAGAATTTTACTTGAGCCCAACACATTGATGCAAATAGATCAATGCCATTTTCCATCCATGAACGAGAATTTTTTAGAGAAGGTAATGGAGTTATTAATCCATGTGTTGAACTTAAAATCCAAGATAAGAACCTTGAGATTGATATCAATCGACATTTTTTGATAGATGTATTTAAAATAGTTATAATAGTACATTTATATTTGTAGAATATGGGACATATAAAAACATATTTAAAAATGAATAAATATGAAACCCTTAAAGTAGTCAAATTATGAAAAAAATAATAATAGAAAAATGAGAGCTTGCTTCACATGATAGCCCTATTTTCATAAAATATATGGATGAAATTCAATGATTATCATGGTTGAAAGTAGATTTTGCAATTTCTAGTATGAAACACAGATTGAGTTGTGTATGTGCAGGTCTAGTTTTTAGGCTTGGATTTCCAAACCTAATTCATGTACATGCTATAATGTGTATTTTCTATAACTTTAACATGATATAGAAAGTATGTGTTACTGTGGGTATAACATCATAAGGGTCTAAAGGTTGAACATATATAAGAATTGCATTACGTACATATTGGAATAAACATCAAGTATAAATTACATGTATATTCTTAATACTTCAATATTTTAATAAATATAAGAAATTAGGGGCACTCTACATCTCCTGGAATTAGTCTTAGAACTCCAAGAGTTATTGTTTAAAATATAATTAGTTAAAATCTAATTTGGTTAGTATTTGGTCATTTTGAGGATTTTAGTCTTGGACCTGAGGCTTTTAGGGTGTATCTTTTGCACTAGGTGTCACTTTTGGCCAATCCTATAGTCGTTTTATAGATTTTTGGGCCTTCCAGATAAATTGCTTACATTTGTAGGGGTTTTTGGTGTGTCAAATTTAAATTGAAAAATATTACATCTTTGAGTGATAATGAGAGTTGTGAAGATATTGACACATGAACTTATATAGACACCGACTGAATGCCACTTAAAAGAATGTTGTTTATGAGAATTAATTAGATCCAATGGTATACCTAACTGCCACATTTCATTGGTTCAATCAAGGGTACAATTGGGTGTAATGGAATCACAATTCATGCTAATTGGTTGAAATTAGGTTTGTTGGGATCAATTAGTCCCAATTATGTTTTCAATTAAACCAATTACTCGATTAATTCAAGGAACTGTATAATATGAGATAAGTGAGTTTCAATTCAAATTAATTGGTTGTAATTAGGTTATAATGACTTAATTATCAAAACATGCATACTTGATTGAACTAATAACTTGATAGTTGTAATCAACAAATAAATTAGGGGTAATTGAACATTGATGTGCACTAATTGATCACATCCCCTTAATATGGTCACATTCCCTTAATAAGGTCACCATCTTATGGTTCATCAAGACACGATGCAAACTAATTTTTTACAATCAAGCCTGTGGGCCCCAAATATCCATAATTACGCACCTTATTGACTTAGTTACTCATTTGGTTTAATTGTTAGGTTGTGGAGCTAAAAGCTTCACCAAGATGCAAACAGGAGGAGTTACGGAGGTTGCGGAGAGTTACAGAATGAGTTGCAGGGCAACCGACGTCGATCAGATAGCAGTGAAGAAGCAACCGACGTCGGTTACCAGTCGGCCGACATCGGTCAGGGAAGAGCCGACGTCGACAACTATGCGTGAACATGCAGTTTGCATGTTGATTTCGGAGAGTCTATTTTTGGACTGTTAGTTTGCATGTTAAAGACTAATTATAGTCTTGAGTTGCGTGTCTAATTATTGTAATTAAGAATGTCTAATTATTGTAAGCATGAGATCTATATATAGACTCATGGGCTGTATTGTAAATAAGTGCTAGAGAGTAAGAGAGCAAAATAAGCTCCTTCAGAGAGAGGAGAGCAATGGTGTGTTCCTCTTAGTGCCACAGTACCAAGTGTGGGTGCTGGTTTGGAGAATCAGAAGGGTTCTTCATGTATGTATGATCTTGGTCAGCAGGTGTGCATGGCTTTTTTTGGAGATCTACAATGGTGAGTAAGGTCTGGTGATTTGCAGGTAGTAGCAGAGAGCAGGAGATCTACTTGGAGTACGATTGTGTACTTGGTGTACTGGCAGCGTTGTTACTGACTGGTGGAGGTGAACATCAATTCTGTATTGGAGTTGATTGTTGGGACAGAGAGAGAGAGGGAAGGTCTTGAGGTGTGGCAAGCCTTTGAGGTGGAAGAAGAAGTGGCATCTTCTTTATTGTATTTTATTCTAAGTGATTATTAATACAATTGTGTATTGTCTCTCATATTCTTGTGTTGTTTCATATTTTTAGTTACTTATTGATTCTGGTTAAATTTCGTGTTTAGTTGCTAATACAAGAGGTAATCATATATGCTCTAATTAGTGGAGCAAGATCCTGACAAGTGGTATCAGAGCTTTTGGTTGGGTTACTAACAGGTGGTTTCAGATCTGGTTAGTGTTTGTTGATTACAGGTCACTCTCAGAGGTTTTAGATTGAGTGGGAGTATAGCAATGGCAGAAGAAAGTAAGCTACGAATGGAGAAACTGAATAGCACGAATGGTCTGATTGATGGAAAGAAAGAGCAGGGAAAAGGAGATTGTTGGTCGGTAGAAGATCAGCGTGTAGAAGCAGATGTTGCAGGTGACGTTGCACATGGTGCTCTGGATAAAGTAGAATCTTGGTTTACAGATTCTTTTGCCTCTTTCCATCCAGCGCGAAATAGAGCATTTTTTCATGGACATGTCTTTGGAGACATTGGAGAGATTTATTTAGGGGTTGGTGAGTCTTGTCAAATCATTGACGAAGGGGAAGTGAAACTGAAATTGCAGACAGATAACACACAGGTGTTGAAGAAGGTCATGCAGGGCTTAATCTTGGAGATGAGTCTAATTTCTTCAAGAGAGTTGAGTGATGGGAGATGCACTGTAACTCTCACAGCGGATGCACTTGAATTAGATGGTGGTAAGAAAGTAGGTATCATTTATCTATCTACTTATATTACTGATTCACCTTCTGTTGCAGAGATGTGGCTTTGTAGGCTTGGTCACATATATAGGAGGGGAATGCATGTTCTTAAGCGGAAGACATATATCTTTGATAAACTTAAGAACTGAAAGGCCTTGGTGTTCATGGAGGAGATGGCAGATAGAGATCAGCTGAGGGGACTGAATTATTCTAAGCAGGGCTGTGTTGATTTGAACAGGGTTTTGATCTAAAAGGAGCTCGCGGGTAAAAAGTCATCACTCACAGGCGAACACAGGTACTGGCGTCGATCATACAGTAACCGACGTCGGCAATAGGAAGACCGACGTCGGTGAGATAGGAACCGACGTCGGCAGAAGGGATACCAGCGTCAGCCAGGGAAACAATGACGGTAGTCAGGGTCAGTGCAGGGAACCGACATCGGTCGGATGCAGACTGGGAGATGGCCGAGATCGGTCACTGAAACAGATGATGGGCAGACAACAAGCTATCAAAAAGGTCTCAAACGCTCATATGGAGGTCAGAAAGGGTAAGTGAACCTCATATTTGTTGTTCACCTTCTTTATATTGCTTATTGATGGTCAAGAACCAGGAAGACGTGAAGATGCAATGCGGGTAGAACCAGATACAGTGGGAGCTTGGCATGGATGAGGAATGTGAGTCCTTGGAGAAGAACCAAACATGTGTTTTGTTGGTGGAGTTGTCAGCTGGAAGAAAGCACTGGATGAGGGATGGATTCCCAAGTTAGAGAAGAGAGTTGATGGACACGTGAGACGAAAGGCCAATGTATATGGTCTTGAGGAAGCTGCAGGACAGTGGTACAAGTTTTTGACATGTGGATGACAAAGCAGGGCTCTAGTCAATGTCAGTGTAACTATTGTGTTTGTCTTATCAGGTGGATGATGAGTCGCGACATTATCTAGTTACTGTATGTGGGTGATTTGCTAGCAGGTTTGTACATACAGAGATTTGCTGAGCTAAGGGTAAGGTTAGTTCAGAGGTATGTCATGAAGAATTTGGAGTAGTGAAATTCTTTGGCATAAGAGACATAGAGATTTTGTCTCCAATGGGAGCTGATGTGAAGACGGTGTTGGCGGGGTTCAAGATGCAAAAAGCTTCACTAAGATGCAAACAGGAAGAGTTACGGAGGTTGCGGAGGATCAACCAACGTCAGTCAGATAGCAGTGAAGAAGCAACCGACGTCGGTTACCAGTCGGCCAACATCGGTCAGGGAAGAGCCGACGTCGGTAGCCTGTGCGTGAACATGCAGTTTGCATGTTGATTCCAGAGAGTCTATTTTTGGACTGTTAGTTTGCATGTTAAAGACTAATTATAGTCTTGAGTTGCGTGTCTAATTATTGTAATTAAGAATGTCTAATTATTGTAAGCATGAGATCTATATATAGACTCATGGGCTGTATTGTAAATAAGTGCTAGAGAGTAAGAGAGCAAAATAAGCTCTTTCAGAGAGAGGAGAGCAATGGTGTGTTCCTCCTAGTGCCACAGTTCCAAGTGTGGGTGCTGGTTTGGAGAATCAGAAGGGTTTTTGGTGTATGTATGATCTTGGTCAGCAGATGTGTATGGCTTATTTTGGAGATCTACAATGGTGAGTAAGGTCTGGTGATTTGCAGGTAGCAGCAGAGAGCAGAAGATCTACTTGGAGTACGGTTGTGTACTTGGTGTACTGGCAGCGTTGTTACTGACTGGTAGAGGTGAACATCAATTCTGTATTGGAGTTGATTGTTGGGACCGAGAGAGAGAGGGAAGAAGGTCTTGAGGTGTGGCAAGCCTTTGAGGTGGAAGAAGTGGCATCTTCTTTATTGTATTTTCTTCTGAGTGATTATTAATACAATTGTGTATTGTCTCTCATATTTCTGTGTTGTTTCATATTTCTAGTTACTTATTGATTCTGGGTAAATTCCGTGTTTAGTTGCTAATACAAGAGGTAATCATATATGCTCTAATTGGTGGAGCAAGATCCTGACATTAATTAGGTGGGATATTGAGGTTAATCAAGTCTAATTCATTCATATAATTAAGGTGGATTTGGGGAAAAGTGAATATAATTGAGCACAATTTTATTATTATTTTGTGTTCATAGGTTATTAGTGGATCCATTTCAATGGAAAAATTCCCCAACTATGTGTGAGTGAAGAAGGTGGATATGAGAAAAATCTCAACAAAAAGGTATGTTTGGTTGTATTTAGGCAAACAAATAAACCTATAATACTGACGTCACACCTATTTGGGTGCAAATGAGACATAATTGACATTCATTACTCAAATACACCTACTTGGGCTTAAATTCAACATAAATTATCAACTACCTAGGCCTTCATAACAAGAAGTTAGGATTTTGTTGTGGCAATCCTAACCTATACGGGGCCTATTCAAACATAATATCAAGGGGAAGGGGTGTGTGTGTGTGTGTGTGTGTGTGTGTGTGTGTGAGTTGTGTAATTGGTTCAATGAGTGATGAATTTTGGGTGAGTTGAATTGAAAATGATATCATATAGTCACAATTAGGTTAACATCGCTAAAATTGACTTAAATTACATCTTTGATTGAACCAATCGAGTAATATTTTTAATCATTGATGAAATTAGAGCTTATTGAGACCCATTAATATAATATAGTTGCAATAAGGATCATGTGGTTCAAATTGATTCAAATTATGTTAATGGTTGAAAAAATTGAGAACTGATTCTAAAAGTGATGAAATTTGGGCCAATTGAGCCCTAATTACATTGTATTATCACAAATTGTGAGGCTCAAAATGGCCCAAATTGCACCCCTAATTGAAACAATTGACTAATTGGTTGAACTAGTGAAATAGAGTTTAATGACTTCGAAATCACATCGTATAATTACGATTAGGTTCATGGGGGCTTAAATTGAACTAAAATATGCCTCTGATTGAATTAATCAAGTGACTGGTTCAATTAATGATGAAATTAGGGCCAATTGAGCCCTAAACCATATCTATAGTCACAATTACGTTCATGGGGCTCTTATTGGCCTAAACTATGTCCACGAATGAAGGAATTAAGGAACTGGTTCAATCAGTGATGAAATTGGGACCAACTTAGCCCTAAAACAAATTTATAGATGCAATTGGGTTCATGGGCCTCAATTTTTTTTGCATTGCGTCCCTTATTGAACTAATCGAGTAATTGGTTCAATAAGTAATGAAGTTGAGGCCAATTGAGCCCCAAATAACATTATATATTTGTAATTAGATTTATGAGGTTAAAATTTGCCCAAATTGTGTCCCTCATTGGTTCAATCAATGATGACATTGAAGTCAATTAAGTCCTAAATCACTTCATATTATCACAATTAGGTTCATAGGGCTAAAATTGTCCCAAATTGTGTCATTTCCTTCCCCAATCAAGTAATTGGTTCAATCAGTGATGAAATTTGGGCCAATTGATCTTCAAATCACATCGTATATTTACAATCAAGTTCACATGCTCTAATTAGCACAAATTGCATCCCTGATTGAACGAATCAAATAATTAGTTCAATTAGTGATTAAATTAGGGAAATTGAGTTTCCAATCACATCGTATTATTGCAATTAGGTTCACAGAGAAATATGTGAGTCAATATTATAAAGCACCTCTCACTATCTTTGTGTGATGTGATGTTTGTAAACTTTGATTTTGACACACCTAGAACTCCCACAAATGCAAACAATCAACTTGGAAAAACATAAAACCTAGAAAACGACTATAAGTTTGAAATCAACGAACACCGAGTGCAAAGGTTTTGCCAAGAAAGCCTTATGTTCAATACTGAAATCTTGAAAATACCAAGTATTGACCATATTAGATTTTGTAAAACTATCTGCTAAATGTAACCCATGGAGCTCAGAGACAAAATCTAGAAGATGTAGAGGCCCAATTTTTTTATATTTACTAAAATAAATTTAACTATAAATGACATGCTATGTCATTCAATCCTTCAACGTCTACTTGGAAACTGTAGCAATACTTAACCAATAGTAATGCACATGCATTATAACGCGTACGTTTTTATGTTTGGTAATTACTAGGCAAAAAAAATCTTGTATGCATTCCCATGTAAATTGTATTTCGATAGAAAATTATCTTCTTTTTGGCCCCCAACATCCTATACTTACACATATGTATGCCAATTTTATTATGCTTAGTTTTTTAAAGCATAGAAAACTAACAACATTTCTCGTGCAACATAGTTATGAGGATAAAAATTTTGTGTACATAAATGTTCTTTGTGGAACAATATATTATAAGAGCTGGGTAGATGTAGAATATTGAGGGACAAAACAAAGGGTTTAAAGTGACAATTTTTTTCTGAAAATAACAATAGTTGAACTTGGAGAGAATTTTAGAGACACTTGAAAAAATAATTTGACAATGATGCATAAATATGAAATATGACATTTTGAATTTAGTTTCTAAATATATAATTTTTTTCAATACCTAAATGATAAAAGTGTGTGAAATGAATGCATTTATGACTGACTTAACAATTTTTTGTGAAAAGATAAAGAGATTGCATGTGTAAGAACACACTTTTTTTAAGTAAATAAATGAATCATTGCATGAAATTTCAAATATGGAAAGGTGAAATGTTGAAGATTGTTGAGAATATTTTTGATTATATATATATATATATATATATATATATATATATATATATATGATTGACTCAACAATTTTTTGTGAAAAGATAAAGAGATTGCATGTGTACGAACACACTTTTTTTAAGTAAAATAATGAATCATTGCATGAAATTTCAAATATGGAAAGGTGAAATGTTGAAGATTGTTGAGAATATTTTTGATTACTTATATATATATATATATATATGATAAAAGTGTGTGAAATGAATGCATTTATGACTGACTTAACAATTTTTTGTGAAAAAATAAAGAGATTGCATGTGTACGAACACACTTTTTTAAAGTAAATAAATGAATCATTGCATGAAATTTCAAATATAGAAAGGTGAAATGTTGAAGATTGTTGAGAATATTTTTGATTACTCATATATATATATATATGATAAAAGTGTGTGAAATGAATGCATTTATGACTGACTTAACAATTTTTTGTGAAAAGATAAAGAGATTGCATGTGTACGAACACACTTTTTTTAAGTGAATAAATGAATCATTGCATGAAATTTCAAATATGGAAAGGTGAAATGTTGAAGATTGTTGAGAATATTTTTGATTACTTATATATATATATATATATATATATATATATATATATATATATATATATATATATATATAAAGTCGAGATAGCTAAAAATTGAAATTGCAAGTGTACAGACAATTTTTTGAGCTTAACTTCATGAAAAGCATTAAAAAAAGGAAAAAAAAAACCATAGCCAACGATGTGTAGATTGTTGAAATATAAATTTTTATAAATTTTTGATTAATGGTCAAAAAGTTATAAGGGTATTTGTCACAATATGTGTATAGTCCATAATGAGTTATGTTTTGTAGAAATTAAGTAATAATAAAAAATAATAGTTTAATATTGAAAACTATTATATATTCAAAAACTATGTTTTTCCCTCTACAAACACATAATTTTATTTAAATAATAAAATATCCCTGATCAGATATGTCAGCAAAGACATAAATTTCTAAAAACTCATATGGATTGGTTCATGATAGGGATTAGGCTAGGTTCAAATAACCTAGACCTAAAACTGAGCGAAATTTAGGGGGAAAACAAAAAAGTGAAATATTAGAAATCTTAAAAGGGCGTATGCCCTTTGAAATGCCTTGTTTTCAAGAAATTTTTTTAAAAAAAATTTGTAACTCAATATAACAAAATATGGCCACTCTACATCTTATGAAATCAATTACAGAGCTATAAGAGTTACCATTTAGAGGTTAGTTTTTCATTATCTATTCTAGTCAATAATTAATTTTTCACTATTTCAAGATTAGAAGATAGAATGAGAAATGAAGTTTTGAATCATTTTACGCATGTAATAGATCTATAACATTGAGGATGATCTACCTACTTTATCTACTTGAGTATGCCCTACCTATTTTAGCTACTTGAGTATACCCTACTTGATTGAATAACCGAGCCATATCTTGATCTTGAGTATTCCCTACCTACCTTCTTGTACTTGAGTATGCCCTATCTACTTTAACTACTTAAGTATGCCCTACCTACTTTACCTACTTGAGTACATGCCATACCTGAATGAATACCCGATCCATATTTTGAATTTGAGTATGCCTTATCTAAATACCCGAGCCACATCTTGATTTTGACTATACCCTACCTACCTTTTTTTACTTGAGTATGCCCTACTTATTTTACCTACTTGAGTATTCCCTACCTACCTATCCTTCTTTCCTTACCTACTTGAGTTTTTCCCTACTTACCTATCCTTCTTTCTTTACCTACTTGAGTATGCCCTACCTAATTGAATATGCCCTACCTAATTGAATACCTAAGCCATATATTGATCTTGAATATCCATATCTAATCCTTATTGTATCTATCTTCCCTGAGTCATATCCTAAATACTCGATACTTGATTCAATACCCGAGACATATATTGAAAGGAGGGGGGCATTATCATGCTTGAAAATCAGTGTATGGGGCATTATCGAATCAAGGGATAAAGGAGAGGGGTCATTATCAAGGGATGCTTGAAAATCAGGAGAGGGGGAATTATCACCTATATAGAGAAAGGATAGGGGGAATTCACCAAGCCATATATTTAAAATAGAGGGGGCATTCTCACCTATATAGAGAAAGGACTGACTAGGGATGATCAGGTAAAATTATTGAAGACAAATTCGAGTCGAATTCTTAAATAATTTGTGAATTTTTTTTCAATAGGTCTATCGATATGCATAAATGATGGGCGTGTAGCATGCAACTTGTAACATATCTATAGCAATGATACAATGACTCATACATGACATCTAACGCATACTTAGTAATACATGTAGGTATGCGATTACTTATACGTGACATCTACTTATAGTCGTGATACAATCACTCATACTAGACACAAATGTAGCCAATCACCATAGTACATTCCATTCAGAATAGAAGGAATCAAAACACCATTCAAGCATCATCCTAAAAATATATTGTTCACTTCAAAACAAATGTCAGATAGATGGGTCAATACATGCATGCTTCAATTCCAATCTCATGCATGAATGACCTAATTGATTTATTCCATATTCATATAAAGTAGATTCTTCTTCTAGCATTCCAAATCCACAAAGGATAGTACCACTACCACAATAAATACCGCTACTATTTGGGGTGGAGAGGAATGTTTTCAAACCCTATTTTCTTAGACTCATATCAAAATCACTTATTTCTCTATCTCCCTCTCCTCAAACATTATGGAGAAAGGGGTTCAAGTGCATAAATCATCATTCATCATCATAATCACTCCCTCATCATTCATCATTGTCTATCATCCCTCTCTCATCTACCTTCATTATCCCTCATCATCCCTCATTGCCATTAATGGCATTGTCATTGCTCCTCATCATCCCTCATCATCCCTCATTGCCTTTAATGGCATTGTCATTGCTCCTCATCATCCCTCATCATCCCTAGTCACTCCCTCTTCAGCCCTCATTTTGCCTCATAATTTCTTTTCACTCCCTCAACATCCCTCATCATATCTAATCACTCCATCAACCCTCATCATCCCTAATGTCCCTAGTCACTCCTTCATTGTTCTAATCATCTATAATCACTCTATCAATGACCTCATTATCCTTAATCACACCCTAATCAACCCTCATCATCCCTAATCACTCCCTCATTGTCCCTCATTGCCCCTCATCATCCCTAATCACTCCCTCATTGTCCTTCATTGCCCCTCATCATTACGAACCACTCCCTCATCGACCCTCATCATCCCTAATCACTCCCTCATCAACCCTCATCATCCCTTATCATCATTAGTCACTCCTTCATCTGCCCTCACTATCCTTCATGGTTCGTAATCACTCCATCATCAACCCTTATCATCCCTAATCACTTCCTCATCAACCCTCATCATCCATGGTCACTCCCTTAACATCCCTCATTGTTCTTAATCACACCCTCATCAACCCTCATCATCCCTAATGACTCCCTAGATGAGAAGATTGTGAATGAAGCACGAGATCTAAGTGTTAAGGCTTCCTTGCAAGTATAAGCTAAAATGGAAGTAATATTACCTAAACAAGAGGAAAATAACAAGATAGTAGAGAAACAAATAAGGAAGAACTCCGTATAAGGAATGGTGAAACAAATAAGGATGTGAGAAGGATGAAGCAACAAATGATATAGAGCAAGTAGCCCATGAGATTGGGACTCGAGGGGGATTCAAATGCTGGTGGACCAAAAAATGCACATTCGACTAATCAATGCATTGATACCATATTTAAGTGTACACCTTTAACGAAGTAGGGCCCTTAAATTCATCTAAGATAAAGGTTACTTGAAAAAAAAAACTTTACCCAATGAAAAATAAACTAAAATTTATTTGTACCCTATATTAATAATCATTCAATTTGACGTGTCATTTAATATTCACAATTCATTGTATTTATTAACAAGGTTTTCTTATTCTTATAATTGAATTTTTATGTTCTTTTTGATAGGTTTTTGCATTTGATTTTGACATGAATGAAGATACAAACAAGCTTTTTTTATCTTGCATGGTGTGCACTCAAAATTTTTATAAACTTCACTAAAAACACATACAGAGACGCTGCTCCAATGGGTCTCTTAACTTATTTAAAGTAATGCTTGAACACTTCCAAAAAAGACTGGTAATTTTGATACTCAGTTATTCTTCTTCATTCTTTTGATTTATGTTTATTGTTAAAACTGGCCAAAACTCATTTGGTATTATGTTATTTGTAGCTTATTTCTCCTAAAATTGTTCCAAAGCTTGTAAACCAAATTGATGAAAATATGGTTCTGCAAGGACCAAGTGGCAGGAGTGGATTGTAAAATTACAAGGTACATCTACTCAACTCAAATTTCTGCAGAGTTGGGAATTTGTGCATCATTATGCATTAGAGTTTGAAGATTTTTTGGTTTTCGATTATATCTCTAGGTCTTATTTCAAGGTTTGCATATTTGGAATAAGTGGATTTGAGAAACACTTTACTACTTTTGATTCTAAGAAGAAAAATTGTGACTTAGGGAAGAGATGCCCTACTACTTGGTTGAAGAGTTTTGATCTACTGATTGAATGTAAGTTTATCATTGATTTGGTTTCTGAAGACGAATATAATGATGACGATGCAGGAGTGGGAGAAAATCTATGAAAAAATAGAAACCCTCTACCCATGGTAACTAAAAACTTTTCCCTCTATAATATTATAGCCATCTTATGAGTTTGTAGGTTTGATTTCATTTATTAGAATAGTATGTTTACTAGAATTGTGAGTCTCACATATACTAATTTCACCGTAGGCCAACCATCTCTTATGAAGACTAAGACCAAAAAATGAGTTATAAAAAACCTTACTATATTTCTTGCAGGATTCATGTTACCAAAGCAGAAAGAAATAAGACATAAATTGATTAATGATGTTGAGGGACAACGAGGGCCAATGAGGGTGTGACTAGGGGTGATGAGAGATGATGAGGGCCAATGATGGAGTGATTAGGGATGATGAGGGAGTGATTAAAGAGTGACTAGGGATGATGAGGGACAATGAGGGATGATGAAGGAGTGATTAGAGATTATTTGGGATGATGAGGGTTGATAAGGGTGTGATTAGGCATAATGAGGGTTGATGAGGGAGCGATTAAGGATGATTGTGGACTATGAAGGATAACAAGGGATGATGAGGGAGTGACTAGGGACAGTTATGGATTACTAGGGACAATTTGGGGTTTGGTGCTTATATTTTAGGTTTTAGGGCTTAGCATTTAGGTTTTAGGTATTGGGATTTTAGGGTTTACATGGTTGTTTAGTGTTTGGGGTTTAGCATTTAAAGTTTAAGGTTTAAGGTTTAGGGTTGAGGTTTTGGGGTTTATGGTTTAGGTTTTATAGTTTATGGTTTATGGTTAGAGGGTTAGGCTTTAAAAATTTAGAGTTTAGGGTTTGTGGGTTAGGGTTTACAGTTTGTGTTTAGGGTTTGGGGTTTATAGTACATTGTAAATAGTTTAATTTTTAAGGTTTGGAGTTTGGGGTTTAGAGTTTATGGTTTGGTGTTTGGGATTTAGAATTTTTGATTTAAAATTTGTAATTTCGAGTTAAGGTTTTAAGATTTAGGGTTTTGTGTTTAGGGTTTAGTAATTTATGTTTAGGGTTTGGGGTTTAGTGAGCTTAAGGTTTGAGATTTAGGTTTTTTGGTATAGGGATTAGTGTTTACAATTTAGGGTTTTTTATTCATGGTTTAGAGTTTATAAATTATGGTTTAGGTTATAATATTTTGGTGTCAAGAATTAGTGTTTAGGGTTTATGATTTTGGGTTTACGGTTCAAAGTTTAGGGTTAAGGGTTTTTTGGTTTTGGGCTTAGGGTTTAGGGTTTTAGATTTAGGGTTTAGTGTTTAAGGTTCAATGTTTATTGTTTATGGTTTACATTTGGGGGTTTATCATTTAGTGTTTGGGGTTTAGGGTTGGGTTTAGGCTTCACGATTTATTATTTAAGATTTAGGGTTTGGGGTTTAATCTTAAGGGTTTAGAGTTTTGGGTTTACAATTTAGTGTTTTAGATTTTAGGGTCTAGGGTCCATGGTTTTGGGTTTGATCATAAATACCCTCATAAATATTTGGAAGGGGCATTAAAGATGCATAGGAGGCCTTAAACCTGATATTTGTTCCATTTATGGTTTATGGATGCCATCCCACAGATGATGTCACTTGATCATACAGATATTAGAAATCAATTTCCAATCAAGAAATCTTCAATAATTTCCATGGATTTTCTACTTAATATTTTGATTTGGATTAATTTAACTAAGTGAGATTAATTAATTTTATGCAATTCTTTGGAAATTGGTTGCTCAATCAAACTGGTCGAAATGTCAAGTTACTAGGTTGTAATTTGACTGGAGTATAATTAGAAGAAGATGTTAATTATGTACTGACTAATACCCCATTTAGGACATTATCGACATGAAATAACACATGCACATGTCGTGCGTCTCCAAATTAGAAGAATTTAGTGATTCAAAGCATTAAATTGTCTTTTCATCATTTTGACTCGAAATGATTTGAAAAGAGTTAATAATCACATAAATTGCATTGCCCCATTTAGGGATACACTAGTCTAAATCCACACTTGTACGACAAGATCGAACCATTTAGCATGTTTTAGTGATTTTGGCTTAAATTATGCATTTGTATAAATTTCGAGTAAGTTTGATAATTTCAACACAATGGTGGTAAGAATTGGATGTCTACATTTTGCCCCTATTTGAGAAGGCATAGTGAGACATTGGATGAAGCAACATCTTTTCAAAGAAAAGAGTTGTCAAGAAGAAGTCGAAAGGAATGACCCATGATTCCCCCTCGAGAGGACATATGAGGATGAAAGAGAATAGACTCCCAAAAAGAGAGAAAAAGAGTGAAATTAACCCATGGATGGGATTAAGTCATATTGAGCTAATGCCTGCACGTGTTGATTCTCAATTATCAAAATATAATAGAGTATAATGGGCCCCAAAGGAGGGGAAAAGTGGGAAGGATACAATCCAAAAATATAAGTGACACACTTTGAACTCACCCAAAAGAGGGTGCAAGCTGCACACTTAGGGATTGATCAATCCCGAGACAAGTTGCATACTTTAAGATTTGCTAGAATAAGGGAAAAAGCTATAGAGATTGGAGTTAGAAGAAACAAGGGAGCGTTGCTCCAGAGAAAGGTAATAATTATGTGCCCAAATAGAGCATATTTGATCAGTTGATAAAGTAATTTTGCCCTAGTAAGACTAATTTTGATCACTGATAATCAATTTTTCCCCAACATGGTTGATTTGATTTGATGATTGGTCTAAATATTATGTCCCAGTAGGGAAATTGACAAGCATAGCTCAAGGAAAGAATTTATTACATAGATTAAGAATGAGCAGGTGCAAACGTAGAGGTGATTGTCTAATGACTAAAGAATCCACAAAAAACTAGTCATATGAGTATGTAGAAAGTGATGAAAGAGATGAATAGAAGAATAAAGGTGGTTGGGTTGATCCGAGATACATCATGTATCCAAACGCTACCTACATAGTCCGAATGGACTTCAAACCAATATAGTTCACCCAGAAGCGGGTGAAAATGGAATGAGGAATGAAGAATAGAAGAAAAATAGACCACTATTGAATTAGACTCATAGTGTATGCTAAGAGATGCATGCCTTGCATAGATTCTGATGTGTAAGCCATTGGTGTTTGGTTTGATTGGTGCATTGAGAGCTGATCTTCGGAGTTGCATTGACTTTCTAACTTGAAATCCAAATCACTTGGTGCTTACTATAACAAAATGAAATTATGCATAATAAGTATAAGTAACTTCTAATGACATTGTATTTCAATTGCAATGAGCCAGTTTAAATGTGAATATTTATAACTAAGGATAATGATAAGAACATCCAATACTAGAGTTAAAACTATTTACATTTAAACAAAAACAAAGATACAAACAAAACATAAATGTACTTAACTTAAAATCCAAATATTAATAATCAAGACTTAAGTATGAACAAAAACATATAAAAGCAAAAGCAAGAACAACTTAATAAACAACATGAAAATAAGATATGAATAATCAAGATCCATGTGTACTAACAAGATGTTGAAAAACAAAACAAAAGAACAAGACAAAACAATAAAATAAAAGACTAAGAATAAAAAAGAACAACATAGTAACAAAATAAATAGAGAGACAAAGAAGTAATCAAAACAACAAATAAAAATCAAATAAACACACACAAAAAAGAGTTAGTCACACTGTTAGTGCAAACATAAAGAATTTTTCACACACATGTAGTAGAGGCGTTACTTTCTATGATAGTGCAAGAAGAATAAAGGACACACATTTTCTCTCTAAGTGATAGGGAAAAAACAAGACAAAACAAAATGGGGGGAAAAGAAGAAAATGAAAGGGGGTCGAGCTGACTTCAGATGTGCAAGACAAGTGGACGTTGCCTACATAGTTCCATGGACATAAAATCTAACATGAAATTCAGATTAAATGGAGTTCTCTTAGGAAATGAGATAGTAAAAAAGTAATGATAAAAAAACGTGATTGATGTTATAGAGGAAATAAGGAAAATGGGCTTGTAAACTAGTGAGAGCGTTCAAATGAGTACATGCAAAACGAAAAGAGTGTGAATGTTAGAATAAAAAAAAATGTAAGACAAAGTTTTTGTTGTTTTTGTGATCATTTTCCAATGTTTTTACATTTTTGGGAATAAAATATGAACAAAAGGCCCAAAGAACTACCTAGCTGAGGAGATGCACGTCCATAGATAAGAGCTCAATCAACAACTAAATCAGTTGCAACGAGTATTATGGATATAAACAATGATACAGGGAAGCAACTAATCAATGAGATGCACATTTAAGAGTAGAAGTTCCAATAATAGCTAAAGTTGGCTGCAATGACCCATGCTTACAAATCGATGAGAGTGAGATCTTGCTAAGGCAACAAGGCCCACCAAACAACAACAAAATAACAATATAATAGTATGAAGCATGAGATAAATTTGAAGAACTATTTAGAAGGAAAAAAAAACCATGTGCTAATATATCCATGTTCACTTGTCTGTAAGAAGCTGCAAAACACTGTCCAAGCTAAACAATTTTGTAGAACTAGCATTGAATGTGTTCAGAATGCCTATGAGTCATAATCAAGATCATAAGTGCATAAAGGATATAACTATCTAGGTTACAATAGTCTAGGGTATAAAAAGAATATGGTTCTAAATAGAATGGTCCAGAATAATTATGATCCAAAAGAGGACGGTCAAGAGTGGGATAAAAAGAGTCAAGCTGGAATATGAACGATCCAAAGTGCCAATGGTCCAAAGCATCAACTATCCAACATCATAAAAGATTGCAGTTCTCGAAAGAACGGTCCAGGGTAGGTCAAAATGAATATGGTCCAAGATCGATCAGTCTAGGATATAAAAGTGGGATAAAATGACTTTAGCACAAGTTGCCCCCAAATAAGGGGTCTTGTAGACAATGGTTCAAAAGCTGTCAAGCGTATAACAGCTTGAGGTGTACAATGTTCATGGGATTTGAAAGTTATTCACCACTTGGAGTAGCCAACTAGTATGCTCCTGATCCATAATTTGTTGTGATCACATATGGGCCCAACCAATTTGGATGGAACTTACCCTTGTTCCGTTCAACATTTGTGCTCTTCTGGCTCTCTTTCAAGACCAAATCACCAATCTCAAACTCTCGAGGGAGAATGCACTTGTTGTAGCTTCTACACAGTCTATTTTGACATGTTTTCAAGTTATCTAGGGAAGCCAAATGCTTTCCATCAAGGAGTTTTAGTTCTTGCAACCTGGAGTCTCTATATTCTTTGTCATCTTCAATATTCTCTAAAGATACTCGTGATGAAGGCAACTTGATCTCAATCGGGATAATAACTTTTGTGTCATAAACAAGGTAGTATGGAGTGGCTCCTATGTGGGTTTGATGACTAGTGCAATAAGCCCAAAGAGTGTGAAATATTTGTAAATGCCAATTACGACCAACGTCATTGACAATCTTCTTAAGTATGGCCATAATGGTTTTGTTTGACACCTCGACTTGTCTATTGCATTGCAGGTTATATGGTGTCGATTTCTTGTGCTTGATTTTGAATTTTACACAAAGAGCTTTAACTTCTCGATTTAAAAATGATCTGCCATTATCGGATATAATTTGACCTGGGATACCATATCGACAGATGATTATGTTAATGTATAAATTTGGTAATCTATCTCTCGGTGATGTAAGTGAGATAAATAGTCTTTATCTACTTATTAAAATACTTGGTCGCAGTGAGAATATGTTTGTGGCCATCAGAAGATGTTGGGTTTATTTTTTTGATGAGATTGAGGCCCCATGTAAAAAATGACCATGGTGTAGTGATTGAGTGTAGTGGCAAGGAGGGTGATGTATCAAATTTCTATATTGTTGACAAAGAACACACTTCCTTACATAATTACAAGCATCTGTGTCCATTTTCGACCAATAATAACATTTTCTAAGGAGTTTTTTAGCTAAGACTACACTGTTGGTGTGGACCCCATACATTCCTTCATGAACCTCCATAGCGCTAACTTGGATTTTCCCAAAGATAAAAAATGAAGTAGCATTCCATCATAACCTTTTCGATAAAGCATGTTTCCAAGGAGGGTATAATGGGCTATGCGGTGAAGGAAAAGTTTTTGACGATTATTGGAAAGGTCATGTTGAAAAACGTGATCATGAAAATAATTATAAATGTCTTGAAACCAAGGTAGTTCAGGTGGGGGATTGGGACTAGCAATGATGCATACCCTTTCTGAATCTGGGAAGACATGAGCAGGTTGTAGAATATTTTCAATGAGAAATTGATACTCTTTAGCACTGCTATCAATCTGTATCATGGAACCAACTATCGTCATTGCATCGACATATTTGTTGTTGACCCATGGTACTTGTTCAAACTACAGAGATATAAAGTGATATTTGAGATTATCCATAATGTGCTTGTAATGTACAAGTTTGTCATCTCTAGTTTGATATTGATCAATGGTTTAATTGATAATCAATTGGGAATCCCCATAGACCATTAAGTGCTTAATATCTCACTACAATGCAAGACGAAGTCTTGTAATAAGTGCCTCATGGCCATATTATTGGTACAATAAAAATTGATATGAAATGCTTTGGGGATCAAATCCCCTTGCAATGTAATCAAAAAAATGCTAGCTCTAGATCCACAAGTAAAGGAACAATCAAAATGTAGTTTCCATTGTTTAGATTCATGTCGTACTTATTCTATTGTCATAATAGAATCATATGAAAAATTGAATCTAAGTGGTTGAGTGTTTATAATAGGGGTTTCTGCAAGTTGATCAATGATAATCTTCCCCTTGATAGCTTTCTGATTCTGATACTCAACATCAAATTCTCTTAAGAGCATGACCCATTTGGCCATGCGACCTGTGAGAGCTGCTTTGGATAATAAAAATTTGAGGGGGTCCACTTTAGCAATAATAATGGTTTTGTTTTTCATCATATAGTGTCACAACTTTTGGGAAGCGAACATCATAACTAAACATGCCTTCTCAATAGGCATATAATTATGCTCATAAGCCACCAGTGTGCAGCTTCAATAATAAATTGCATGTTTCTTTCTCTGATCATCATGTTGGGCCAAAAGTGCCCCTAGTGCATCCTCAATCGCTGATATATAAATAAGCAATGGTTGTCCAAGTGTTGGTGTTCTCAAAAATGGTGGGTTGGCCAAATATGTTATGAGATTCATAAATGCTAATTGACACTCTTGATCCCATTGAAATGTGATCCCTTTTTTTAAGAGATGTGTAAATGCGTGGCACTTATTTGCCAGTTGTGAAATGAACTTACAAATAGATTGGATCTTTCCTTATAGGCTTCAGAGTTGTTTGATATTTGAAGGTGGAGGCATTTCAATAATGGCCTTGACCTTAGTAGGGTCTACTTCGATCCCTCTTTGAGATACAATAAACCCTAGTAAATTTTCTAGAGTGATGCCAAAGACACTTCTTAGGATTTAGACGGACCTTGTACTCATGAAGTCTCTCAAAGATTCTTTGTCAAACACCAGGATGTTCAGCACATGTTCTTCATTTAGCTAGGATGCCATCAACATAGTCTTCAACAATATTGTGCATCATGCCATAGAAGATGAATGTCATAGAATGCTAATAAGAGGCTCTAGCATTTTTCAAGCCAAATGGCATGACTTGATAATAGAATGTTCTCCACGACATGGTGAATGCAATCTTGTGCTTGTCTTCTTGATCTATCTTGATTTGATTGTATCCATAAAATATGTCCATAAAGGACATCTCATACCCAATAGTAGAATCAACAATTATGTCAATGTTAGGTAGAAGAAAATCATATTTGGGGAATGATTTGTTGATATCTCTGAAATTACTTCAAAGACGTATACCCTGTGGTTTTTTACTGACTAGAACTATGTTTGATATCCATTCAGAATAGTCCAATGGTCTAATGAAGCCTGCTCCTAATAATATCTCCAGTTCTGCTTTTACCAAAAGAGTGATGCGTGGATGCATCTTCCTTAATTTTTGTTTGACTGGCTTGGCATCTAGATGAAAAACAAGTCAATGCACAACTAAGTTAGGTTCTAATCCTGACATGTCAAAATATGCCCATGTAAAATATCAAAAAAATCCTTCAAAATGGATATAATGTGATTTTGCTCCTCCTCTGTGAGGGAATCTCCAAGGTAAATAATTTTGGGATCATTATATGTTCCCAGGTTCACTTCAGTAGTGTTTTATACAAGGGCTGTAGAACCATCTTCTAAAATAGTAGGCAATGTGTGATCATGATCTTTTGCTTATGCTACAATTTCTTGTTGTTCCTCCCAAATCTTTGGATAATGTGATGAATCTGAATCCACCAGTTTAGGTAATGGCCAACTGGTAAATATCTCAAGAAAGTCAAGATAAAAATGCTCAAAGACTTGTTCTGATGTGATTTTGGTACTGGCTATAGAGCTAGGACTTGATGGACCTTGTGTGTTCTTTGGGGATGAGCAAACTTTCCCATCTAAGAGCACTTGAAATAGGATTTCACTCAAGGGCTTGTCTTTTTCTTTACTATTTCCCTGACCAACGAGTGCCTCAAAGAGATTTTCACTCAAGGATCTCGATGTTTTATCTTTTTCATGACCAATAAACTTTTCCTGCTCTCCAAATTAGGAAGAAGGATCCAAAGAAAAATCAACATCTTGTTTATGATCATCGATTGACAATTCGTCTCTGAGGTGCATATACTCTACAAGAGATTCTTCATTCTGGAATTCATCAAGGCATATGATCCAATTTTTCTAGTCCCAATCAATGAGTTCGGGATGGAAAAGACAAAGGGAATGGGGTGTTATGGTCATAATAGAATTTGAATTAAATAAATCTGTGTCAGTAAGATCATCGAAAAGACTATCATGGGATGCTATGTCGTTGCCAGGAGTCTCTTCAATATTCGATTCAAAATAATTACTATCGAAAGTCATGAGGTAACCCCCAGGCGGTATAAATATGAGACCTTAATTCATGTTAGGTTTACCAACTGATAAAGGTTCCAGGATTCCTTGTGCTCGTGGGCCAAGGCCTTTTCCTGTATAATCAAAGTTATCCATGATCTGATTAGGGATAGAATATTTTGGATTATGAAAACAATTAGTAATGTCATTAGACTATAACCAGTCTCTTTTAGTGAAAGCCTCTCGATCTTGATTTAGTGAAGTAGCAGGTAAAAATACCATTGTTGGTTTCTATATTTCTTTCTTCTTTTGCCAAATCATGTTGGGTCCATTAGGTATTTTGGAAGGTTTGGGTTTACCAAATGATTTGGGAGACTTGGGAAACCTAGCAATATGAAAGGCATCTTTAAGATGATATGTGGAAATACCTACATCTTCTATAATAACCTATTTTGCAAGAGTTGTGAGAAATGGATTAGCTGAAGTGGAAGAAAGGTTACTAGGGTTGATATAATTAGATTTTTGTGGATGCAAAACAACTTCCTTGTTCTTATTTGCAATGCATTCAAAACCAGGACAATAATTATAATTACGAAATTCAACCTCTAGATGCTTGCAATACTTATAAGGTTGTAGATCGATCAGAATGTTGACCTTGATCCTTCTATGGGGAAATTTAAGACACTGATGTAAGGTGGATGGAACAACCTGTACTTCATGGATCTAAGGATGACTAATAAGTATGTTATAAGGCAATTGAATATCCACAATATGTAGCAAAGCATGATAAGACATAGACCCAATAATGATTGACAAATAAATAGTATCGAAAGATTCCCTTTCAGTGTTGTTGTATGCCTTTATGGCGATCATCTTTTGTTGGATGTCCTTCGTAGTATAACCTAATTTACATACCCGTTTAAGAGACACTATGTTCAACCCCAAACCATTGTCTATAAGAACCTGCTTGATTTTATGGTTTTCAATGATGACCTCAATATACAAGGGGTTAATATGGCTAGGATCGAGAGTGGACATGTCTTTTTGATCAAATATAACTTGTCAAAATGAAGACAAATGTCCTACAAGTGTTTGGAACTATTCAGGATTAAGATCTTGGGGAATAATAAATTGTTGAAGAAGGTCGTTCAAAATAGTTCTATGGAATTTAGACATATGAAAAAGATCTAAAATAGAAATTTGCATAGGGGTTTTACTCAATTGGTCCGATAGATTATAAGGCTATTCAATAGTAGGATGAGGAGGTTTAGCCTTGGCTAGCATAGTGGTCAACTTTGGATCCAAAGGCACAATGTTCACGTTGGGTCCGATGTTAGAAGAGGGCAAAGGGCCCTGAAGTGTAACTCGCGAGCATCTAGTTTCAATTGCACATTCCAGAGGTGGCAAGGAACCAATATAATTATAAGATGAAGGCAAAGGGCTTTGAAGGGTGACTTGCTGGCGTCTAGTTACATTGGCACAATTTTGAGTCGATGAGAAGACATTATAATAGAAGGATGAGGTCTAGAAATAGTAACCCACGTAAACTGAGGTGCAATAGAATTGCTTGAACTTGATGTGACATTACTTGAAGGAGAGGGTGTTGAACCTATAACAATTGGTCCAATACTTCGAGAAGCACATGATGGCTCATGGGATTTGACAATAATAGTGGCAATGTGGTTTGCAGAAATGCACCCCATGGTATTATTGTAGTCGTAAGGCATGTTATTGTAACCCAGGTTATTATCATGGGTATTATGATCTTGATTATGATACTGATTACAACTCTGGCCTTGATTCTGATTTTGCCATTGATTCTATCCTTGGTTCTGATTGTTTCTTACCGATTTTTTATTATGTTGAGGAAATGGATCTTTGTAGATTCCCATATCCTGATTGGTGTTTTATGAGGCAAGTTTGATTTCAACTTTGCCACTTTCAATAAAATCTTCAACGAGGTGTCATAATTGAACACATACATAAGTACCATGACCAATACCATGATGGAAGTTACAAAATTTGTTTGCCCAATACCAATCGGGTTTGGGTTGATCTTTAGGAAATGGCCTTAGTATAGGCCATACAATCAAATTATCTGTTACGACTGTTTAGAACACTGTCTCAATAGGTTCTCCCAGTTCGCTAAAGACTTTGTACCTATTGTTGAATTCCATTCATGGAGGGACTCTTTTTAAAGTGTTTGGTGGATTAGGGGGAGCTAATTGTAAATTTTGAGTTGGTAGATCTTGCACTATTTGTACATATCTTGATTTAGTTACTCCATTTCCTACCATGTTCTTATTCTTATTGAACCCCTTGGGTTTCTCTGTTTCAATAGTTTGAATAAGAGATTGGGTTTGATTTGATGTTTGACCCCATGAATAAATATTGACAAGGACTTTAGTGATAAGTGCCTTCTCAATCTGCACACGCTTGTCTATAATTTGTTCAAATGTGTTGCACAAGCAAGTCATAGATTATGCGCCACCTCAGGCTGCAAGTTATGTGTAAAAATTTCAGCCAACTGTTTCTTTGGTAAATTATGTTGAAAGCACCCAACTAATGCTCTCCACTGCTTTAGATATGCTATGAAGCTTTCTCTATCTCGTTGTTTGGCCTTGCACAAGTCGACCACAGTTAATTCATGTTCAATATTGTATGAGAAGTAGTTGAATTTTTTTCAGATAGATCATTCCAATTTGCCACTGATGCCTGGGTAAATTAAGAAGCCAGTCTAAAGCTTGTCCTGCTAAACTTTGTGGAAACAAGCGAAGAAAATAAATGTTGTTGTAAGCTACCTCTTGGCATAACACAAAAAATTCCTGAATGTGTTCACGAGGGTCACCCTTTCCTTTGTATTTTTCAAATTTGGATGCCTCAAAACGAGGCAGAAAGGGGACTTGGAAAATACTCAAATCGAATGAATATGGACATATCTCATCAAACTTATACTTATTGATTATGTTTCCTATCTCCAATCACAACACAATTTATTTCATCGAATTTCACTCTTGCATGTTTGGCGCATCGGTAGGTGGAATATAATTCTGTTGGGGTGGTATGTACCCCTATTGCATGGTTTTGTTAGGGATATACACCCTACGATCTGTAACTTTGTTTTGATTCACTCCTTGAGTCGAGTGAGTCGTTGATTCTTAAGTTGATAAACATTCCCTGAAGTCGGCCGCCTTGAATTGTAAGTGTTTTTTTAATTTTGGAGAGTCTGTGGTCAATTCACCAACGTACATGTTAGTTGAGAAGAACTCACCAAATTGTTTTGAATAATTTCCTCAATACATACTGAATGTTTTATTCCTTGATTTTGTGAAAGAACATGAGGTTCTTGATGATTGAAAAATGTATACTCTGTGTCTAGCAAAGCATGTTGCAGAACCTCTTAAGGCTTGGTTTGTTCAATTGAGATATCTTGATCCATCATAGGTGTGTTCTCAACTAAAGCGTGTTGCATTGGTTCTATCACATTCCCTTGATCCTTGGAAACATCTTTATGTATTGACGTGGCAACTAAAGACTCAGTCAAGTCTATGATAAGTTGGTCTGCATATCGTTGACATATCTTTTTTTATCTTGGTGGCAAGATCTTGATCATCAGGTATTAAATCTATGAACACTCCTTTTCCTTTGCTATAAGAAGAAATGTTTGATATTGCAATATGAGAAAGGGATTGTTCTCATTGTTGTTCTTCTACCCTAACCAAGGTATGCAATTGTTCCATAGGAAAGTCTGATGGCAATCTAGCACCTGATTCAATCAACCTTAGGAGTGTTTCATCCTTGTCCTCTAGGGGTTGATGTTCAAAATAGTCTTCTTCAAATCCTACAGCCGTGGGAATGTCTTCAAATACCATGTGATTGTCTTGTCCATCATAAAAATGGTCCTCCTCATAACTAGGGCCATAAGAGACCCCACTACGAGTATACCTTTGTGTCATGCCTAGAAGATTGTTCTCTACGTTTTCTAAGATTTGGAATGTGTTTTTCAAACATTAACAAGGTGTGCTTTGATTTTTCTCCAAATAAGTGACAAGATAAAAAGAGACTATAATAAAGAGAAGGTGGCATAGTACCACACAATTAGAAGAAATGGTTGTGAAATTACTCAACTCTGGTAGGTTGAAATCATCAAATTAGAAGAGGGTATGATAACTTTGAAGCCTAAAGTGAAAAAAGCACATCAAACTTAGTTTTAAAGATACGTCAATACTGTAAAAGCTATGTACAACTTCGATGAGTTGTGACTAGAAAATTAGAAGATTTTTTTTGATGAGGAAAGTAACAATGCAAACTAAGAAACTCAAGATATGAAAGAACATAAGAATTTCTAAGTATAAAACTAAAACCAAATAAAAAACACAATGCCGCCACATGGTAATATGAAGTAGAACTGGTTCTAGAACTTAGAGTGTGAGTGATATGCAAGATAACGTAAGTTCACAATGATCGAAAATATGATGAGTCTATATAACAACCTTCAACCCAAACAGGAAATCATACCCAAGTTCACTCAAATGAAGTGTAAATGACAAACCAATTAACACCTTGGCCTAGAACTTAGACATGTGAGATTCTGAATTTAAATTAAAAATGAAGGACTTAAAGTTTTTTGCAAAGTGGTCTAGACTCAAATGGGCAACATAACAATGTTGTTTAGATAAGACAAACACAATGTTTCAAATAAAGACTTTGAACAAGGCAAAAGGTGATTTTAATTTGACCAGCGTAATGCCTCCTTGTTCAAATAAAATGGTGGATAAAAAATATGTTTGGTTATGACGTGTTTTTGTTCTCAAACAAGTTTTAGATTCAATAATACCAAGCAAGTAAAGGACAAGCTACAAAATACAACTAAGTATAATGTCCAAAGTCCTAAATTGACAAGGTTTCTTTGTACCTTTGAATACCATCTATATACATGCTCTTGGAAGAATTTTAAGTGTTAGTCCAAATAAAAAATCACATGAAGTAGTAAGGTTTTTACACCCTCCCTTCTCCCAAAATATTATACGGTGACATGGAACTTCGGCCTACTTGTCTTACATCAACAATATGTCTGCGACAAGTGGGGTTGTTCTAAAATAAAATTTTCAAACGTCTAGATGGTCCCAAGTGTGGTTAACATTAGATATCCCTCACATCAAGTGAGTTCATACCGACTAACTATGCAAGGTTCTATTCCTTTGTATAGCAATTCCATTAATATACTTATTAATAGGATCCCTTGGTTAGTCAGACCTGACTTGGGTCTTCGTTATAATTGGAGAGGCTAGTTGCTCAACCCCCTAGCGATTGCAATATATGTGCTGTGATTTATATAATCCATCATGGAGCGGGGTTGAAACAATGCCAGGAGATGAATTCCTGGGTCAAAACTTCTCTAAAAAACTTGTGAGGAGGCTATGAATTCTCGTTCACAAGCCAAGTTGCATAAAAAATGAAAGATAAAGTGAAAATACTTTAAGGTTGTGTCTAGATCACCCAAACCCTATGGATTTGGGGAGAGCCTTAACAACATTATTTTTACGCCTTGGACAAGGCACAATTGCAAGTAAAGTGTGCTTTTGGTCACCTGAGTTTTCTAAAGGGGATGGGGGAGAGCATACACACATCCTTCATTTTGCAAAAAATAAACAAGTATAAAAGATCTAGCATAAAATAGACAATTGTTTACTTTAATGCACCAAATGGAAGTGTTTGTGAAAATTTTGGCCCCTTGGCCTTAGTTAAAAACTTGTAAAATTTTCACAAAATGACAGAACATAAACACCTAGATTCCTTTTAAGTACTGAATGAAAGTTATTAAGACTTAAGCATTTCCAAATTTGGTAGTTTTTTCAGTGTGTGACCTGCAATTTTTAGAGGGTTTATGTCTGCCTTGAAGCACAAAAACAAATGAGAAAGCAAGATTTGAAAACTTGCTCTCAGGTTTATCTATTTTTTTACATAGAGATCGATGTCGATCCATAGTGATCGATATCGGTTACAATAAAAATGATGCCAGTTATAACAAAACTGATGTCAGTCGACTTAGAACCGATATCAGTTACTTGTAAACCCGTAGGGAAAACACATTTAAAAAAAAACATTTTTTATCCCAAATAAGTATAAAATATCTAGAAAACCTCTAGATCATGCAATAAAATGATTAGATAGAGAGCATGCAAATTCTAAAATCACAAATGACAACCTGCAACTTTCAAAGAAACCAAGTTTGTCTTCTGTGTTCTACCCTACATAGGGATTGATGCCAATTAGGGTAAGATTGATGCCGATCATTGTGTAAATGGTGTCTTCAAAGAACCAAAAACATGGGAAAAATAAGAAAAATATGATTTTTAGAGATTTTAAATGATGTTTTAAAAAATATAAGAGTGCCAAATTAGTCTCTTTCCTTGTATGGGATGCATGGTCCCACCGGACGTGCCGAGATGTAGAGATGGAATCCAAAGTGAGTTAGATCAAACATTAGTAAAAAAAACTCAAGAAATGCATAAAGAACATAACTAACTAAGACAACTCCTTCAATGGGGTTTGAAAAAGGAAATTAAGAGCTATTGAAAGAAAGCATATACATCAAACCTTCCCAAGAGCTTCCCACCTCCAAATGTGGCTCAAAACATGATTTTCCCCTTGATTTGGTGCTCAAGTCTTTGTCAATGATGAGTGGCAATGCTGCTCCATCTCAAGTGCACTAATGAAACTACGCTCATGATATTTGATCAATGTTTTGCCTATAGTGAAGCTATCCTATTGTAAATTAAGCATAATAACACTACACAAAAATGACTTGTGGAGAGAATTGTGCATAATAAGTTTAAACCAAAAGAGCTTAAAAATGGCAGTCTTGATCCTCATATTTATAGATTTTAGAAATAATCAGAATTAACCATGACTGTCCATCTTGAGATCAAGATGTATGGCCATGAATTAATTTGATTTTGGAGGATTAAATCATAAATACCCTCATAAATATTTGGAAGAAAGGGGCATTAAAGAGACATGAGAGGCCTTAAACCTAATATGGCTTATGGATGCCACCCCATAGATGATGTCCCCTGATGATGTAGATATTAGAAATCAATTTCTAATTAATAAATCTTTAATTACTTCCATGGATTTTCCATTTAAGCTTTTGATTTGGATTAATTTGCCTAAGTGAGATTAATTAGTTTTGTGCAATTCTTTAGAAATTAGTTGCTCACTTAATCAAACTGGTCGAAATGTCAAGTTACTGGGTCATAATTTGACTGGAGTATAATTAGATGATGTTAGTTGCATACGAACCAATACTCTATTTAGGACATTGTTGACATGAAATAATAGATGCACGTGTCATGCACCTCAAAATTAGAAGAATCTAGTGATTCAGAGCGTTAAATTGTCTTTTCATCATTTTGACTCAAAATGATTTGAGAAAATTTAAAAATCACATCAAACGCATTGCCCCATTTAGGGATACACTAGCCTAAATCAACACTTATATACGACAAGCTTGAACCATTTAGCGTGTTTTAGTGATTTTGGCTTAAATTGTGTGTTTATGTGAATTTTGAGTAAGATTGACAATTTCAACACAATGGTGCTAGGAATTGGATTTCTACAGTTTTGGGTTTGAGGCTTATGGTTTAGGGTTTAGGGTTTGAGGCTAGGGTTTAGTGTTTAGTGTTTAAGGTTTAGGTACGGGGTTTACAATTTATGGTTCATGGTTTAAGGTTTGGAATTTTGGTTTTCTTTTTTAGTGTTTGTGGCTTATTGTTGAGGGTTTAGGTTTTATGGTTTGGGGTTTTAGGTTTAACATTTAGGGTTTTGAGTTTAAGATTTAGGGTTTGGGTTTAGGGTTCAGGGTGTAGATTTTATGATTTAGGGTTCAAGGTTTGGGGTTTGGGGTTTTGGGCTTTAGGTTTACATGTTAGGGTTTAGCATTTAAGATTTAGGATTTAGGGTTAACAGTTCAAGGCTCAAAATTTAAGGTTTAGGGTTCAAGTTTTAGTGTTATGGCTTAGGGATTATAATGTAGGGTTTATAATTTAGATTTATGCTTTAAGGTTTAGGATATGGGGTTAGGGATTACGATTCATGTTTTAGGGCTTAGGATTTGTTTTATATGACTTAGAGTTTGGGATTTATGATTATTTTTTTAATTTATGGATTATGGGTAAGTGTTTAGGTTTTATGATTTGGGTTTAACGTTCAATGTCTATGTTTTAGGGTTTAGGGCTTCAATTTTGTGATTTAGGGTTTATGTTTTAAGGTTTAGGGCTTAGGGTTTGGGTTAAGGTTTAGGATTATGAGTTTTGTGGTTAGGGTCAGGGATTTGGTGCTTAGGATTTGATTTTTTAGCTTTAAAGTTTTGGGGTCATATTTTAGGGTTTAGCTTTTAGGGTTTGGTGTTAGGGTTTTGAGATTCTAGTTTCACACTTAAGTTTTAGGGTTTAGGGTCTAAGGTTTAAGGTTTTGGTCTTGGGGGTTATGGTTGAGGGTTTGGAGTTTGGAACTTAGGGTTTGGTGTTTAGTCTTGGGTTTAGGGTTTAGGATTTGGGGTTTAGTGTTTATGGTTTAGGGTTTTAGGTTTAGGGTTAAAGGTTAAGGGTATAGGGATTTAGGTTTATTATTTAAGGTTTGGGGTTTTATGGATTGGGGCTTACAGTTTAGGGTTTCAGGTTTAGGTTTTAAGATTTAGGATTTAGGGTTTATGGTTTAGTGTTCATGGTTTAGGGTTCAATTTTTAGCGCTTGGGGTTAATGGTTTAGGATTCAGGGTTTATAGTTTAGTGTTTGGGGTTGATTGTTTAGGTTTTGGCATTTAGTTTTGAAGGTTTAGGGTTTATTGTTTTAGGATTTAGGGTCTATGGTTTTGGGTTTGAGGTTTTATTGCTATGGGTTTGTGGCTTAGGGTTTAACTTTTAAGGTTAAAGATTTAGTGCTTAGCGTTTTCGGTTAAGAGTTTAGAGATCAAGGTTTTTGGTTTAGAGTTTAGGGTTAGGGTTCAATGTTTAGGGTTTAACGTTCATGGTTTTGAATTTTGTGTTTAGGGTTTAGTATATAAGACTGAGGGTTTAGGGTTATTGGTTTACGGTTTAGTGTTTAGGATTTATGATTTAGGTTTATGGATTGGGGTTTAGGGTTAAGGGATTATGATTTATGGTTTAGGGTTGAGGGTCTAGGGTATAAGGTTTTAAGGTTCTATGTTTAGGGTTTAAGGTTTTGGGTTAATGTATTAGGGTTAATGTATTAGGGTTTAGAGTTCAAGATTTAGGGCTTAGGGTTTAGTGTTTGAGTTTAAATATTTAGTTTTGGTGTTTAGGGATCAAAGTTTGAGGTTTAGGGTTTATAGTTTGGGTTTAGTCTTCAGGTTTTAGGGTTTAGGGCTTAAGACTTAGGTTTTGGAAATTATAGTTTGGAGCTTAATGTTTGGCATTTAGGGTTTTATGTTTAGGTTTTAAGGTTTGATTTCAGGAAGTTGGGTTTAGGTTTTATTGTTTAGGGGTTTGTGTTTGAGTTTAAGGTTTGAGGAGTATGGGTGAAGATTTAGGGTTTTGGGTTTTAGGGTAAGGATTATGGGTTTAGGTTTTTGGGTTTTAGGTTTAAAGTTTATTGTTTAGGGTGGGGGGTTTAGGGTTTAAGCTTCAAGGTTTAATATTTAGGGTTTTATATCCTAGGGTTTTAGGGTGTAGAGCTTAAGGTTTTGGGTTTGGTGTTCAAGGTTCAGTGTTTATTATTTTATGGTTTGGGGCATATGGTTTTGGGTGTGGTGTTTGGGGTTAGGGTTTAAGGTAATGTGGGTTTAGGTTTTAGGTTTAGGGTTCATTATTTAAGGTTAGTGTTTTGGTTTAAGATTTAGTTTTTAAGGTTTTGGGTTTAGGTTTCAGTTTTTGGGTTTAGTGTTTAGGGTTTAGAATTTAGAGTTTTAGGGTGTATGCTTTAGTGTTCATGGTTTAGGGTTTAAAGTTTAAGGTTTGGGGTTTAGGGTCCAATGTTTAGGGTTCTTAGTTTAGTGTTTAGTGTTTGGGGTTTGGGGTTCAGGGTTAATGGTTTAGGTGGAAGTGAATTGTACTAGGGTGATTAGTTACATTCATGTTTAGTATGAGTGATCGTATCACGATTACAAGTAAATGTCATATATGAGTGACCACACACCTACATGTAGTACTAGGTATGTGGTAGATGTAATGTACAAATGACTATATCATTAATGTATATATGTTATAGGTTGCGTGTTGCATGATAGTAATTTATGCATATCAATAGATGTATTGATCAGAAAACCCACAAATTATTTAGGAATTCAGCTTGAATCCACCTTCAAGCCATTTACATGATTGTCCCTAGTCACTCCTTTATCTATATAGGTGAAAATTCCCTCTCACCTTCAAGATATAACTCAGTCAATGTCCCCTATCCTTTATATATATAGGCAATAATGGCCCCGTCTCCCACTTTTCAAACATCCCTTGATAATGACCCTTATCCTTTATCCCTTGATCGAATAATGCCCCCTCTAATGATTTTCAAGTACGATAAGTCCCCACTCCTTTCAAGATATGATTTGAGTATTCAATCGGGTATCGTTTATTCAAGATATGGCTTAGGTAAGATAGATATGATAAATATTAGATATGGGTATTCAAGATCAAGATATGGTTCGAGTATTCAATCAGACAGGGCATACACATTTAGGTGGGGCATACTCAAGTAGGTAGGGCATACTCAAGTAGACAAAGTAGGTAGGGCATACTAAAGTATAAGAAGGTAGGTAGGGCCTAATTAAGATTAAAATATGGCTTAGGTATTTAGGTAGGGCATACTCAAGATTAAGATATGGTTTTGGTATTCAATCAACTATCACATGTACTCAAGTAGGTAAAGTATGTAGGGCATACTCAAGTAGTTAAAGTAGGTAGGGCATACTTAAGTACAATAAGGTAAGTAGGGAATAGTCAAGATAAAAAAATGGCTTGGGTATTTAGGTAGGGCATACTCATTGAGATCAAAATATGGCTCAGTTATTCAATCAGGTAAGGAATATTCAAGTAGCTAAAGTAGGTAAGACATACTCAAGTAGGTAAAACATGCATGTAATCCTCAATGGTATAGATCTATTACATACATAAGATGTTTCAAAACTTTATTTATCATTCTATCTTCTAATCCTGAAATTTTGAAAAATAAGTATTGACCAGAATGGATTTTGAAAAACTAACCTCTAAATGGTAATTCCTACAACTTTGTAATTGATTTCAAAAGACGCAGAGTGGCCCTAATATGTTATATTTAGTAAAATAAGTTTAAATTATTACATTTACTTTACTAAATATTTAATTAAATATATACAACTCTAACTGATCAAACACAACAAGAACCTATTGTAATTCAAAGGGCATATGCCCCTGCATTACAAAAGGCATACATGCTTTGTAAACGGCATACACTCTTTAGGCTCGAGACTAACCCATATCATATTTGTAATGGATTTTTAAAAAAAGAGTGTATGCACTTCAAAGGGCGTACATGCTTTGTAAAGTGTGTTTGCCTTTTATGCACGGGACCAACCCAAATCATATTCCAATGTTTTAAAAAAAAACACATACGCTCTTTGTAAAAAAGTTGTGTTTTTCATTTTGTCCACTTTTTTGTCTCCCAACTTTGTGCATCCGCCCTATTAAGGATTTCAAATATTTCAAGTTGAATGCATCTAACTTGTTTTAGGCAGTCGACAACATGGAATTTCTATTCTCCACGACATCTTGTAACTAGTTAAAAATGAGTGATGCCTCTATCGATTGTTTCCAATCATTGTAAATAAATAATGTAAGGTGATAATTATCAAATAAATAATTATGAGTTTTAGGTATAATAATAATAATAATAATAATAATAATAATAATAATAATAATAATAATTATTATTATTATTATTATTATTATTATTATTCCACACTTTCCACGTAGAGCATAAAAGAATGTTTGACGGGTTTATGTTAACTATGCTAAAGAATTGGAGTATGTATGCTCTCAATATTATTGAAAATGGAGGTCTTTGTGTATGGTTATTAATATTTGGCTAGTCATCAACCATGTGCTTTATTAGGAACACTATTGCATTGTTGTAAAAAAATATATTCCATAATTCTTGGCACATATAGACATGAAATTAAAGCTCAAACAAAATAAATAATCTCTGCGGACAAGGCCACATAACACCAAGCATTTGCATACATTAGTGTAATACAAAAAGAACTTGAAAACTATGATCAACATAAAATATTTCAAGGCGCCCCATAAATGCCATAATGTAACAAGACTACTGACGTATACAAACAAACTCACACCTAGACAACATAACAAATTGTAATTGGTGAGTGATATGTATAATTTTGGTGTTAGCGGAAATGAACCATCCCAATATGTAAGGCTACAGATGAGGCACAATTTTCAAATTCATTTGTTTGATAGTTTCTTTAGAGATGAGATTCTTCATTTCAACACCATCAATCAAAAAATCATAACATTTCCCTTTCACCCACATTTTCAAATGGAATAGGAGTTCTAATTTAGCATTTTGTGTTGTTGGTGTAGCATATTCGGTAGTAGAAATAACATTTTGTTATAGTCCTCAACTTCTTAAGAGGGTTGAACTTTAGGTTCCTCTATTTTTATCTTCATAAACAATATTTTTCAAGAGTGATATTTTGAATTTGAGTGGTTGTTGGTTTTGTGTTTGTCACACAATTTACTTATCGAAAATGAATGTGAATTCTTGTCTAAAGAAGGTGAATTATTTGATACAAAATATGTCTTGCCTACCCTTCATTTTGGACTCTTTTTCAATGATTATCATAAAATGATAAGCTTATTCTAACATCTTATCCTTTTCTTAATTTAATTTGGACTAAATAAATAGTCATAAGTTATTTCAACATGGTACTTGATAAGTTTATGATACTCTTAGTTGAAGGAGCATAACTTTGCATGCAAGTCATGGAAGGCATCAATGTAAGCCTGGATTGATTGATCATGTCATTGGTGAAATTGTTGCCGCTAACTGTAATGGTCATCATAGACATATTTAAGATAATATTCAGCCGTGAAATCCTTAATGAACTTCTCTCATTGGTTCAAAATATTTTTATGTTTGGTGTTTCTCTAGTAGAGTATGGGATTTCAACCATTTATTGATGTGTGAATAAATATTTAGAATTGTAATCTTGATATTTTCTTCATCAAATAATTCATTCATATAAAAATGTCTTCACCCAATCTAATCATTTATCTACTGCACTTGCATTGATTTTTCGTTCAAACACATGAACATAAAAATTTACTTGAAACTTAATGGGGACTCAACCACTAAAATATTTACCTAATGGATGAGTCAATATAGCCACTTGATCATATATTTTATGCAAAGTAGTTGAACATGAATGTATGCCTCTTGAATTGATTTTTCAATTTCAAAATTGATCATTTATTTGAGTTCATTTGGTTCTTCATTTTCTCTCTCCATATGGGCTTTCTTGTAACAATAAAATAGATAATTTGAGTGATCTCATGTTTTGACGTTGACATTTAGATACTCTGACTTCATTTGAACAGATGTACATGTAAAATATAAATTGATTTAATGAAAATGATCTAAACCCCATGAGGTATTTGGGGGAAAACAATCTAAATAAGGGTTTAGATGTGTTATATACATGTGCGAAAGCAATATGAAAAAAAAATTGGAATAAAGAAAATATTATAATTGAAACATTTTTTTTGTTAATTTGTGCATTAGTACATGTCGTACACAAGAGGGATATATATGGTTGTTTGTATTCTAATTTCTAGTTATATTTGATGCTAACTACTTATACAAATATGTATACATAATATTACAAAGTTGTGAAGGGTAAATAATTGCTATGGAAGAGATATGGTGTAGCTTCTATGTGACTCTTCAACTATTAATGATTGTACCAAAGAGCATCAAAATTTGGCCTATTAGAAGTGAAGGGAGTTGACTTGTGTAGATTTTGTATTATGTAGATGATGAGATGCATGGATGTTGCACAACATAGACACTATGTTGCTTAGATTCTAGATTTTGAAGACACTAAGTTGTGTGGATGCTAGATGGTGCAAAAGTTGAATTGTAGGAACACTGAGTTTCATTGGGTTTATGTGAAATTTTAAAATCATTACATAAAGTTGCATATAATTTTGAGGATCTCCAAGGCACTCAAGGTGAGAGTAGACCATAAAGGTTATGCTTGGATCACTATGAATTTTGAATCACTTTTCAGTTTAGACTGGACTAGGTAAATAACATGCTCACCAATTCAATATGATAATTCTAGGAGTAGAGGATACAATTTTTCATTTGTCTCTAGACTTCTTATGGAAAAGGTTATTCGATAAAAGATGAATATTTTCACTCATGTCATGGAAATCTAGACACCTTGCGTGTTTTATCCATCCCTTAGCCACTAGTATGTATGAGGTAAGGAAATTTTGTTGGAGAATAAGCCAAAGACAAGCTTTAACTTTAGGCCATGTTTTAAAGATTTAGATCTTTGACCATGGAATACATTTCATACCGTCTTGTTGTAAAAATATTATATAGTATAATTTGGATGCACACTGCGATGAAGAGTCATAATTCCAACATTAAAGATTATATTTATTATTTGATAATAGATTTTAGCTCCTTAGTTTTGATCTTAGAATTTACACTGTGAAAGGGTGCTTGTCCTCAACTTAGAATGCTTGACCAATTTAGATGGTTGGAGAATGGGGTGATCTAGAGATTCATTCTCCTTATTGGTGATGGAGTTATTTCCAATCATTTCCTCCTTTGGATGCATGGTCTCATGAATGGAGTCAAGTTGATTAAAACCATTCCACCATTTCTCCTAAAAAATAAATTAACTAAGCACCTTTGTTTGCTTGCTAGGTTAACTTATCTATTAAATCAAAAGGCCTTCATAAGTATCTTACCAAGAAACATAGGATTTCTCAATCCAACAACATGATAATATATGGTTATCTATTGTCATGACAATATAGTTTTGTAATATAATTTAGAAAATGAAGGGAGATTGGACTCTTAGTACAAGTGCCAAGCTAATTCATGGCAAAGAATTAATTTAAGAGGTGTATATTATTAATATTTTAACCCCCAAAAACTTTAGGCTTAACTATATAATTCCATGATATTAGAGGGTAATTCAATTTGATCTCAAGACCTTTCTAAAGGGAGTTTAGTTGAATATCTATGACTTCATTGTCCTCCTTTTAATAAAAGGATAACAAAGCAAGCAAGTATATTGGTGTTGAATGAAGGGCAATTTGAATTAGTTGGATTCTCCCCACTAATGTAAGCCATTTTAATTGCAAGGACAAAGATTGGCCTTGAATTATTGTATAGTCTACACAAAAATTGGTAGAAAGAGTTTTGACATGAATTGGGAAGCCCAAATAATTGGTTGGAATTTTTGCCTCTTTGAAGCTCAAAATTAGAAGCATTTATTATTTTACCTTCTTGTAAGAGTATGAATGAAATAGGCATTAAAATTTGTCCTTAGGTTGTTTTATAAATGTTAAGCAAGGATTTAAGATGAGATATCTCACATATGATTAAAATAGAGAGAATGAGGGTTGTTAACATAATGAAAAATTTGTGAATCTTTCCCCATTAACCTGTGTTAAAAGTCAATGAAGGTGTTTTTCAATTAGTCCTTTTCTAATATACAATTGTTTCTTTCACACATTCTTATGAAGTAAGAATGAAACAATGGATCTTCTTGCCTTCTAGCTTTTTTGCATGAGAATAACTTACGTAAGGCCTCCATTAATAGAAAAAATGTCGATATTGTAATACAACTAGAAAGTCATTGAATAAAACTTGCGTTGAATCCAAAATCCTCAAAGAGTAAAATATATGAGAACCAATTGTAACCATTGAAATATTTAATGACATGTATGTATATTTATGAGAACATTTGGATTTTGTTTTTGTTGTAGAGATTGAATAATTTCATGGACTATGTGAACATGGAGTCACTTTGTAAATACATTTAGCCAACTTGGACATATTTTGAGGCATTTAAAGTGGATTCCATTAACGTCAGAAACCCAAAGGAACCAACTTCGATTGCAAGGATCATGAAACACGAGACACAATTACATGGGAAATATTATATTTTAATTATATTTTATTTTTATTTACAAAATATCTAAATAGTTTTGTGCCTCCAAACGCTTCCTTGTTAGAAGATTATTATACACATTTCTTCTCCTAGAAGCTTCACTTATTATAGAAACTTATTGTATACTCTAGAATTTTCCATTCTTTGAAGATTTATTTTCTCATTATTCAATTTAAAGCTTCTTTTGTCTAGAAGTTTTTTGTATATCATTGTACTCTGAACATATAACTAATGCAATAGAGTGTATAACATGTACAATGTGGCTAATTCATATGTATTATTTCTTGCTTGAAATCTTGCTCATATTAAGAATGCCAAGGTCAACGTGGATATTTCAGATTCAAGGGAGTATGTTTAAGTGTGCACTTGTTGACATCAGATTCAAAGGATAATATTGAGGGTACGATATCTAGCACTAGTAAGCTCAATTAGAAGAAACATCGTGATAGATGGAGGTTGTTGATATCAAAAATATGTTTGTGATATAAAAAAAGATGTTTGTGATATAAAAACATAAAATAAATATATAACATTAATAAGCTCAATTAAAATAAACACCATGGTAGATGGAGATTGTTGACATCAAAAATATGTTTGTGACATCAATATAGAATTTGTTGACATCAAAAAAACTAGAGCAACAAGTTATCTGGAAACTAAAACGCCTTGTTGGTCAAACAAATCCCATTGTAACCAAAATGGCACTAGTAGAGGCTAGAAAACCCTTTGTAGCAATTCAAAATATAGGGCTAATACAATACAATACAGTACATGTTACATTCCATAACCGTTAATCGATGCAACATGTGATAGATACATGTCATGAAACTTTAATTAATACATCATGGCAAGAAATGACGTGTATCACTATGCGGTGCTGATTTGATGGCACATGGTATGAGTGAAGTCATTTGGATTTGGGAAATTAGATTTGTTTTAGTTTTTTCAAGAAAATTTCCCACATTTACACGTGAGAGAATGAGGCTATCGTTCGAAGACATAACTGCACGTGTAATTTTCTGAAATTCTTCTTGAATAATTAACACATGGGGATTATAAATTATGAAAGAGGAAACTAGTGTGAATTTACTGCCAATGCATTTCACATGCTATTGTTTTATTTTCCACAAAATATGTATATGATTTGACGCAACATTGCCAACATTTAACATTGCAGGTTACATGATTCAAAATATTTTTATTTTTCCCCTTCTCTTTAATGTCCCCTATTCAGTCATCTTGATGTATAAAATGTCAACAATCTTCCATGTGGGATAGGTTTTTTCATGTATTTTTTCTTTTTTTTTTAAAGGTAATTTTCCTAGAGTTTATTGTAAAATAAATGGTTATGTAGGCTTTACAAGGAGTAGTATGACTAAATGAGTATCATGCATATTTTCTCTCTGACAATAGACTATATCTTCAATGGAATGAGTATTTAATACTAGTTTTATAACTTATAGTTTGCCTTTCGTTCACTAAATATAGAAAATGTAAAGATAAAAACTCATGCGTAGTTAATATGTAGAAAAAATATAAGTTTTTTTTATTGGGTAGGTAAGATCAATATTCCTTGTCAAGTAAGCTATAGACATTTATATTTATTTTGCAGTTTATAAATTTATACCTTGAAAAGCATAGAATCTGTAGATACAGAACCCATACATAGTTAATTAGTTTTAAAAAATGTTTTTTTTTAGTTGGTGGATGATATTTTTCATATTCTATTTATTTTTTGGTTGAATATTAATAGATTTGATAGTGCATAAAAGCAACTTTTGGGTAAATAACTATCTAATATTATACATATTCCATGATGGCAACACAATGTATTGTCTATATTGATCTGAGTATTATTGATTTTGCCTCTTTACTTTATTTTGTGCATAATCACTACACATTGGCTAGGTGCTTTTGAAATAGTGAAACTTCATTAATGGATGTCACAATACTTCATATTTTGTGTTGGCAATTATGTGTATTGTGTATAATGGGTATTCTTTATTTTGTTTTTTGAGTTAGGGTACTTTCAACATTGTTGTATATGTGGGTTAATATGTGTTTAATATTCAACATACTATTTACAATCTAACACTTTTTTTTAGGTTTGAAAGATTGTTAGTAACACATTATTTGATTGTTCTCAATTCATCATTTTCATTAGTTATTGTATGTGAAAATATACAAATATATGCATGTATATCCATAAATATATATTTTATATACTTGTATATACATCTTTTTAAAAATCATATTGACATACATGTATATTTTTATTATATATACATTAAAATAAACCTTAAAATACCCTAAGTACATTTTGTGTTTGTAGATTATATACTATTTGTTACATATTCACTATAAGATTGAGCTAATTAGTCGTTGGTTTGAATTTAAATTTTTTTAACTATTTTATTGAAGATTATTTTAATTTATTAAAGTTATATAAGGATAATCTTATTGAAATGTTAATAATCAAGGGGGTTCCTTGCATGGTGTATTTGGAGTTATGTTTTTGGACCTCTGAAAGCTAATAAGAGATGCTTAGTAACAAATTCTTTATTTGTTCTCAATTCATAATTATTTAATTCTTTTGTTGCAAAAAACGTAAAGTATAAAAGTAAATATCTAAGAGAAAAGAGTTACTTGTATCTGAAGTGTAAATTCCATGTAGAAATTTGACGTTTATCATTGCTACTAATAAGTTACTATTTTACATTCTTTCTCAGAATTAATTTTAGCTACAGATTTTAGTTTAAAAATTGTTGTTTTAATATTACATTCTTATATAATTGTGTTTTTATTTTTTTATATGTTAAATTATAGTATGTTGTGTGTTTTTTTTCTTGCTATTGTAATTCTAACTTAATATTCAAATTGGATGTGGTATTGCATCTATGTAAGTTCCATGATTTTATTGAAATTGATCTTAATATATCATTATTTATTAAATCTCAGTTCAATACTCAAATTCAAACTTTTCATATCTTTATAGGGATTAAAATCACTCTTATTAATAAATTAGAAGGTATTAAATCACATTTCAATAATAAAATTAAAATGGGTCTTATTCAAGTTGGTTTAAGTATTAAATCATTGAAAAGGGTAAAGTTGAGGTTCTTAGGTTTTGGGAGGGGATGTATATTTAGGAGGTGAAGATGGATGGGACATAAAGTTGAGGTGAAATGAGAATATTGGTTGTAGACAAAAATTAACTTCATCTCCTAAATGCATGTCCTTTTACATTTCCATGACCTTGATGTCATGATTCAAGGTAGGGTTGAGCTAATGTTTAATTTTAACTTGAGTTAACCAATGATGGTTTTGAAGGAAAATGTATAAGTATATTCAATTTGTCATGGTTCTTATTTTTTGATTGAGATAATTATGTCAATGCATTCCATGGTTCGATTTCCATTATTTTTCCATAATTATAATTTTCAATGATCATAACTTCATCATTTTCATCCTCACTTGACGATTGGATGCAACACTAAGGAATTGTTAAACATACACTATCAAATAGTAAGCAATTTGATAATAACACACTACTTAATTGTTCTCAATTCATAGATTCCACTAATAAATATTCACATATTTTAGTATGTATATAGAATTATATTTATATAGACACATGCACAGTTGCTCGCACATGTGTACACACATTTGTTTATATATTTTTATACATACACCCACACACCCACACATATTTGAGTGTTTGCATAACTAGACATGTGCTTACATGTGTGTGTATATATATACATACAAAATTGATCATGTTTATATACACTTAAGCACACATGTATATTTGTTCATGTAAACACACAAATGTGTGTATACATATATACATGATTGCACTTACCTAATTTGTTTGTTATTATTTGTCTAATGAGTGTTTGATAGTATTGTTTGCATTTTTAGTTATATTGATGTTGTTGATTGTCATATTTTCACTGTTATCTTTTGACCAATGGGGCATTTTTTATGGTAGTTAGATTGCTCTTGTATTGCCTTTCAACTTTGGTTTATTAATGTGTAGTACATACAAAACATGAAAAATTACATATATGTATATTAACGAAATTTATGGGTCTACATAACTACACATGTACATACATATATAAATATTTATATGTGTGTATATACACAATTACATGTGTATGCGCATGATGAAACATGTATATATAAAAAATGCACACATGTATTTATTCATGTAATAATACACACACACACATGATTGCACATACTTATTTTGACATATAAAAGAATGCACATGTGTGTATTTGTTCATATAATCACATACATGTATACATATATACTTCATTTGACATAAATATTGTGATTGTTATTTTGTGTTCAATGAGTGCTTGATATCCTTGTTTACAATTTTTATTTGTTATTATTTGTTCAAGCACTTTTAAGGACCTTTTTGTCAACAAAGTTTTAGTAGTTGATGTTTTATTGGTCTTGAATATCATAGTTAAGTTATTTTTAAGGTCATTACAGGCTATATGGACTCATGCATTGGTTATACTACTTGTTTTAGAATCTATGATATAAAGTTATAGACATTATTTTAAACTTGTAGTTGTGGTTTTGCTAAGTAGACAACTATGAACATTTTACTCTCAATTTGATTTTGTTGTGCATAATTTTAGAGACATGGGTTTTGAATACCATGGTTATGAGTTGTGATGTTTTTCATTAATAAATCAATATGATTATTCAATTATAATTTTAGATCTTAATAATTTTTTTAAAAGGATTACATAACCATGATTAAATCAAAATCATGGAACAAAATTAGTTTTAAGATTATTTTCATGCTTGAACTTTAAAAAAAAGAAAAAAAAGAAAAAAAAGAAGAAAAACCATCTTTCCCTTAGACATTATTGTTCAACGTTACTTAATTCATTTTTAATTCATACACCAACATGCAAAAGTGTATATATTTATAGACACATATTTTTGTCTTCACAACTGCATGTGTTTATGCATTTTTTTTAAAATTTAATAGTTCAATTGAATGTGTGATATCCTTGTTTATAGTTTTTGTTATCTTTAAGTTGTAAGTTGTCATATTTCAATTATTATTAAGTATATTAGATTTAAAATTAATCTTAATTCTATTTTAATTCGTATAACAACATGAGAAAGTGTCTAGATGCTTACATTAATGGTGCGTGCTTCCCCAATTCCAACCTTGGAGTTTTTTGTGTATGCCTTAGTCGATGCTACTAACGAAGAGGTTCTTGGTGTTGATGTTATATTTTTCAGTTAAGACAAACATCAACGAGTCATAACACCATGCTTTAATAGATGCATTGAGTGTAGCACTTTTAACAGGTTGGATTGGTGTCAATGTGTATACCCACCCAATGTTATTTATACAACAAATGAATAGTTATAATAAAGTCAACAAGAATAAAATGCTCTCCTTATATAACATCACAAAGGATATTTCTATGGGGGTTAATGTATTTGAGATATGTCATATTTTAGTAGAGAACCATGATACCCCACCTTATAATTTATCCATGAAGAAATGGAAAGCTATGTGTAAAGAATATTATAATTAAAATCAATGTAGATAGTTGTCTCATATTCTCTTAACTGGATTTAGATATTTTTAATGGCTAAAACATTTTTTTGAATGCAGTGAATTACATAATTTTATAGTTTATCTATTATATAAATTGTTTCTATTGTAAATATTTAATATTTTTGACATGTGTATATATGTTGGTTGGTACTAGTCTTGTCATTTTCATCATTTAAAATGGTATTTTTTATGTGTTTTATTGCTTCTTGAGTTTTATCATTATTGAATTAACACAAAATTTACAGTTTCCTAGATCAAATATGTAAATTAGTGCTTTGTAATTATCGTGGGAGGTTGTTATTCTTTTCTGATTGAGTTACATACATCATGGGTGGGTATGTAGAGACAATATCATATGTTGAGGTAAGAAAATATCTAACATATCCAATGTATGTTTTTTTTAATACTTAATTTCAAAGATAATTGTCATGCATTTGGTTTGAGAAATTTCCTAGCACTACTTTATGTTTATATTACCCCCTCCCTTGCTTCCCCCCTTCCCCTCTCCCCTGAGTAAAACATGTATAAATTTGGTTACAATGAAAAGATAAGATTTTTATTTTGATATGTCTAGTTAGGGTATGTAACTGTAGACATTGAAATTCAATCAATAAATGCTTGATGATACTGATCCTTAACATTTTTACCTTGTTTGGCTAACTCACCATTTCGATAACCATTTATCTATATGATAGCCTTTAAAGTCTTGCAATTACTGAGAACATCTTCCAAACTTCCCTAATTTATTCATATTCTTCCATAATCAACAGATGCTTCTCTATCTAGTTTTAGAAGCCTCTATCCATTATGGACAAGCACACACTATGCAAACAAGGATGTACTACACACCTGTTGACTAGCGTGAACTTGCCTATAGTGATTTAATGACTAGAATTTGAAAATGACATGCTTCTTAATGGATTTCCCACTCGTGATAATATGTAGGTTATAAAAAAAAACTCAAATTTTTATCTATAAGAGCACATAAATTGTATTACTTCAAACCCCTAGTTACTCTATATAACACTCTCTTACAAAGGCAATTTCAAAAGCATTTATCTATTCAACAAAGAGTATTGTAATTAAGCTGTAGTAATACATTCATTGGCCAAGTTAACATTATTTTTGTTTAGGTTGAGGCCATAATTTGTCAATAATTCTAATCAAACTTTCTCATTGCATTTATATGATCTTCCCCAAAGGGAGAACTACATTAGCTTGAGGTCCATTTAGATTATGTAGGCAACACTCAATTAACAAGGGATTTTTTTAAGATAGCTCGACCATATCCCACTTCTTCACTTTTTTCCTCTTAGGCATTTGATCTTGTTTGTGTCCTATTGCAAGATAGGGTTTTGATTTTTTTAGGTGATCCTCACATCCAAATAGGCTCTGCACATGATCAAGTAACATTTAGATAGAAGTGAATCGGTCTAGATTTTTGGATTTAATGCATAGTGAACATAGATAAAGTTGCACTAGTAGACAATGATGTATTTCAACCCTATCCAACTATCGTGCACTTTTACCAAAATATGAGGTACTATTTTAAAGTAACATTGTGTTTTCAGGTTCTTATAAGCAATTTTAGACAGTCATAGTCAACAAAAGAATAATACAGTTTGAATAAAATTAGTTTTCAGGATATCTTTCTAACCCTAACTCTAGTTGTTATTTTTAATAATTTACAACTTCCGTAAATTATGTATATCATTGTATTTTTATATTAGGTTGTCTTATTTATCTTCTTATATCAAATTTGAAGTTTACATTACTTTATAGTTAATTTAATCTCCCAATTAATTATAAGGGTAAATATTTAGGTGAACCCACTTTTAGAATATAACATTGCTTGTATTTATCCACAACCACTTTTTTGTTTTGAACTATAAATAAAAATACATGATTTAATCTTTTGATTTTATTTTCACATATGTCTTGGTGAATATGTTACATGCTCAACTGAAACATAGATATATATTCTTAACCTAGTCTAGATTCATTTGTTGTATGCTTATTTCAGTTTCATAACATGATTTAAAATTGTTTTCTTATTGTATGTGACCCTTGGCCTTGTGTATGCTCAACATACATCTTTGCTTATATGACATAACCATGCCTTGTGTGTGTGTGGCATTTGGGCCTTCCATGATTTTTTGACATTTTCATGTCCCTTGTATTCAACCTTGAGCTTAATGTGTGATATCTATGCAGAATTTATTTACACTCTTTGCAACATTGTACATGTCTCGTTTATGTAGTTTCTAGGCCTACTTGCATGGAAGTTATGTGATTTTGCTTACATGTTTGTTATTTGGATATTATGGTATCATGATCCTTATTATACACCACTATGGATATACTTTTCTATCTATGGTGCCATGCTATATATCATGCACATACTATCTATGTGCTTCAATTCTTCATCTTTTTAACATACTCTGATTACAATAGATATGAAACAATCACAAATTTTACATGTTTCATTTATTCCTACAATGCTATAACGAAATTACATGATGTAAATCAAATATATAACATTTTCAAAGGTTTCAATGTTATATCTATAAGATTTCAATACAAATTCAATATATGCAAATGCTATGACAAGTTAATCTATTTTTCCCATATGCTCTCCCTTTTTATTGAGACAAGTGATTTGTAGGAAATCTGCCTCATCTAAAAATGGGGGCATCATAAGTGGATTTTACAAACAATACATTTTTAGATATGAAAATTTACAATGTACAAAAATTATAATTTTCAGATTATGGGGGCATTTGATTTGCTTATGCACTCCACTCAATCAACTACTTGAGCACATACACACTTGTACAAAGATAGTTAGAAGACTACAAACAATTTTTAAAAGATCACATTTGGCACTCTACATAGAGGGCATGATATGCATTCATGAATAACCTACTACTTTGTAAAAAATAGATTTCCCTTTTTCAAACATCAAATATCAAGTTTCAAGAATTTACAGTTTGAATCTATATCCATCTATAGTAGTGTAATTCATCTTTTGTAAGTGAACCACATTTTAGCTTAGTGATGCTCCACATCTTGGCTTCACTTAAGCAAGTTATCTACTGCTTCCTACCTATTCTCCTTTAGATCAAAAAGTGAGCCACATTTGAGCTTTAATGATGTTTCATGTCTTAGTTGCTCTTTAGCAATCCACTTTGTTGGTTTCCATCTCTTCACACATTATAGAGTAATCTATCAAGGTTGGAGCATATATCTTTCCAACTCAGGAATCTAACATTGATTCTTCAAATTGAAACTTCATCCTTATCATTTCAACGCTTCTCCACATGTCTCAACAAGGGGACATGCACATCTCCATGACAAAGATAAAGTGTGTATACACACTAAAGTATCACATTTTCTTTACTCTAGTGATTTATACATCACTAGAATAAGGGGGAGATTGGGGCAAATACAGACACTAAAATTTAATCAATAGATGCTTAAGAATACCAGTGCTTCACATTTGTACCTTTGCCAACTCACCATTTTGATAACTATTTATCTATATGAAAACCTTTAAAGTCTTGTCATTATTGAGAACATATTCTAAACCTCCCTAGTTTATTGTTATTCTTCCATAATAAATATATACTTCAATGTCAATCTAGTTTCAAAAGCTTCAAGTGTGCTCTTGGAAGACAGGGATGCATTGTGTAGTTATCCACTAGTGTGGACCTGTCTATAGCGCTCTAACAATTATATTCTAAAAAAGATAGGCTTCCTAAAAAAAATTATTTCTCATGACAATAGGTTATAAAAAAAATTCAAATATTATTTTATAATAACACATCAAGTGTCTCACTACAAACCCTTGGTTACTCTATCTAACATTCATACAAAGGTAATTTCAAAAGCATTTATCTATTCTAAAGAGCCCTACCACAATTTTGTTGTAGTAATACAGTCATTAGCTAAGTCAAAATTATTTTCTTGTAGGTTGAGCCTATTCTTTGTCAAGCATTCTAATCAAATTTGCTAGTTGCATTTTTATGATCTTCTCTAAAGGGAGGACTACATCGGCCTGAGGTCCATCTGGGCTGTGTAGACAACATTTAGTAAATAAGGGGACTTTTGAGGATAGCTTAGCCATATCCTGCTTCTCTAATTTTTTTCTAAGCATTTGATCTTGTTTGTGTCCTTGTACAAGCTAGGGTTTTTATTTTTTAAACTGATCTACACATACAAATAGGCTTCACACATAATAAAATAACATTTAGACAAAGACAAACCAATCTATATTTTTAGATTCAACACACAGTCAACATAGACAAAGTCACACTAGTGGACAATGATGCACTGTGACCTTATCCAACCACTACGCACTTGTCTTTAAATACAACAAGACAAAATTTTAAATCAACACTATGATTGCAAGTTCTTATAATCATGTTCAAACAATCATAGTTAGTGAAAGAATAATACATTTTGAATAAAATGAATTTGCAAGCACATCACTCCAACTCTAACCCTAGTTGTTATTTTTAGTAATTTACAATTTCCATAAATTTTGTATATCACTATATTTTTATAATGTTTGTCTTATTTATATTCTTAGATCATGTTTCATAATTACATTATTGTAAAGTTAATTTCCTTTCATAATTAATTTTAAGGGTAAACAATAACCACCACACAATTTATCTACTAAATTTTTATTCAATGCCCATGACGTACACTTATTGGGAAAAATTTAATTTTGAGATGGTTGACCTTAGAATAAAGGTACAAAAACAAGGTAAAAAACAATCCAGACAAATAAATACCTTATTAACAACATATACTAGAAAAATACATGTCTTGGCATCGATAGTTTACCGTATTTTACAGATTTGTGCACTAAAAGACCCAAATGAGTGTGGGTTATGTGACACTCTAATGAGATTTATGGTATTATATAATAAATCATATCAATGTTCAATATATTTTATAGATGAGATGAAAAGTTTAATATTTACAATTTGACTTTGCTATTGTCAAGAAACTATCTCTGAATGGTTATTATGGCAGTGAAAGGATAAATTAAATGAATAAGTGCTTTTAAGTAAAATTTTAACTTGTCACTAATTTAGATCATCATGTTTTTGTGATGAAATCAAATAAAAAACAATACTAGAAATTAAAATTCCTATCCAATTTCAAGATTGTTTCTAACACAATTTATATTAGGGAAGGTGATGTAACTTGCATGTTAGTATCATTATGTTTGGCAGTGATTTTGGAGTTTTTGTTGGTGTGATGCTCTTTAGGTTAGAATTTCAAATTATAAAATGTTTATTTAATAAATATAACATTAACAAAAGGCATTTTTTTTAATGTGCTTAATTTTTAAAAAATAGTGGGAAATGTCTACATAAGGCATTGTGTCAAAATGTCCATGTCAACCCTTTTGAAAATTTGAACGACCCTGATGCAAGATGCATCAACACATGTTTCAAGTAACACAAGTTGCTTCATGATATTATTTAAAATAAACTACTTCAATTTATTATTTAATTTTATTTATTAAAAATTCAAAATATTTTAAAAAATAGAAAAATATAAATTATGATCTATATTAACAAAATAAAATAAAATAATCATCAAATTTAAATGGTTAATTATTAAAATTTGAATATTAAAAAATAATTTCAATAATGTTTTTACTTATATAAAATAAATTTTAAATTCATCTTTATTATGAAAATTAAATAAGATTATATTATCCATAAAAATTATACAACAAAAAATAAACTTAAAATTATCAAGCAATAGTTTATACAATATTTTAAGGGAATCATTTTATTAGAGATTTTTTTTTTTTTTTAATAATAATATTCATCATCATCACCACCACCAACATTTCTATGACTATCATCATCATCCTCATCATATTCATGCGTCAAACATATATTTACAAAAAAAATCTTATAGTATAAAAAAGTTTTAAATTAAAAAAATGTAATATAATAATTTTAAAAATATCATAGGCATGACAAGGGGAACCCTAGGAGCCTATAGGGTGGGTTACATAATCAAAGATTATGTAGGGTCCTTGATGAGAGTAGCTTCACAAAAACTAATGGATGGAACAAATAATAAGGTTGAAGTGCAAGGTCTTATGTTTGGTTTGGACTTTATGGTTCAATGTAGCATTGAGAAGGTCGTCATCGAAGGTGAATCGATGGTTTTAATTCAAGCACTATGCAATTGGAAGACTTATTCATGGAATATTGAGAATATTTTAGGACAAATTTGGGACTTGTTGGACTTTCTCATTATTTGGAAGGCTAATCACTACTTTTGAAAGACCAACACAACAAAAAAACTTCCTAAAAAATAGAGGCATTTCCCAGTCCAAGGATTTGATTGTGGAAAACTCTTAGAATGCCTGGTCGGGTGCAAGGCTTGTGGGTATTCAAACTAAACTTGTGAGTCATACATGTGGAGAACATCATGTTTGATTGCAGTGACGTGGGATTTTAATTTGATAGGATGGTCAACATCTCCCATTGCACTTGTGACATGTTAGGCTCACATGCCGAACTGTCATTTACCTTGCTTCAACCCTTGACTTTAAATCATTGTGGTGTGCCCTGATGACTTTCCCATTCAAGACATCACAAGGTGGGTCACTATTTTTCCTATGCCAAGACTTGGGTTCTCAATGTTCATGTTGCAAGTGGCTTTGCCATGGATTAAATGTTGTAGGTCACCCTTAGTGATCCGCTATGTGTCAACACATTGAAGCACGAGATGGCCTTTGATGGAATTGTATTAGAGGGAAATATGAAGAAAGTATTTGTGATATAATCATGATAGTCTTGTAGGCTGTCATGGGGATTGTAAGCTTGGTCTACTTGGAGACACCGTATCACAACAAAGTCAATTCAGAGGTAGCTTTGATGTTTATTGGCAACCTCTTTTTGACTTTGAAGGAAAAAGATATCACCAATTCAATTATGGAGAAACTGGTGTGTCCAGACTTTAGGGTTGGGATGGAGTAAGCTATTAAGGAATTTTTGTTGGGTAAGCCAAGTCCTTTTCTCTTTTCCAATAAAGAATTCCATGGATTAATCCCACTCAGCATTTTTCATGATTTGGAATAGCATTTTTTTTAATCTACTAGAGTACTCAGAGTGCATACAAGGTTTCTTAAAAAATATAGCCCTTATGAGAAGGTTGTTTCCGCTCTTGGACTTAATCAAACTCAAGTCTCCTTTGGCAGTGCCTTTAGACCATCAAAGGGCTATCAGTTTGGCCTTTATTACTAATCTGTCAGTTCAAATGTTTGGAAACAAGCTTCCCATGTTTCATCCCCAAGCACAAGTGATGGGCCTGGGTCACCTTAGTGTGGGCCCAACCATGAGACTACATGCCACCTTAGGACACATCAGGGTTTGAATGAAGCAGGAATTTTGAAATCTAGGCTTGGGAGGTTGCTTTGTGGAAGGGCAATCTCAATGGAGGAAGAGGAATGCAGTTGATGAGGAGGAAGTGGAAATAGGTATTGGTGTTGGTGGAAGTGGAAGGATGGATCTGAGTAGGTAAAAATAGGGTGGTGCAGCTCCTTTGGAGGTTACAAGCATGAGTAACATTCTAATTGATACTTATAGTGGAACTAACATCGAAAACAAGGTTGAAGGCCTGGTTCCTTTCATCCAGGTCTAGTGATTTTGCCACCCCCTCTTGACTGCCTGCTCATTGGAGACATTTTTGGTTTTTAATTTTTTATAGTGATTAGTTTTATGAGATTTGTCTCCAAGGTGGCTGGTTTTGAAATGTGGGTTTGTATGGTTGCCCCTTGGGGTGTTAGCCACTAAAGGTTTGTTTTTTATTTTTGTTGGTTGCATGGACTTGTTCCACTTCTTGGCATATCATGGATGTTGATATGGTCAAGGTTTTTATAATATCATTTGATTATAATGAATGATGAGGGATATAAAAACCCTTAATTATAATTTTTTTTTTTACAAATAACATACACAATGTGGTGTACTTCAAGAGGTGCATGATGTTTCCTACATAATGGTTTAAATACAAATAATTGAGCAATTAGTCTAAAAAATATAACCTAATTCTAATTTTTTATACTCAAATTAAATATATCTAAAATCTAATCTTATAAATTTAATTTAATATTTAATTAATATTTTTAGAAACACAATTAATTAATACTTACTTGGACGCCTTCTATGACATCTATGTGTTTGAGAAGTGTAACCAAAATCTTCCTACATTGACACCTGTATGTGATCATCATGTGATGGAATTTTAAAGATGGCTTCTCAAAAGACTAGAAGTAATTATAATTAAATAGCAAAGTATAAAAAATGAGTAACATTTAAAAAATTAAATTGCATTAATTTACTTTTATATGTCATGATGACATATTATAATACATTATTCCTTTTGTTTTATTCAATGTCTTCTTTATTTGGTCTAAGTTAATTTAAAATAATTTATTCAAAATAAATATAAAAGATAGAAAATGTACACATTCATGTAGCACTCTTTTAAGGTTTTTTTTGCATGTGCAATGAGTAATAGAGTTCGTTTGAATCGTCTTTTTAGTGTTCTTGAGATGCCCACATTTTTTTCTTGCTTTGCAATCCTTTCTTCATTGTCTTCCCATTTTTGAATCATATTTTCCACCATCTTTGATATAATGGGTGGTGTACATATACTTCCATGAGAATCTCTTTTTATTTTTATGTAGGTTGCATTCCTTTCCCTTCTTAAATCATCCAACATGTACATGTTAGTCTTCCTCCTAATGAGATTTATCCCATATTCATTCAACAAGAGGTTAATTGTGCATTTTTTGTCTTCTTTATGGAGAGCAGGTTAGTCAAGGTGGGTTAGGGATTTGTTTTTGGGAAGGTGCCTAATCACATGTGAAGATGATTCATAAAACATTCACCATTTGAATCTTTCCATATGTTTCCTGCCTCCTTGAGCCAAATGGGGGTGTCAACAATACCAAAGGAGAACAAATGGTGCTTAGGGAGCATGCCAACAAATTGGTCAAGAGTGGATAGGGGAACAACATGGGTGTGAAGTGGTATGTAATAATCAATATGGACATCCTCTACGCTTCTCTCCCTCTTGGTTTCCAAACTACATGTTATGAAAACCTTACACCTTTTCTTCATTCTATTTCCCACTGAAGTTCCCTCTAATTTGGAGAGGGATTATGGCTTTTTATGCAAGTACCATAGTATCAAAACCTTAGAGTGAAAAGAATATTAAAAACATTATATTAATAATTTAAAATAGAAAAAACCTAAATGAAATAAAATTATTTTTCAAAATTAGAATATCAACTAATAAGATTCTTCTCCTCATCCTTTGAATAAGACTATGCATTGAGTGGCATGATGTATTTTTTGAACCATTCTTCTTGATTTTGCCCTTGAATTTGTAGCTGATATGGGGGTTGAATTTATTTTCGTTTCCTATTTCCATTATTTAGATTTTATTTTCCTCCCATTTGCTTTCAAGATATATTGGGGAATACACTAACAATGATATATTGACCTATTGGGAATGAAAAAGACATCAAGATGTACACCTAAGTGTTCCTCTAACCCCTTTTTATCTTTCTTGGAACAAAATGAAAATAGTTTTCCCTTCTTTTGTTTAAGTCAAATAGCTCATTTTTATAAATTTGTGGTTATGCTTTATGTAATTGCATTAGGTGTGAAGATGAAGTTTACGTTAGGGATTGAATCAATGGGAGGCTAATTTCTTATTTATTTTTAATTTATTAAATAAAAAAATGTACGTTTTTAAAGTGGGACATCTTTCCTTGTGATTATTACCACAAGTTCATGAGAAATTAAATGTCACTAGGTTAGTGATTACTTATGAAGGTCATCTTAAATGACTTAAACATAAGACTAAAACATCCATAAAAAAATAAAAAGAATAACATGTTAATTGTTATCACCCAAATTTTCACCCTTTGGAAGGCTGTTCAAGCCTTCATAATTTGGGGTAACATGGAGAAAATCCTAGGCTGTGGGTGGCCTAATAGGTGGATTGAACCTATAGATTATAGGGCTGTCTCTCCTTAATATATCAACTAGGCTCACAACATTACACTACTATCTTGTAAAGGAAAAGGGAGAGGGATAACATAAAAGAAACCTAACTAGGGAGGTGACACACCAAATCTTAAGACCACTAACACCTATTGCATATGCACTATGACCTATATGACTGGAAGACATGCATTACTCTCAACTTGCACCTATCACATTAGTGATTTGTAGAGAGCTAAGGTATTTTTGGGTTAGGAGGAAATATTATTGACACCTATAATCCATAAGTGACCCCTTATGACACTCTCTACAACCCATAATAGTGAGCTAAAATTCATGAAGGTAGGAAGAACAAGACAATAAACTAAGGTGAGCATGAGTCTACACTTGATTTCATCAACCATTAAACTATTTACACTGAATGTAGCCATGGAAGAAGGCCAAAACAACTATATATTAATCATAGGTAGTAAAAAAGAGTAGGGTTTCACCATACTCATGGTAGAAGGATCTACCAAAGTCAAAATTAGGCATACTTATAGAGAAAATGAGAAAGGAAATAGAGAGAGAGAGAGAGGTGTAGAGGATCTCATTGACAAGTGTCAATATTATAGGATAAATTAAAAGAAAGAAACATGTTAGAAATAGCCTTGGAACCTCCTTGATATGTGTCAAATTATTTGATGATGATCTCTTCATAGTGTTGACGTAGGAGTGACTCTTGGTCTTTATCAACTCATCCCTATCTCCACTTGGATGGAAGTTACAAGCTTCCATCTTGACACATGGAATGTTGGATTCGTGAAGTAACCTTCATGGCATCCTAGGATTTTCAAAGATTCCTCTGTTATCCATTAACACCTTTTCTTCCCTCTTTTCAATGGTAGAGATCTCCTTCATCAGCCCTATAGACCTACTAGTCCATTAGGTCTAAATTGCTCAGTATTAGCTATTGGAATGGACATAATACTTCCATGAGAAGTTGATACAAAGTGTAGGATCCTATATAAAACCCTAAAACCATATTATATCATGATCCATAGTTTCCAAGTACTCCAACCATGATGCTTTGTCTTCCCTAGGTGACTACGTCACCTTCTCATAAGCATTTCTGCACTGTCCATGTAAATTGGACATGTATGAGTACTTTAAAAATCCAAAGAGTGGGTGTTGAGGCCTGAGAAGGTATAAGAATCTCCACAAAAACCTCCCCAATGGTCTCCATCAATTCATTTTCCCAAAAAACCTATAAAAACACAACATTAAATGCATCCATATAGGTGAAGGTTCAAAAAAATTACATGGTGAGGACCCTTTTGGAGTAAGGAATGATGTTATGGTGTTTGTTGAGTCAAAATAATGCATTTGGAGTGTTTAAGAGGTCAATCTCCTCCATGGGGTCTTTAGAAGGGTTTAAGCAGGGTTTTAGAGTGTGTAACCTTCTTAACGTTTTTTTATAAAGTTGTGGACCTAGATGGATAAACTAATGCTTAGAATCTCATGTAGACAACCTCCTCTTCCTTCCTCAACAAGCTCAGGGTCCCATGCATCTGCTAGTTATACTTCCCACGTGATAAAATTGGATTTTATAGCTATTTAGGCCTTTTGAGGAGGTCGAGTGAGTGTTTTGGCCCAAAATTTCATTAAAATATTTTATAATAGGTATGATAGACCCTCCATGACATTCTCCAACACTTATTCAAGTCACTTGCCCTATCAAAGGTCTTAAAGTCAGATCTGAGCCTTATTGAGAGTTTGAAAACTAGTTTGAGATTATATCCTTAATAGTCTTTTATTGAGGTTATCTCTCTCTTCCATAGGTTCTAAGCCCTATATATGATTTTTAAAGGACCCCACACATCTATCCTAGCCATATAAATTCCATCTCAATACCAAACATATGCATGTTCTCTTCAAATTGAGCATAAACCTGTTGGTGGTGATTAGGTGCTTAGACTGAGTTTTTATTAGAAGTGATTCAATTTGAGCTGATGTGTTTTTCCACTAGATTGGCCTTGCATAGTTTATTATGACATTGTATACAATGTCTATTCATATTACCAGATTTCTTCCCCATTCTACAAGTAGGCTTATGTTAGGTCTTTTAGGCCTTGTACGCCTAAACATGCTTCTTGAGCAATCAATACTCATTATGCACTTTGTGGTTGTTTCCATTTTATATTACAAATAATTAAACCTTATATCATACCCCAAAGGTTTATTACACTTAACAAGCCATCAAACTCACCTCAAAATACATGCTCTCTTCAACCTACTTAAATAGGCCTGTAGGTCTGTGTTAGGTCTAGGAATTTGTCCGAGCTCAAAGTGGGTCTTAAACTCTTAGTTTATATTTTATCTACCCTATATGTACTTCCAAACTCTTTCCCATGGATTAAATCACTCCTTTGGCCTTAAAATTTCATCTTGCCATATATTGAAAAAGAGACCTACTTGTCTGCAGACCTATAGGTCTGCATTTTGTCCTTTTGAGCTCCTTGTGAAGCATGTTATGATCATCTTGGCCTTGAAGAAAACTATTCATTACATCATAACATGTCTCATGAAGATATGAGTCTCATACTACACCGGTAATGCAAAGTTTGTCACCTTTTAGCTCAATTTTGTGTAGGCAACTTTATACACAATCTACAGCTCCATAAATATGGAGATTTTGACCTATGTACTACCTACATGTGCCATGAAATGCCTTAAAGATATGAAATAAGAATGTAAAAAATCATGATAAGCCTTCACAAAACTCACTTTGTTCTAATGAGCTCATTTTTGCATCAAACTTGTTCAAACCTAAGTTTCTAGGGGATTTCAAGAATTTAAGACCATCTCACGGTCTTAATGATTATTCAAAAAGTATGGGGTTCAATATGAAAACCAATGCCATAAATTTTAAGGGCATTAGGACCCCCTCCTCTACCAAAGATATTAGGTCACCATTCTCTCTCCTTGATATTGAATAAGCAAACTAAAAGTACCTTTACAAGCTTACCAAAGAGCTTGATGGGAGAGACAATGTGTTTTTTGCATGATTAAACCTTTGAAGACCTGAAGGGCATGGATATGACCCTAAGAGAGCTGAAAATACACTCTTAAACCATTTTCACCTGAAGATAAGCCCTCTAAGTCTGTATAAGAGATTAAATTGCTTTTCTAAAGACATACATTGAACCTGCATTATCTAACATTTTTTGATTTATACCTACATTTATGATATTAGGACATATATTCCATATTTGGAAAACACATTTTCATGTAAACTTCAACACTTTACTTCTCAGATTGACTCTAATATAACCCATATGTATTACCAAAGCAATGAAGTGACTTAAAGAGATAAAACCTTTGAATCATGTAATAAGAACCTAGACAATGACTTATGACCTCATGTGCATATCTATACCTCTTGTTGAGACCTCACTTGATGACCTAAAGGTACTTATGAATTGACACAAAGACATGGTACAAGAAGAGACTTCAAATAACAATGCAACTATGTTATTCATAAACCTTAACATGTCCAAAAACCTTAAAAGATGATAAGAGGCCCTAAAATTTGCTAAAGAGACGCACGAGACCATTTTAAGGTATCAAAAGACATAGGATGTCTATTAACAAGGTCAAGAGGCATGAAAAATAATTTTTTTGAACTATAGGAATTAACCTTATTGCCTGGGGTAAAATGGTCAACAATTTTGGTGATTCACAGGGGTAGCATGCCTACTCTACTTACTAGACAAGTAGCCTTACCAGTCCATTGGGCTATGGAATTACTTGCACTCTACTAAAAACTTTATTAGACCTTGATATTTTACTGTAATCTCTTGATACCATACAAGATATCTGATTTACCTTACCAAACACAAAAAAACAAAGGACACTACACACAACAAGACAAGAATAAGACAACATAATTTTGCAAACAAGCACTTAGGGAAAACAAGACATAACAACCTACTACACACAACTAACCTCAACTTATGTTTTTACTCCTAGATCAAAGGGGAAGTTTCTGTGTTCTTTTTCTCTATGAAGTGGAAAATTTATAAGGCATGTTGCCTCTTAGACCGTGTTCTTGTTGGCTTCACCCTCTTCTTGATTGCCAATCCTATTGGCATATTCTCAAGTGAATCCACAACAACAAATAAATCACTTATGAATAAAACCTCATCTTTTGCTTTAATACTTACCTTATGTTGTTCCTTGATCTTGAAAATAGCCTCATTAGTGATCACATTCTGAATAATAAGAATAACTACAACCTCATCCAATGATGCTCCATCTAGGCATTATTCTTGGGCATTTATGACATATTGAGTGGCATCATGTTGTTTATCAGTTGTTATCAGTTCATCATGATCTTCAAGAAGTTATGCATATTCATTCCAAGCTGCATTATGGTCTTTTGATGCAGAGGCTAAACAAAACAAACTCACACTTCTCCTTGTTTCAAAATTCACTCCTTTGAGAATGATTCATTGGTTAATTATTCATTAATGGTTCTAGGATTCACTATTTGATATAATGGTTCTTATCATCTTCCTCATGATCTTTCTATTTCTATTGGACTCCTCATTCAACTCACAAACCTCTCAAAGAAACAACTCACATTATACATAACTTTACTTACCTTGGTAGAGTCTTTTATAGCCTTTTTTTAGGCTTTTACCTTTTGTATAGATAAGTAAAGGTGATTTTGTGGAAACAAGTACATGTTCCTAGTAACCTATAATTTTTTTTATCCCTTCATGAATTTTCAAAACCAAATTCTACTTATAAGACATTTTTCTATCTTCTTTTGGGTCTTAGTATAGGCTTAATTAGGCCTATTTGACCCCTGTCACCACACTGTCACTTATAACCATACTTTCCCATATATAACCACTCCAAATACTTCATAATCTATTTATAGGAATTTAAATATATCAAAATACAAAATTTTAAGAATTTCCACTGATTGAAATGCTTAGAAAAGGCATTTGTTCTTTGAAACCATAGTTTAGGGTTAATAGGGTCTACTAGAGTCTGAGAGGGATAATCTTGATATATTCACCTTACCAACTAGTTCATACTACTATAAAATTTTTCTTGAACTATGGAACCTTATTTCATGTTTTCCAATCATTAGAATTTCCTCTTGAAGTCTCTATTCAACCAATGTCTTGAGTTTTTGTTCTCACAGAGTGTGCAGAGACAATCTGCAGGATCCAAGGGTAAAAATATTGATGTTATTTGTTGCCAAAATGGTTTTCAAATGCTGTGAGAGTTGGTTAAGAACTATATTTTCCTCACATATCTTTTTCAAGCACTAGTTTTCCACATTCACTCCTCTGTTCAACTTTTCTCTTACCTTCTTGATTCCACTATATATGCAGTCACAATTTGTACAAGGTTTTAACATAGTATGCAACATAATACATTGTGTAATAGTGAAGATTACCAAATAAAATTTAAGGAAATTTAAATAATTCACTTCGACCATCAGATCATCATTTTACCCTTCTATTTAATCTTATCTTCACACATAGAACACATACTGCTTTCTCAACATAAGAAACAGAGTGCAATGGTCTGTAAAACTAAACCACTTGACAAAATAATTTTGAAACCTATAAAAAATATTTAGATTCTCAAAATAAATGTAAATAAAACTTACCAGAGACATAATGAATCACATAAACACATCTTTATTATGTCTTTATTTGATGAGAATTCAATACACATTCATTATTCCATATACACATTCATAAAACAGGGACTACAGTCTACTTCTTACCAAAATTGATACATTAAATTCATTATATAATTGGTTCTTAGACCTATCCCATTTGAATACATCCATATAAATTAACTCCAAATCAAAACTTACCTATTTTATATCACCTATAACTGTTCTAACTACTTTCTGAGTTACCAATGGTCACTTGTAAGAGAGTTTGTTGATTGACACCAATGTCAAGGTTGATTATCCATACATATGTGACATATATTCCATAATATAGACCCATGGTGTATTTATTAATATTTAATAATCACTTTATATCTTTATGACTCCTTAAAATCCTACCACAACACCTAATCTAGGCAAAAATATTCAAAAATTCAAATTATTCAGTATGGTGAGAAAATGCCAATTTTTAATTCTATTTTACTCTATCAATCCTAAACAATTATAAAACATTCCAAAGTGTATTTAAAGACTCATAACACCCTTATAATTACTCTAAACATGCCAATTATACATAAAACACTTGGTCAGACCAAAATTGCCTAAACAACATCAAAATGAGTCATCCTAAGTAGGATGCTCCTGCATCATATTACTGAGGTGCAAAAAGAAATTTGCTTGAAAGTTTTGATAAATTATGTTGACCTTCTCCTAAATATGTATCTCTTATATTCACTCTATCTATGCAATTTTATACCCTCCTAGATCCCAAGGTCTATGAGTGATACATAGACTTTGTTGTACTTGGACCAACACCAACTTGCTTTCTCATTTAAGGTTATGTTCTTGCAGATTGATATCCAACTTGACCAGATTTATATTATTGGTGTTATCTTGAAATAAAAATACACATGGAACACACAAGTAAATCAAAACAACTCTTTCTTTTCTTCTTTGAAACCAAAATCTTGTTCTAGCATTCTTGTCCTTACTAAGTTTGGTTATGCTGCCTGTTGGATTGTTGCTGATGGTTCCATCTTCTCTCTTACTAGACTCTCAACCTATAAAAAATGATTATCCTCTTGTTGATGATGTTCACTCTTTACCTAGTCAATGAATTATCTTTCCATAGCCATTTCTCTCAACATGCCCACTTTCTCAACAAAGTTTTCTAGATACTCATTGCTTTATATGAAGGACATGTGACAAAACGAAATTGAAAACAACCCTTCCAAGTGTTCATTGGAAAACAAATCAATCTATTGGTATAACTATAATAAATATTTGTTATGTGCATTCAAATCTTTAGAGTTCTTTTTATTTGTTACACCTTCTCTCATTTCCTTGACAACTAGAATGACACCTTTTTCATCTTGGCTCTTGATTTAAACTATCATGTTTTTGTCCTCTTTGTTGCATCTAAATTCCTTTATTAAGTACTCCTTCTCTCCATAAATTATCACACTATCTGGTGTCTCCTTCCATACTTGATTTTATTTCAATGGGTTTAGTGTGTGCTTGAAACCATCCTTCTTAATGGTATAAGTGTTGGCTCTCCCATCATGCATAGCTCTCCTATGATACTGCCATAGTCTCCCAATAATGATGTGATAAAAATTAATGATAATGACATCACATAATATTCTATCATTATACTCACCTATCTACAAGTCTACATAGCACTGTCCATTCACTTTGAATCCAAGAAACCTTATATGGACTTGGATGCTTGTTACATTCTAAGACTAGCTTTACTACCATCAATAAATACACTAGATTATCCATACTACCATTATCCATTATGAATTTGTAGTACTTACACTTGCTCTTGCACATGGTCTTGAATAATGTCTTTCTTTATGGTGGTTCTCTCTCCTCATGGCTGGTCTTCAAAAGGAATCTCTTCATTAGCAAGATCTCCCCTATTTCAGGTTCTTCCACATAATTAGGTAATGCATCTACACTCTCCTCTTCTTTTTAAACCACTTGTTTTCTACTCTCACTCGAAGAGCTACCACTTCGAACATCTTCTAAACACTTATATGACCTATGTCCTTTAAAATTGTTGCAATTGAAGCAATTGACTATAAACCAATTGTTCCTCTGCCTCTACCATATGATCTACCACCTCTTTACCCAGAACCACCTCTACTTGATTGAATTAAATCTTTAAAATTTCTAGTAACTTCTTTATTTTGATCTTACCATTGACTTCTATTACCTAGCTATCCTCTTCCTTCTTTTTGGGCTCTACCTCAGTAGCTTCTACCACCTCTACCTCTATTTAATTGACTTTTCCTTATTGAAAACTTATCCTCTACCCTCAATGCAACTTGATAGGCCTCCACAACTATTATGGGTGATAATATACTAATATCATCTTGAATGAAAACTTCAAAACATTCATGTATCTAGCAAATTTCTCTGCATCCTCCTTTACGTGTCCTGCTCAAATTGTCAACTTATAGAATTCCTCTATGTACTCTTTCATCATCATATATTTTTTCCTTAGATTTTTCAACCTCCTAAACAAGTGGGTCTGATAGTCCTTATGCATGAATTTGCCTTTCATCTTGGCCACCATTCTATCCCATGACCTTATTTTATCTTTTCCCCTTCTCTCTTCTTGTATGCCATCCCATAATAAGGATGCATGACCCTTTATCATTTTTAATACAAATTTCACCTTATTTGTATCATTAAACTCTTCATAATCAAAGTACTTATCCATAGCTATGATCCAATCAACTAACTCTTCCACATTAAGAATGCCCTCATACATGGCCACCTCCATCTTGGGCTTTGAAGTCACTCTAAGAACTACTCTTATGAACCTATCTTCAACTCTACCTTCATCTCTTTCCTATGATAAGTTTTCATGAGGAATATCATCCTCTCTTTCATTAACATCACCTATGTTCATTTCTCTCCTCTTAGCCAACTCCATGGCTTGCAACCTTGCCTGCAAGTTTATCACTTCCACTACCAATGCATCCACTGCTTGAAACCTCATTTGGGATGATGCTTCTCCTCACCCTCTATTTTACATGTGTCCTACCTATTCTCCCAATATCTCTTAAGATCTAATACCAAATGATGTAGATGATAAACAAAAAAACTCACACTTCTCCTTGTTTCAAGATTCACTCCTTTGAGAATGGTTCATTGGTTCATTGTTCATTAATGGTTCTAGGAATCACTATTTGATATAATGGTTCTTATCATATTATTCATTCTCTTTCTAGTCCTGTTTGACTCCTCATTCAACTCACAAAACTCTCAAATCAACAACTCACATTATACACAACTTTACTTACCTTGGCAGAGTCTCCTATAGCCTTTTTTAGGCTTTTCCCTTTTGTAAAAAAAAGTACAGGTGATTTTTGGGAAAATAGTAACTATTATTAGTACCCTCTTTATATTTTCATCCCTTAATGAAGTTTAAAAACCAAATTATTCTTGTAAGACACTTTTCTATCTTCTTCTAGTTCTCGGTATAGGCCTAATTAAGCCTATTTGACCCTTGTTACCACACTACCAATTATAATTGTAATTTCACATACCTAATCACTCCAAATATTTAATAATATATTTAAAATAATTTAAATATATTATAATTTTTTTTTTAGGAATTACCATTGGTTGAAACACTTGGAAAAGGCATTTGTTCTTTGAAACCCTAGTTCAGGGTTAACATGGTCTGTTAGAGCCCGAGAGGGATAAAATTGATATATTTACCTTGCCAACTAGTTTCATACTACTGTAAAATTTTTTATTAACATGTGGAAGCTAATTTAATGTTTTATAATCATTAAAATTTCCTCTTTAAGTCTCTGTTCAACCAATGTCTTGAGTTCTTGTTCTTACTGAGTGTGAAAATATAGTCTGCATGATCTGAGGGTAAAAACTTGATGTTCTTTGTTACAAAAATGGTTTTCAAGGACTGTGAGAGTTGGTTAATAGATATATTATCCTCACACATCTTTTATAAGTACTATTTTTCCACATTCACTCCTTTTTTCACCTTTTCTCTTACCTTCTTGATTCCACTGTATATGCAGTCACAATTTGTACAAGGTTTTGGCATAGTATGCAATAGAATACATTGTGGAACGAGTGAAGATTAACAAAGAAAATTTAAAGAAATTTAAATAATTAAATCCAACCATCAGATCATTTTTTACCCTTATATTCAATCTTATCTTCACACACAACACATACTGCTTTCTCAACACAGGAAACAAAGTGCAATGGTCTGCAAAATTGAACCACTTGACAAAAGAATATTGAAACCTATAAAAAATATTGAGATTATTTAGATAAACATACATCAAAATTAACATAAACATAATTAATCACATAAATACATCTTTGTTATGTCTTTCTTTGATGAGAATATAAAACACATTCATTATTCCATATACGCATTCAGAAAACAAGGACTACAATCCACTTCTTGCCAAAAATGATACATTCCACTCATTGTATTATTGGTTCTTGGACATATCCCATTTTAATTTATCCATATTAAATGACTCCAAAGTAAAAATTACATGTTTCATATCACCTATAACTATTTTAACTACTTTTTTCATTGACAACGGTCACTTGCAAGAGAGTTTGCTCATTGACACTAATATCAAGGTTGATTATCCATACATATGTGACATATATCCCATGGCATAAAATCATGGTATATGTATTAATGTTTCCTTATCACTTGACACCTGATGACTCCTTCAAATCCTACCACAACACCTAGTTTAGGCAAAAATATTGAAAAATTCAAATTATGCAAAATGGCAAGAAAATGCCAATTTTGAATTCTATCCTACTCTAGCACACCTTAACACTTTAAAAACATTGAAAAATATATTTGAAGAATCATAACACCCTTATACTCACTCTAAACATGATAATTAGTCATAAAACACTTGTTCAAACCAAAATTTCATAAACAACATCAAAATGTGTCATCCTTAGTAGGATGCTCTTGCATCATACTACTGAGGTGTAAAAAGAACATTCCATAAAATTTTTGACATCTTGTGTTGACCTCCTCCTCATTATCTCTCATATTCACTCTATTTATGCAATGTCACACCCTCCTAGATCCTAAGGTCTATGAGTGACACATATACATCCTTGTGCTTGGACCAATGCCAACTTGCTTTTTATTTTAAGGTTATCTTCTTACACATTGATATCAAACTTGAACAACTTTAGCTTCTTGGTGTTTTCATAAAAAAAACCTACACATGGAACACACAATTCAATTAAAATAACCTCCTGCTTGTCTTCTTTGAAACCAGACTCTATCTTTGGCATGCTTGTCCTTGCTAAGCTTGGTTTTGCTGCCTGTTGGATTATTGTTGATGGTTCCATCTTCTCTCCTACTAGACTCTCAACCTATAAAACCTCATTATTCTCCTCTTGTTTATGTTCACTCTTTACCTATTCAATGACTTCTCTTTCCATATCCAATTCTCTTAACATGTCCACTTTCTAAACAAAGTCTTCTATATACTCAATTTTTTGTATGAAGGACATGTGATAGAACAAACTTGAAAATAACCCTTATAAATGTTCATTATAACACAACTCAACATGTTTTTATGACTACAACAACTCTTTGATATGTTAATTCAGCTCCTTAAAGTAATTATTATCTATTGCACTTTCTCTCATTGCCTTGACAACTTGAATCACACCTTGTTCATCTTGGCTCTTGCCTTAAATTGTCATGTTCTTGTCTTCTTTGATGCAAATAACATCCTTTGGTAATTAATTCTTCTATCCAAACATCATCACACTACCTGGTGTCTCCTTCTATGCTTGATTGTCTTTTAATGGGTTTCACATGTACTTGCATCTATCATTCTCAATGGTATAAGTGTTGGCTCTCCCATCATACATAGATCTCATATCATAATACCATGGTCTTCTAATAATGATGTGGTAAACATCAATGGGAATGACATCACATAATATTCTATCCTTATACCCACCTATCTACAAGTCTACATAGCACTATTCATTCATTAAGACTTGATGACTATTTTGAATCCAAGAAACCTTATATGGACTTGGATGCTTGTTACATTCTAAGCCTAGATTTTCTACCATCAATGAAGAAACTAGATTATCCATACTACCACTATCCATTATGACTTTGAAACACTTACCCTTGCTCTTGAACATGGTCTTGAATAATATCTTTCTTTATGGTGGTTCTCTCTCATCATGGCTAGTCTTCAAAAGGACTCTCTTCATCAAAAAACACTCCCATGTTTTAGGTTATTCCACATAGTTAGGTAATGCATCTACCATATTATTTTCTTATTGAACCACTTGGTTTCTAATCTCACTCTAAGAGCTACCACTTTGAACATCTTCTAGATACTCATATGACCTATATCCCTTAAATTTGTTACATTTGAAGCACTTTTATACAAAGAAATTATTGCCCCTTCCTCTACCATATTATTTTCCACCTCTATACCCATAACCACCTCTACTTGAGTGACTTGAACACTCTGAACTACTACCAAATTCTTTTCTTTGACCTTGCCATTGACTTCTGTTACTTCACTGACCTCTTCCTTCTTATTAGCCTCTACCTTTATAGCTTATACCGCCTCTACCTCTATTGAGTTGAATTTTCCTTCTTGAAAATTCTCCTCTACCCTCAATGTATCTTGATAGGCCTCTTTAACTATTTTGGGTGACAAAATATTAATCTCATCCTGAATGACAAATTTCAAACCATTCATGTATTTTAGCAAATTTATCTGCATCATCCTATATGTATCCTTCTCTAACGGTCAACTTACAGAATTTCTATATGTACTCTTTCACTATCATATCCTTTTGCCTTAGATTTTTTAGCCTCTTACACAAGTGGGTCTAATATTTTTTAGGCATAAAATTGCCTTTCATCTTGGCTACCATACTATCCTATGACCTTATCTTATCTGTTTTCCTTCTTGTATGCCATCTCACCACAAGGATGCATGACACTTCAGCCTTATTACTAAAAATTTCACCTTCTTTGTATCATTCACCTTTTCATAATCAAAGTACTTATCCATAGTTGTGATCCAATCAACCAACTCTTTCACATTAAGACTACCCTCATACATGGCCACCTCAATCTTGGGATTTAAAGTCATTCTAAGAACTGATATTATGAATCTCTCTTCACCTATACCTTCATCTCCTTCCTTTTCTAATTCTTCATGAGGAATATCATCCTCTCCTTCACTAACATCACCTCTGTTCATCTCTCTCCTTTGAGCCAATTCCATGGCTTGCAACCTTGCCTGCAAGTTTCTCACTTCCACTACCAGTGCATCCACTACTTGTAACATCATTTGGGATGTTATTTATCCTCATCCTTTACTTTACATGTGTCCTAACTAACCTCCTAGGAGATCCTAAGCTCTGATACCAAATGATGCAAAGGATAAACAAAACAAACTCATTATTCTTCTTGTTTCAAGATTCACTCCTTTGAGAATGGTTTGTTGGTTCATTGTTCATTAATGGTTCAAGGATTCAATATTTGATATAATGGTTGTTATAATATTCCTCATTCTCTTTCTAGTATTTTTGGACTCCTCATTAAACTCACATTATACACAACTTTACTTACCTTGGAAGAGTCGCTTGTAACCTTTTTTTAGGCTTTTCCCTTTTGTACAGACAAGTAAAAGTGATATTTTGGAAAACTAGTAACTTTTACTAGTACCTTATATCCAATTCCATCCCAAATTATACTTGTAATCCACTTTTATATCTTATTTTAGGTCTCGATATAGGCCTAATTAGGCATATTTGACCCCTGTCACCACACTATCACTTATAACCATACTTTACCATACCTAACCACTCAAAATCATTGATAATATCTTTGTAGGCATTTAAATATGTTAGACTAATTTTTTTTAGGAATTTAAACTAGTTTAAATGCTTGAAAAAGGCATTTGTTCTTTGAAACCCTAGTTCATGATTAATAGGGTCTGCTAGAGCCTGAGAGGGATAAAATTGATGTATTTACCTTACCAACCAATTTCATACTACTATAAATTTTTTTATTGACTTGTGGAACCTCTTTTCACATTTTCCAATCATTAGAATTTCCTCTTGAAGTATATGTTCATCCAATGTCTTGAGTTTTTGTTCTGATTGAGTGTCCAAACACAGTCTGTAGGATTTGAGGGTAAAAATCTTGATGTTATTTATTTCCAAAATGGTTTTAAAGTAATATGAGATTTGGTTAAGAACTATATTATCCTCAAATATATTTTACAAACACTAGTTTTCCACATTTACTTCTCTATTCAACTTTTCTCTTACCTTCTTGATTTCACTGTATATGAAGTCATAGTTTGTATGAGGTTTTAGCATATTATGAAACAAAATACATTGTGGAATGAGTGAATATTACCAATGAAAATTTAAGGACATTAAAAAAATTCATTCCAACCATTATAGCATCATTTTACCCTTCTAATCAATATTATCTTCACACATAGAACACATACTACTTTCCTAACACAAGAAACAAAGTGCAATGGTCTACAAAACTGAACCACTTGACAAAAGAATCTTGAAACCTATAAAAAAACATTGAGATACTTTATAAAAACATACATAAAACTTACCATATACATAATTTAATCATATAAATAAATCTTTATTATGTTTTTCTTTGATTATAATTCAAAACACATTCATTATTCCATATACACATTCAAAAAATAGGGACTATAGTCCACTTCTTGCCTAAATTGATGCATTTCATTCATTGTATTATTGATTATTGGACCTCTCCCATTTTAATGCATCCATATAAACTAATTCCAAATGAAAATTTACATTTTTTATATCACTTATAATTGTTCTAACTACATTTTTCATTACCAACGGTCACTTGCAAGAGAGTTTGCTCATTGACACCAAAGTCAAGGTTGATTATCCATACATATCTAACCTAGAGACCATGGCATAGACCCATGGTGTCTTTATTAATGTTTCCTAATAACTTTATACCTTGATGAAACCTTAAAATCCTACCACAACACTTGATCTAGGCAAAAATATTAAAAAATTCAGATTATGCAAAATGGTGGGTAAATGCCAATTTTGAATTCTATCCTACTCTAGCACTCCTAAACACTTATAAAATATTCCAAAGTGTATTTTAATACTCATAACACAATTATTATCATTATAAACATGTTAATTGTCCATAAAACACTTGTTCAAACCAAAATTGCCTAAACAACATCAAAATGAGTCATTCATAGTAGGATACTCCTACATCATCTTTAATGGATATGTCTTGGTCAACCTCCTCATGAGCATGATTTACAATATGAAGTGTACTTTTTCAAATGACTTCAATATCTTGAAGGAGCACAATGTACCATTGCTATTCCTCATTTGGATCTTTTCTTTGGTCAATTTGAATGAGGACAACTTGAATAGCATATTCATCCTTCTTTTTAGGAGTTATAGGTCTGTCAAGGAGTTCAAACTCCTCAATGGAGTCATGACACATTTGTAGGTTTTCTTCCTCAAGTTTTATCTCTTAATAATTAGGAACCATTCCAAGCTCATTGAAGACTTCATCTTGTTCATTTGAGAGCTCATCTCTAAAGATTGATTTGTTCTTTTCTTCACCAAGAGGAGTGCCAATGATGATTTCATCTTCATGTTCTCTTGAAGTGTCTTATTTAGATTATTATTGAGGATCACATGTAGATGCAACTTATATTTATTCATTTATGACCTTCTCACATGAAACCAATCCATCTACCCTCCATACAACAAATTCTTTCTCAAGGAGAGGGATGGCGAGAGGTCAAGAAAGTTCATTGGTTTGTATGAAGCTTGAGATGGTGTCCTTCCAACTTGGGATATTGAAGGGATTATTTTAAATAACTTGGGGAAATAAAAGAGGGTTTTTTACTAAGAATTATTTGTGCTCTTCCTTCTATTTGGCAATTGAGGTGTGAAATTTTAATGTGCCTTAGCCTTCAAAAAATTTCAAAGTGTCAACAAAAACTTATTCTTTATTTTGAATGCATTCATTGATTGATATCCATGATGGGGTAGTTTGAAGTTCTTGGGGATGAATATAATGATATTGTATAGGCAAAGGCTATCTTAGAGGCTAAACTTGAGGGTAGGCAATAACTTGATGAGGATGAGGGGTATAATAGGGTTGGATAGGGATATAAGGAGGTTCATGAGATAGTTTTCTAGACTCAATTTGCTGCCTCCTCAATATATTTAGCCTATAAACTATTATTTTCTCTTTAACCATAAGAGGAAACTTTACTAAAATTCCTGACCACTTTCTCATAATATAAAGTTGAAAATTTTTCCTTTGCATAGGCCATTATTTGGTTCTCTATCTCATGATCATCTTGACAGGTTTGTGCATACTGTCAAAGAGGAGGAGTTAATTTTTGCTAATTATATTAGATTTTTAGTCTTTCTCATCTTGCTAACCATTTATCTATGCATTAAATCAAGTCCCTTATGTCTAACATTTCATTTGTTATGGCATGATAGTTTTCTTTCTCAAAATATGCCCACTTACTCCTTAGAAGTGGTAATGCATCCCTTAGTTTTTGAATGAGGCTGATAGGGATAGATTGATTAAGCTTTACTTTTATATAAATACCTCTCATGATAATTTCGTTATTTAGCATGACTAGTTTGAACTTTAATAGTGATGAAGTAGAAGTGTGACTATATGGATTAATGACAACATAGTTTTTACAAGAATGGTTAGAGGGTAAGTAGGTTGCCAAAGAGGTTAGATTGGATTGGGAGAGGGCATATAATACTATTGATATCATTGATAAATTTTACATGTTGTTGTTTGATGGCCACTTGGGGTGAAGCCATGAATGCCATCAACCTGATATGGAGGATATGAAGGAATATAATACACATCTTGACTAAAATAATGATTAGGATACATACTAGATTTATGATTTTATATACCTGAACTATTTATACTAGCTGAGATTCACTTGGAGTTGCCATTTAGTTCTTCCCCATTCTAAAAGTAGTCATGTGTTAGGTCTTTGAGGCCTTGTAGGCCTGAACATGCTTCTTGAGAAGTCAACACTCATCATGTACTTTGTGATTGTTTATATTTTATATTATAGATAATCAAAACTTATATAATAACCCTAAGGTTTCTTACAAATCATAAGCCATCAAACTCACTTCAAATTACATGCTCTCTTCAACCTACTTAAACAGGCCTATAGGTTTGTGTTAGGCCTAGGAATTTGTTGGAACTCAAAGTGGGTCTTTAACTCTTAGTTTTTATTTTATTTACCATATACATAATTACCATATCTTTCCCATGGATTTCATTTATACCTTGGTCTTCAAATTCATCTTTCCATATAGGGTTCATTGGCATTTTCTTGAAAAAGAGACCTATAGGTTTGCAGACATGTAGGTTTGCCTTTTGTCTTTTTGAGCCACTTGTGAAGCATGATATGATCATCTTGGCCTTGAAAACAAATATTAATTTCCTCAAAACATTAATCATGAATTTATGACTCATATTTCAAAGGTAATGCAAACTTTATCACCTTTTAGCTCTCTTTTGTGTAGGCAACTTTATGCACAATCTGCATCTCTACAAATATGGAGATTTTGACCTATTTACCACCTGCATGTGCCATTAAATGCATAGAAGATATTAAATAATAATTTATAAACCCATGATGATCCTTCACAATTTTTTTATCCTAATGAGATCATTTATGCATCAAACCTATTCAAACCTAACCCTCGAGGGGTTTTCAAGGGTTTAAGACCATCTCATAGTTTTAGTGATTGTTCATATGGGGGAGTTCAATATAAAAAATAATGCCATAAATTTGAAGGAAATTATGACCGCCTCATCCACCTAATATTTTAGATCACCATTCTCTCTCCTTTATACAAAATAAACAAACTAAAACTACCTTTGTAAGCTTGCAAAGGAGCTCGATATGAGAGGTGATGTTTTTTTACATGACTGAACCTCTAAAGACTTGAAGGAAATAGATATGACCCGAATAAAGATAAAGAGACACTATGAAACCATTTTCATCTAAATATGAGCCCTCTAAGTCTGTATAATAGACTAAATTGATTTTCCAAAGAATGATCATGCTCTTCCATACATTATACCTGTAATATCTGACATTTTCTAATTTGTTCCTATATTTATGACATTAGGACATATATTCCATATTTATAAAGCACAATTAAATGTATGCTTCATCGCTTGAACTCTCATATTGACTCTAATAGACCTCATATGCATGACCAAAGCATGAAAGTGGCATAAATATCTAAAACCTTTGAATCATGTCATAAGAACCTAGAATATGACTCATGACCTCATATGCATAGATATACCTCTTGTTGAGACCACACTTGATGACCAAATTTTGCTTATAAATTGGCATAAAGACATGACATAATAAGATACTTCAAATAACAATGAAACTATGTTACTCATAAACCTTAACATGTCCAAAAACCTTTGAATATACTAAGAGACCCTAAACTCTACTAAAGAGACCTCAAGTGACCATTTTAAGGCATTACTAGACATAGAATGGATATCAACAAGGTTAAGAGGTATGAAAAGTTAAGTTTTGAATTATAGGGGTTGATATTTTGTCCTGGGGGACCAAAAATGGTCAACAATTTGGAAATTCATAGGGGTAGCATGCCTATTATACTTACTAGACTAGTAGCCTTACTAGTCCATTAGACTATGGAGCCACTTTCACTCTACTACAAACCTGATTAGACCTTGATATTTGAATAAAATATCTTAAGATCATATAAGATGACTGATTTACCTTCCCAAACACAAAAATAAAGGATAACACATATAATAAGATAAAAACAAGACAACACATGTGTGCTAACATGAACTTAGGGAAAAGAAGACATATCAACCTACTACACACAACTAACCTCAATGTATATTTTCCCTCCTAGATCAAATGGGAAGTTTTTGGGTTCTTGTACTCTATGAAATGCAAAATGGTATTAGGCAAATTTCCTCTTAGACCTTGTTCTTGTTGGATTCACACTCTTCTTGATTTCCAATCCTATTAGCATATTTTCAAGTGAATACATAATAACAAATAAATCACCTACAAAGACAACCTCATCTTGTGCTTCAAGACTTACCTTACGCTATTCCTTAATCTTGAAGAGAACCTCAACAATGATCATATTATAAATTATAGGAATAACTACAACCTCATTCAATGATGCTCCATGTAGGAATTATTTTTGGGTCTTTATGGCATCTTGAGTGGCATCATTTTGATTATCAACTATTGTAAGTTATTCAAACTCTTCAAGAAGTTTTGCATATTCACTTCAAGTTACATCATGGTCTTTAATGTATGTCCTGATTAACCTCCTCATGAGCATGATTTCTAATATGAAGTGTACCTTTGCTGTAATAGGACTCAATTTCTTGAAGGAGCTTAATTTACTATTGTCAATCCTCATTTAGATCTTTTCCTTGGTTGATTTGAATGAGGAAGGCTTGAATAACACCCTCATACTTATTTTTTGGATTTATATATCTATCAAGGAGTTTAAACTCCTCAATGGAGTCATGGCACATACATAGGTTTACTTTCTCAAGTTTTATCTCTTGCTCACTAGGAACCATTCCGAGCTCTCTCAAGACTTCATATTTATCATTCGATAGGCCATCTTCAAAGATTTATTTGTTCTTTTATTAACCAAGAGGAGTGCTAATGATGAGTTAATTTTTATGTTCTCTTGAAGTGCCTTATTCAACTCCTTCTTTAGGCTCACCTACAGCTTCAACTTGGATTTATTCATTTAGGACCTTCTCACAAAAAACCCCTCCATCTACCCTCCATACAATAGATTCTTCCTTAAGGAGAGGGATGGTTAGAGGGAAAAAAATTACATTGGTTTGTTTGAAGCTTGAGAGGGTGTCCTTCCAACTTGGGATCTTGGAGGGCTTGTTTGAAATCTCTTGGAGAAAGAAAAGAGGGTTTTGTACCAAGACTTCTTTGTTCTTCTGCTTCCATTTGACAATTAAGGTGTCAATTTCTGATGTACCTTGGCCTTCAGTCTCTTTCAAAGTGTCAACAAACACTTCTTTCTTTTGAATGCCTTCTTGGATTAATCTCCTTCATGGGGTAGTTTGAAGTTATTGATGATGAATATAAGGGGATTGTATAGGCAAAGGCTCTCTTCGAGGCTCAACTTGAGGGTAGGAAATACCTTGATGAGGATGAAGGGTATAATAGGGTTGGACAATGATACAAGGAAGTTCATAAAATAGCTTACTAGACTCACTTGATCTCTCATCAAGGTCTTTAACTTATTCAACACCAACATACATAAAATATTTCTTTCTCTTTGACCATAAGAGGCAACTTTACCAAAAGTCTTAACCACTTTCTCATAATATAAAGTTGAACAATTCTCCTTTGCATAAGCTAATATTTGGTTCTCTATCTCATGATCATCTTGAAAATTTTGGGTAGGTTTTTAAAGAGAAGGAGGAGGAGGTAATTTAGGCTGATTATATTCAATTTGTATCCTTTCCTATCTTGCCAACCTATTCTCCATGTGTTGAATCAAGTCTCTTATGTATAACATTTCATTTATTATGGCATACTAGTTTTCTTTTTCAAAATCTTTCCACTTAATCCTTAGAAGTGGTAATGAGTCCCTTAGTTTTTGAATTAGGTTGATAGGGAAAAATTGATTAAGATCTACTTCTCTATCAATATCTCTCATGACCATTTCATCCTTTAGAATGGCTGGTTTTATCTCTAATAGTGATGAAGCAGAAGTGTGACTATATGAATTAGGGGAAACATAGCTTTGGCAAGGAGGGTTAGAGGGATTAGTAGGCTAATAAAGAGGCTAGATTGGATTGGGAGAGGGCATATAAGGCTAAAAATAACCTTGATAAAGTTTACATGTTTTTGCTTGAGATCCACTTGGGGTGAAGCCATGAATGTCATCAACCTAATATGGAGGATATGAAGGAATATAATATGCATCTTAACCAAAATAATTATTAGGATACATATCAAATTTATAATTTTAGACACCTTGGATACTTTACCAGTTGAGATTCACTTGGAGTCCCCATTGATGCTTATATTCATGCCTCCAAAGGTTGATGAATTAAAGAACATCACCAAGAACTCTTCAATGGGATGCAATCATTGTCCCACCGAGCATGCCCAAACTGTTCTCACCTAAATTTACACCCTTATGAAGAATGTTCAAGCCTTCACAATTTGAGATAACATTGAGACAATCCTAGGCCATGAATGGCTTAATGGTGGATTGAATCTCTAAATAATAGGACTAGTACCCCTTGATGTATCAATTAGGCTCACAATACTACTCTACTATATTTTAGTATAAAAAAGAGAGGGATAATATGAAATAAACCTAAATTGGGAGGTGATATGCTAAATCTTAAGACACCTAACACCTATTGCATATGCACTATGACTTATAGGACTAGAATACATACACTACTTGCAGTTTGTGCCTATCACATTAGTGATTTGTGGAGAGGTAAGGTATTTTGGGGTTAGGAAGGAAAATTATTTCCACTTCTAATCCAAAAGTGATACTTTATGACACTCTCTACAACCTACAATAGTGATTTAAACTACATGAAGGTAATAATAAAAAGACAACAAACCAAGGTGAGCATGAGTCTACACTTGATTTCAGCAACCATTCAACTATTTACACTACATATAGCCATAAAAAAATGCAAAATATGCTATATACTGATCATATGAATTACAAAATAAAAGGGCTTAGCCATACCCATGGTAGAAGGATCCTACAAATGCCAAATCTAGGTATACTTATAAAGAAAGTGAGAAAGGAGAGAGAGAGAGAGGTATAGAGGAGCTCATTGACAAGTGTCACTATTATAGGATCAGTTACAAGTAAGAAAGAAGTTAGAAAATCCTTGAAACCTCCTTCATATGTGTGAAATTTCTTGATGATGATCTCTTCATGGAGTTGGCATGGGAGTGGCTCTTGGTCTTCATCAACTCATCATTGTCTCCTCTTGGATGGTAGTTTCAAGCCTCCATCTTGACATATGGCATATTTACTTCATGAATTAGCCTCCATGCCATCCCAAGATTCTAAAATCTTCCTCTATCTTCCATTAACACCTTTTATTTTTTCTTTTCAATGGTAGAGATATCCTTCATAAGCCCTATAGGCTTACTAGTCCATTAGGTCTGACTTGCTTAGTATTAGCCATTTGAATGTCCATAATAATTCCATGAGAACTTGATACAAAGTGTATGATCCTATCACAAACCCTAAAACCATATTATAACATGATCTATAGTTTCCAAGTACTCCAACCATGTTGTTTTATTGTCCTTATGTGACTACATCACCTTCTCATAAGCAATTCTATACTGTACTTGGAAATTGGACCTATATGGGTACTTTTAGAAGATGAAGAGTGGGTTTTGAGGTTTTATAAGGTATATTAATCTTCATGCTAACCTCCCCAATGGTATCCATTAGTTCATTTACCCAAAAACCTTATTTTAAGCCCAAAACCCTGTAAAAACACAATATTAAATGCATATGTATAGGTGAAGGTTCAAAAAAATTACATGGTGAGGACCCTCTTGGAGTGAGGAATGATGTTTATGTGTTTATCAGGTCAAAACAATGTAGTTGGAGTGTTTAAGAGGTCAATCTCCTCCATGTAACATTCTTAATGATGGTTTATGAATTTGTGGACCTAGATGGATGAAATAATGTCAATAATATCATGTAGATAACCTCATCCTCTTTCCCCAATAATCTCAAGGTCTTGTGCATCTGTTAGTTGTACTTCCCACCTGAGCAAAATTGGCTTTTCTATTTATTTAAGATTTTTGAGGAGGTTCAGTGAGTGTTTTGGCCCAAAATGTCATTCAAATATTTATTTTTTTCTTGGAAAATGTTTTAAGAGGTCTTATAGACCCTCCATGACATTATCCAACACTTATTAAAGTCACTTGCCCTCTTAAAGGTCTTAAAGTTAGATCTGAGACTTCTTGAGGGTTTGAGAAATAGTTTGAGATTCTATCCCTAATAGTATTTGATTGAGGTTATCTCTCCCTTACATACATTACAAACCTTGTAGAGGCTTCTACTAGGACTCACACATATCTCCCAGTAATCTAGACCCCATATTAATGCCAAACATATGCATGTTCTCTTCTAATTAAGCACAAACCTATAGGTGATGATTAGACCTGTAGGTGATTGGACTAAGTTTATATTAAAAGTGATTCCCTTTGAGCTGATGCTATGTTTTTCCACTATATTTGAAATATATAGTTGATTATGACATTTTATATAATGTCTATTCATATTATCTAATTTCTTCCCCATTCTGCAATTAGGCCTTTGTTAGGTCTTTCAGGCCTTGTATGCCTGAACATGCTTCTTGAGCACTAACACTCATCATGCACTTTGTGATTGTTTCCATTTTATATTGTAGAGAAGAAAACCTTATATCATACCCCAAATATTTATTACACTTCACAAACCATCAAAGTTACTTCAAAATACATGCTCTCTTCAACCTACTTAAGCAGGCTTGTAGGTCTGTGTTAGGCCTAAGAATTTATTTAAAGCTCAAATTGGGTCTTCAACTATTAGTTTGTATTTTATCTATCTTGTCAATACTTCATATCTCTTTCCCATGGATTCCATTACTCCCTTGTCCTTCAAACTTCATTTTTCCATATAGGATTCATTGGCATTTTCTTGAAAAAGAGACCTACAGGTCTGTAGACTTGTACATCTACATTTTATCCTTTTGAGCACATTTTGAAGCATGATCTAATCATCTTGGCCTTAAAAATAATTATTAATTAAATCAAAACATTTCTCATGAATTTAAAACTCTCACACTATATTATTAATGCAAATTTTGTCACTTTTTAGCTCAATTTTGTGTAGGCAACTTTATACAAAGTCTACAACTTTGTAAATACAAAGATTTTGACCTATGTACGACTTGAATGTGCCATGAAATACATAGGAGAGATGAAATAATAATTTATAAACCCATGATAATCCTTCATAAAACTCACTTTGTCCTAATGAACTCATTTTTACATCAAACATATTCAAACCTAAGCCTCTAGGGTTTTTCAAGGGTTTAAGACCATGTCATAGTCTTAGTGATTATTCATAAAGGAGGGGGTTTAATATGAAAAAAAATTACATAAATATTAATTCAATTATGACCCCTTACTCTTCCTAATATCTTAGAGGACCATTCTCTCTTTTGTACAAAATAAGCAAACTAAAACTACCTTTGCAAGCTTTTCAAAGAGCTCGATAGGAGAGGCAATGTGTTTTTTGAATGATTGAACCTATGAAGAATTCAAGGACATGGATATGAAATTAAGAGAGATAAAGAGACAAGATAAAACCATTTTTTATTAAATATGATCCCTCTAAGTTCATACAAGAGACTAAACTTCTTTTCCAAATATTAATCATGCTCTTACATATGTTGAACTTACAATATTTGACATTTTGTAAATTATACCTACATTTATGACATTAAGACATATATTACATATTTGGAAAGAACCTTTACATGAAAAATTCACCACTTGACCTCTCAAATTGACTCTAATAGACCTCATATGCATTAGCAAAGCATGAAAGTGACTTAAAGAGCTAAAATCTTTGAATCATGTCACAAGAATCTAAACTATGACTCATGACCTCAAATGCATAGTTAGACCTCTTGTTGAGACCTCACTTGATGGTCTAAAGGTTCTTATGAATTAACACAAAGACTTGACATAAGAAGAGACTTCAAATAACAATGTAACGATGTTACTCATAAACCTTAACATCTACAAAAACCTTAAAAGATGCTAAGAGATTTATTACAGGAGCATCAAGGTAGAAGAACAACATTTTTGTGTTTTTGCCAATAGGAGGTCAAAATTGGTCAATTATGGATGTCAATGTGTGTGTGGGACATTTTAAGGTCAATTTTTTGTATTATATTCCATTTGGAGTCCTCAAGGTGTGTTAACAAGTTTTTAGGTGTTTTCCCTCTAAGTAGGGAATTTGAAAATTCAATGTTTGATAAGAGTCTAGAAGAGCATGGTCAAGGTTTGTAGTGGTTAGGTGAGAAAATATTTATGTAAAGGGCCAAGGATCCTTGTAAAAGGTGTTTTTAAGTCACATAGGTCTAAGACATCAAATTAGTAGTCATATTCTAGTCATGGACTCCCAAAACCTCACATTGAGTTAGTTATGGTAAAGAGGTTGGAATGTAACTACCAAGGAACTAATATTGAAGTTGGTGATAGTGAGAATTGGTACGCAAATATAAGGTAGAGAGGAGAGAATAAGGAGAGAATGTGATCTCCAAGGAGAGGGAGGAAAAGTAAAGAATGAGAAAATATTAAAAAACCCTCATGAAAGATAATCAAGTCCATGTATGGACTGTATTATGATGACTGTTGATTCAAAGGATGAAGATAAGTCAATTATGGTGTTGTTTCCTCTTAAAGTTATGTGGATTATTATTTATATATACATTTTTTAGGTGAGCCTTAAAGGCTATACATATGCATAGATTCTGTGTATGTCTGCAGGTTTGGAAGGACTCTAAGTTACAGTCAAGAGGGAAGGTTTGTACAATTATTTTATAGGAAAGAAACAAGAAGCACTCATTGTGTATTATTGTGTGAATGTGTTTGATATAATATATACCCCTGGATGACTATGTAAACACTGTAAAGTGAAGGGAAACCTGAGAATGCAACTCCCTTTGAATTCCCTATTCATAGATTGTCATAACCATAGAGTGAAGGTATGTTGTTGTGCATTAAGATACAAATTATTGTTGTATTGAGATGAGGACTAGTAGTTGGAATTATATTCACATTGGGTAGAGTGTTAATGAATTTGAATACAAATAAATTGATAAAACTCTATATAAAATTCACATAAGGAAATAACCCCTGTGTCATAGTCAAGAGACCTTGTTTGCATGTTCAACATCAAAGAGATAGAAAGAAGAGTTAAAGTGTGAGTGGTGGTAGTTGATCAAGTAAGAAATTTGGAAATTGGAAGTTTTATAAACCTATAAAATCTTGGTATAATATTTAAATTGGTTGGATACACATAATCATTTTAAGATATGACACAGTCATAGGTTAAGACTCAAAATTTTGAGATTTGTGGTGAATAATTCTAGATATATTGGAGAGGAGGAATTTGAACATTTTTAGGGTAATTTAGTGATAAAAAATACTTACTAAAGGTCTTGTAACTCTGAAAGGTGACCTTGAACCCACCATATTTCAATGTTGGACCTCCTCTACCCTACACAATCAGTTATGGTGCAAAGAAAACTATGTTTTGATTCATTCCAAGAAAATGAAGGTCAATCATGAGTGTTAACCTATTGGAAGAGTTGGATAATGTCAAAAAAGACCTAGAGTGGAAATTTGGTCTGTTGAAATAGCTAGAACTCAAGATATGGAATTATGTGTGCTCTCAACCTGTGCAGGAAACCCTTTAGGGTTTTAATACCTAGTATGCTCTACAAGGAGTTATAACAGTGTAAAAAACCTATAAATTTGTGATTTTAATTTTTTTTGTAATATGGAAAGGGAATTAAATGGTTTTGGTCTAATATTATATGGTTTTATATGAATTCTAGGACTAAATGTGTGTCTTAGAGCTAATTAGGCCTAAATGAGGAGAGGTTAATAAAGAAAGTGATAGCTAGAGGTCGAATCAAACTCTCAAATTTGACACACTAATATAAATATATAGAGGGTGGCTGTAAATGTGATTAAATCTTGAAAATCATGCCTGGTTTGACCAAACATAGAAGAAATGCACATAAAAAGGCTACAAGCCCAAGGAGACCAAGATGAGCCTTGTATGTGAAATGAAATGTTGGAGTGTATTTGATCACTTAAAATAGGTTTAGGTATGTTTTATTTAACCATATAAGACCATCCATGCAAATATATTGAGTTCTTGAAACTTAGATCAAGTTTTGTTACTTGAGACCTAAGATACTTGCCTAGTGAAAAGCTAGTGAAGGTGTGAGAAGAAGCTTTTGAAGAAAATGAATGTAATGAGGTAGGTAATGAAATTTAATGCCATTAAAAGGTATAATTTCATAAATAAGAGCATAAATATGTACAATAAATAGGAAACATTCAAAGATACCATCAATCATAGTGATCTAAGATAAAAAAACTAGATTTTGAAGAGGATTCAAGACAAGCATATCATGTAAATGAGATCTTTGACAAGAATAGAGTCAAGAGTAGATGATTTGGAGACTTTTACCTAATAAATTTAAATCAATACCATAAACTATACTAAATATACCCCAAGAGACCATATTAAGGCATCACAAGACATATGATGGCTATCAACAAGGTTAGGAGGCATGACAAGTCAAGGTTTGAACTATAGGGGTTGACCTTTTGCCCTGGGGGGCCAAAAATGGTCAACAATTTGGTTATTCATAGGGATATCATGCTTAATATGCTTACTAGACCAATAGCCTTACTAGTCCGTTGGGTTATGGAGCCACTCACAATATACTATAGACCTGATTAAACCTTGATATTTGAATTCAAGATCTTAAGACCATACAAGACATATGAATTACCTTTAAAAACAAGGGAAAACACACAAAACAAGACAATAAAAATACAACACATTTTTTCTAACAAGCACTTAGGGAAAATAAGACATAATAATTTACTACACACAACTAACCTCAATGTATCTTTTTATTCCTAGATCAAAGGGAAATATTTGGGTTTTTATATTCTATGAAGTGGAAAATGGTATAATACAAGTTGCCTCTTAGACCTTGTTCTTGTTGGCTTTACTCTCTTATTTATTTCTAATCCTATTGGCATATTTTAAAGTGAATCCACAATAACAAACAAATCACCTATGAAGACAACCTCATCTTGTGCTTCAAGACTTACCTTATGCTGGTCCTTGATCTTGAAGAGAACCTCACCAGTGATCACATTGTGAAATATATGAATAAATGTAACCTCATCCAATGATGCTCCATATAAGAATTGTTCTTAGGCCTCTATGACATCTTAAGTGTCATCATGTTGCTTATCAACTATTCCAAGTCATTTAGACTCTTTAATAAGTTATGCATATTCATTCCAAGATGCATCATGGTATTTGATGAATATGTCTTAATCAACTTCCTCATGAGTATGATTTCCAATATTTTTAAAGGATTTAAATCTATTTAAGGAGATTAATATACTGCCACCAATCCTCATTTGGCTCTTTTCCTTGGTCAATTTGATTGAGGATAACTTGAATAGTACCCTCATCCTTATTTTTAGGAGCTATAGGGCTGTCAAGGAGTTCAAAATACTAAATGGAGTCATGGCACATCTACAGGTTTGCTTCCTCAAGTTTTATCTCTTGCTCACTAGGAACCATTCCAAGCTCACTCAAGACTTATTTTTCATTTGATAGGTCATCTCCAAATATTGATTTATTCTTTTCTTCACCAAGAGGAGTGCCAATGATGAGTTCATCTTCTTGTTATCTTAAAGCATATTTTTCATAGCCTTATTGAGGCTTACCTATAGTTTTAACTTGGCTTTATTCATTTAGGACCATCTCACATGAAACCACTCCATCTACCCTCCATACAACACATTCTTCCTCAAGGAGAGGGATGGTGTGAGGTCAATAAAGTTCATTGGTTAGTTTGAATCTTGAAGGGGTTTCCTTACAACTTGGGATCTTGGAGGGATTATTTGAAAGCTCTTGGGGAAAGAAAAAAGGGTTTTGTACTAAGACTTCTTTTTGCTAGTCCTTCTGTTTAGCAATCAAGGTGTCAAATTCTGATGTCCCTTGGCCTTAAATCTCTTTAAAAGTGTCAAAAAATACTTTTTTATTTTGAATTCATTCTTGGACTGATCCCCATGATGGGGTTATTTGAAGTTCTCAAATATGAATAGAAGGAGCTTGTATAGGCAAAGGCTCTCTTAGAGGCTCAACTTGAGGGTAGGAAAGAAATTGATGAGGATGAGGGGTCTAATAGTGTTGGATAGGGATACAATGAAGTTCATAAGATAAATTACTATACTCACTTTGTTACCTCTTCAAGGTATTTAGCCTATTCAACACCAACATACATAAACTATTTCTTTTTCTTTGATCATAAGAGGCAACTTTACTAAAATTCCTAGCCACTTTATCATAATATAAAGTTGAACAATTATCCTTTGTAGAGGCTAATATTTGGTTTTATATCTCATCATAATCTTGATAGGTTTAGGAAGATTATTGAAGAGGAGGAGGATGAGGTAATTTCAACTGATTATATTGGATTTTTAGCCTTTCCCATATTGCCAACCTATTCTCCATGCATTGAATCAAGTCTCTTATGTCTAACATTTCATTTGTTATGGCATGCTAGTTTTATTTCTCAAAATCTATCCACTTACTCCTTTGAAGTGGTAATGTTCCCTTAGTTTTAAATGAGGTTGATAGGGATAAACTAATTAAGCTCTACTTCTCTATCAATATCTCTCATAACTATTTCATTTTTTAGCATGGCTGGTTTGATCTTTAATAGTGATGAATCAAAAGTGTGACTATATGGATTAGGGGAAACATAGCTTTGGAAAGGATGGTTATAGGGATAAGTAGGCTACCAAAGAAGCTGGATTGGATTGGGAGAGGGAATATAAGACTATTGATAGCCTTGAAAAAATTTACATGTTGCTGCTTGAGAGCCACTTGGGGTGAAGCCATTTTTGTCATCAACTTGATTTGGAGGATATGAAGGAATAAAATATGCATCTTGACCAAAATAATGATTAGGATACATACCATATTTATGATTTTAGACACCTAGGATATTTATACCATCTAAGTTTTAGTTGGAGTCACCATTGATGCTTGTGTTTATGCCTTCAAATATTGATGAATTAAAGAGCAACACCAAAAACTCTTCAATGGGATGAAATCCTTGTCCCATGGGGATGTCAAAACTGTTATCATCCAGATTATCACATTTTATAAAATTTTTCAAGCCTTCACAATTTTAGGTAATGTTGAGATATCTTAGGTTGTAGGTGCAGACATCCAATTCCTAACATCATTTGTGTTGAAATTGTCAATCTTACTCGAATTGCACTCAAATGCACATTTTAGGTCAAAATCCATAAAACACCCTAAATGGTTCAAACTTGTCACATACAATTGCCAGTTGAGGTTAAAGTATCCCTAAATAGGGTAATGCATTTTATGGGCCAGCTAACTTTGATCAGATCATTTTGAGTCAAAATGACCATTTAGTGCTCTGGATCACTCTTTTCTTCTAATTCATTGATACACATCATGTACCTTTGTTATTTGGTGTTGGCAACATCCTAAATGGGAATACAGCTCCAATGCATCTAACATCACCTTATAGTTCCTCTCCAATCAAATTATGACCTAGTAATATGACTTTCTAACCATTTTGATTAATTGAGGGCCAATTCTCAAAGAATTGCACAAATGTTGATTAACCTTGTTTAAGACTAATTAATCCAAATCAAAAGCTTAAGTGTATTTTCCATGAGAGTTGTTGAATATTTATTTTTGAAAATTGATTCTTATTAATTGCATCATCAGGTGACATCATTTCTTGAGAAGACATCCCTAGGCTATAAATGCCATAAATATCAGGATTATGTGTCACCCATGCCTAGTTAATGCCTCCCATGCCTCTTTAATACCCCTTCTTCTAAGGTCATGATGAATACAATTATGGATTTAATTCCAAATATTAGGATTATCCATGACCACACATCTCAATCTTGAGATGGATGGTCATGGTTGATCTTAACCAATCTCAAAAATCTATAAATAGAGAGGCCATGAACATCATTTCTAAGCTATTTTGGTGCAAGGTTATTATGCTCAAATATATTAAAATATTGAATATTAAAAAGTTATAAAGTTAAATTATTTCCGCAAGGCTTTTCATTTGATCATAGATTTTGATTGCAAGCTAAATTATTAGTCTAACCAATTCTTGGTCATTTTTCATCATTTCTCATTCCATTCTCTCCCAAACTTGGGTGAACTACATTGGCCTAAAGTTCATGTTGGGACATGAGTCCATGGAACTATGTAGGTAGTTCTCAATTTATATTGAGGTCAACTCGACTATCTCCATTCTTCTTTTCATCTCTCTCATCACTTTGTGCATTCTCATATGCTTGGTTTTATATGACTTTCTAAGCCATTAAACCATCACATGTATGTTTGCACCCACTTGCTTTAACCTATCTTTTGGGTTATATCCTTGAGCTATTTTGCTTGCCAATTTCCCATTGTAGGGCACAATATCTGAACCAAATTCAAATCAAGTCAGCTCTACAAGGGCAAAATCATTATTTATTCTTTATCAATGATCAAGATTCACCTTGCTGGAGCACAATTATTTTATCACGATCAAATATGCTGTACTAGAGTGCTTATTATTATATTCTCTTTGGAGACCCCAATCTAGTGGTTCTTCCCTTCCTAAAGTAGAATGTTTTCCCTATTCCTCTAATTCTAAGCTCTCCATATCAAAGCCCATGATGGCAATATTTTAGTGTGAAACTTATCCCAAGATTGATCAATGCCATAAGCGTGAAACTTGTACTCTCAAATTAGGTACATTTATAGTGTGTTCCTTACATTTATGGATTGTATCTTTCACATTCCCTTCATCTTTGGGGCCTATTATACATCTAATTATATTTTTATCATTGATGGTAATCACATATGCAAGCATTAACTCATCTAGATGTGATTTATTCCATGGGTTAATCTCTCACTTTCTCTCTCTTTTTGAGATTCCATCCTTCTCTTTCATCCTAGTATGTCCTCTCGAGGGGGCTTCATGGGTCTATTCTAATTTCTTTCTAATAACTCTTTTCTTTGAAAAGATGTTACTTCACTAGAATGTCTCACTGTGCCTTCTCAAATAGGGGCAAAATGTAGACATCTAATTCTTAACGCCATTTGTGTTGAAATTATCAATCTTACTCAAATTGCACTCAAATGCACATTTTAGGTCAAAATCCATAAAATGCCCTAAATGGTTCAAACTTGTCACATATAAGTGCTAATTTAGGTCAAAGTATCCTGAAATAAGGCAATGCATTTTATGGGCCAGCTAACTTTGATTAGATCATTTTGAGTCAAAATGACCATTTTGCCATTTAGTGCTCTAGATCACTCTTTTATTTTAATTCATTGGTACATGTCATGTACCTTTGTTATTTGGTGTTGGAAACATCCTAAATAAGAATACAACTCCAACACATCTATCATTGCCTTCTAGTTCTCTCCAATCAAATTATGACCCAATAATATGACTTTGTGACCATTTTGATTAATTGAGGGCCAATTTTCAAATAATTGCACAAATGTTGATTAACCTTATTTAAGGCTAATTAATCCAAATCAAGAGCTTAAGTGTATTTTTCATGAGAGTTGTTGAATATTTATTTTTGAAAATTGATTTCTATTAACTACATCATTAGGTGATGTCATTTCTTGGGAAGACATCCCTAGGCCATAAATACCACAAATATCAAGATTATGGCTCATCCATGCCTAGTTAATACCTCCCATGCCTCTTTAATTCCCATTATTCCAAGGTCATGATGAATATAATTATGGATTTAATTCCAAATATTAAGATTATCCATGGCCACACATCTCAATCTTGAGATGGATGGTCATGGTTGATCTTGACCAATCTCAAAAATTTATAAATAGAGAGGCCATGAAAATTATTTCTAAGCTATTTTTGTGTAAGGTTATTATGATCAAATATCTTCAAAGATTGAATATTGCAAAGTTATAATGTTAAATTATTTCCACAAGGCTTTGTATTTGATCATAGATTTTGCTTGCAAGCTTCATTGATAGGCTAGTTTAGTGATTTGGAATCATGAGCCTAAGTTTTATGGAGTGTTCTTGAGGAATTGGAGGAGCTTAAAACCATTATTGACAAATACAAGGATGCTTGATCAGGGGAGAACATGTTTTTGAGCCACATGGGCATGGTGAATCCATTTGGGAAGGTAATATGGTGTTGATTTCTTTCATTTATTTCTTGCTATCTTTTTTAATTCCCATAGGAATAGATAGGCTTGGTTAGTAAGTTATTTATGCATGTTTCATTATTTATGGACTAATGCTTGAATAATTTTTTTGGTAATCCTCTCTATAGTGGGTGGCTTAATAGGTGGATCAAATATCTAGATTATATGTCTAGCTTCCCTTGATGTATCAATTAGGATTACAACACTACACTACTAGCTTGTAATGGAAAAGGGAGAGAGATAACATGAAATAAACCTAAATATGGAAGTGGTACACCAAATATTAAGACCACTAACACCTATTGCATATGCACTATGGCCTATAAGATTGGAAGACATGCACTACTCTCAGGTTGCACCTATTACATTAGTGATTTGTAGAGAGGTAAGGTATTGTGGGGTTAGGAGGGAATATTATTTCTAATTATAATCCAAAAGTGACACCTTATGACACTCTCTACAACCTGCAATAGAGATCTAAACTGCATGAAGGCAAGAAGAATAAGACAATAAACTTTCATCAACCATTTAAATATTTACACTACATACAACCATAAAAGAAGGAAAATCAACTATATATTGATCACAAGCATTACAAAAGAGTAGGGTTTCACCATACTCATTTTTTAAGGATCCTAAAAATTCTAAAATCAAATATACTTATAGGGAAAGTGTGAAAGGAGAGAGAGAGGCATAGAGGAGCTCATTGACAAGTGTTACTATTATAAGATCAATTACAAGTAAGAAAGGAGTTAGAAACAACCTTAAAGCCTCCTTCATATGTGTCAACTTACTTGATGATGACTGTTGTCATCAAATTATGTATCCTAAGATACTCTATTTAAGCTACTACAATTTGATGCAACATTGAATCATCTCTCAAGTTGTGGGGAATTGAAAGAGAGATGAATCTCTAGATTATAAGGGCTAGCTCCCTAGATTCTTCTTTGAATGTCTATCACCTAATCAGATGCTTGTTTATGAAAAAAATTAGAAGCTTGCATAAAATGTAAACTACACTAAAGAGGTGATTCACCAAAACATATCCCATAGACTATTATACTTCTACTAAGCAACAATGCTTTCCAAGACCAATTTTATGCATTGAAGGATCATAACATTGTGTTTCAATGTGAAGGTAGAATACTTGGGATAATAAATAAGATAACTAATCGAGGGTCATATTGCACATCATAGAGATAATTGCATACTTGAAGAAGACCCTAGTACATTAAAAACACTTCACATGACCTATTAAAATTATAACTCTTGCTTAAACATGAAGGATAAAATGAGTAAGGATGATACTATCACTTAGCTCCACTATACATCACTCGCACACTTAGACAAAATGTATTTAATATTCAAAGACAAATTGTAATGTCATATTATCAAGGCTTCACCATACCAACTATGGTCTTTTTTTAATAGCCAAAATGGCTCACATTATAGAAATTGGAAGAAGAGAGAGAAGAGAGAAGTTGAAGAGGCACAAGGATAAGTGTGAAAATGTGAGAATCAATTAAAATACATGTGGATGTAGTGGAAAATGAGTCATGAAACTGATTTACACATCATCTCATCCCAAATTATCCCCTTCTCCAAGTGTGGCATAACAAATCTTCTCAATCATTATCCCTTACAAATTGCCTTCATCATAGTCTTCCTTTTGAGCATTCCAAAGAAAGTTAGGAAAAATGTCTCATGCATGATGAGGAGAGGGAGTTACAAAGAATCCTTCAGCTGAATTAGGAGTTTTCTTGATCATGACATTCTCTTACACAAGCTCAATCATCACATATCATAAATATCACTCTCTAATAGGCATTCCTTGACACTTGGCACTAGAATATTTGCATCCTTCCTAACTAATCTATACCAGGGGTCTTGTGACACATTTTAGGACACCTAATATGATTGGATTCATTAGAAACATCTTAAAAAGCCTCCAACTTGAGTTTTCACTATGTTCACTATGACATTTTAGATGCCACTTTAGACTGGCTGAAGTGAGAGGATTAATAAGGACACTTGTGAGAATTACCAAGATTTTTAAATGGAATTGAGAGTTTATTTAAGTCCCAATCTATCCTCCCAAGTGATTATCATCCATTGATCATCTTTAAGACCTATAAAAAATAAGAAAATTTCAATAAAACCTATTTATTCCATCACCTATATAGATTACATATAATATGATTCCATGTATTTTATCCTCATGTAGTTATCAACAACTTATCTTCAACACTCATGATCAAATTCATCCATTTATATTCACTTTTGGTTCAATTTCCACCATCGGGTCCTAAAATAGGGTTGGCAAGGGTTTTGAAGTCATTAGCCCTCTTAGCCTTTGTTAATAATGGATACACATTATAAATTCCTCAAAATTATATTTATGGATCCTCAAGGACCTTCTCTATCTTTCCCAAATGACTCAATATCCCATGCAAAAGCTCATGAAAGTTTTGAGCTTTTCATCTTGATCATTCGAGCCATTTTGTGCATTCTGTGAGGGTTTGGGAGAATTTAAACCAAGAATTTTCTTCTTATTGGATTTTAATTCAAAAAAATGGTTAAAAAACATGGGTATACATCTCAAAAACATGTCTCAATTATTTTAATGGCTTCCCAATAGCTATAAATGAAGATGCCCCTTGTTTAGCAACTAGGCCTAAACCTTGTCAATAGGTCTATCTACACCCTTGGCAAAAATTGAGGCTCCAGTAGATTTATTTTACTCTTATAATGACTAAAAAATTATAAAATAATCCCATAATCATTATCAAATCACTTAGGAATCTTAAATAAGGTCAAAAATGAAAATGACCATCCGTACCAAGCCCTTTGCTTACCATTCCTTGCCATGGTGACTACAACCTTTGTAGTATAGGGTACCCTATTTTATTCCAAGAATATTAGAAAGGTTTTTTATCTCTTCAAGGGAATTTTACATCTTATACAACCATCATTCATGGTTATCTTGATCTCTGAATCATCAATTTCACCATTTTACCCAAAACTATCATCCTCATGCATGAGAAAACTACCCCTACTCTGAGACAAAACAAAGAGGATTTTCACTATTAGTATTTAAAAATAAACCATTGGATCATATTAATGGACTCATAATGGTTATTTAAACCACTATTTAGCTTATAACTCCTCCATTTGACCCTCTAACTCTTCAAATTTTCTAGGTAGACTTTATGAACCAAGTAGCCTATGAAGGTAGGTAGGGTATAGGTTGTATTAGGAGGTTTTTGAGCTTGATTATGATATTTATGTATACAAAATTAATTTAATGATGTATTCCAACCATTTTTTATTCTATTTTACCTTTAAACACTTTTATGCCTTTGGAATTATGGACTAGGTCTTTAATTGCTTAAGAGGAGATCACTATTTAGGTTTTCCTGTAGGCTATCTGAGCCTAGTTTTAGACTTTAAAGACATAATATACACCTTATATTATGTTCACAAGCTCATTTATGCATTCATTCATAATTTTTCCCAAGCCAAGCTCAATCCTTTACACCCATTTGTCTTTTATTCCCAAGATTAGGCTCTACTTATTAAGAACTGAGATAGGCCCTTAAAACCTACCTATAGGTCTTGGTCTGAGCCTTGACTTATGGATTTGGATCTCCTCTTAATTATTCCTATGTCATGATGTTCATCCTCATGTTATTATTTCACTTTGGAACCTTCAATCTAGCATCATTTTATGCTTAGGTCCTCAAGGAGGATACCCCTAGCTTGACTGGACTAAGACCATGTTCTACCCCTATAGGGTGTATCCTGACAAGAATTAGGTCTTGTATATGTTTTACAAGGAGTACCCATGATTAAATTAAGATAAATTCTAATTCATTTCACCTATATCAACTTTGAAGGCTCCATATGAGGTCCAAGCTTCAAACCTCTTCCTCACTACCAACATGCCTCACATGACTATGTTTTATGAGTTTTAGGCTGCCTGTAAGTGTATTGGAGTTCTCTTTGGTCATGTGTTTGACAAGAATCAACTAAAATTCAGGTATATTAAATTAAAAATATCCAATTCACCTTAAACCTTCACTTTGATTGCTATTTTCCCAATTTAGACAAAATCTTGCTAAAGCTTGTTGTAGGTGTTTGTTTTCAGACCTGTGTACGGATAGGGGAGAATGCATTAATGGTCAAAAATCAAAACTACACCTTTTATATATAATTTTAGCTTAGGATTTCCATTTTTATCATTTAAGATTGATCTTACTTTATGGCATAGCTTATGATCATCAAATGGAAGTGCAAAGGTTAATTTTCCATTAACACCTTGTAGGTGTTCACTACCTCTTTTCAGTGGTTTTTGGGAAGCTTTGAGGTGTTTAAACTCCATCTTCCACTTACCTTTTTCCCTTAAAAATTTTCATGAGAATTATATTAGGATAGGGATACTAGACCAAGCAATTAAGATCATTCAAAACCACCATGACCTCATAATATGAAAACCTCAAAAACACCTAGGAGCTCTGTTTCAATGATTTAAGGACTATGAGCCCAATACAGTCAATCATTCCTTTTGAAGGAAAACTCCATTTGACATAGCATTCGTAACTTAATGGCATGAAATATAATACACTTTGATTTTTATAAATCCTCAAACTGAATTCCATCATGTTTCATTCTTCACACCTCTATACAAACCTCTTGAAATCCCTGTGTAAGATGATTATGAACTGACTAGGCAATGAATAAGGAAATTAGGCAATTTGGATTTGAAGGAGTATGATAATTTGATCTCTCACAAGGTAATTAAATTAAATAAATTTTAAAATATGAACCCAAGCATATCAAACATTTTCAGCATCTTCCTCCATGTTACAAAAACTCAGGTTACCCATCCATGGCTACAAACTTGAAAAATAAGCACAATTGGGAAATATATTTCAAAGACATTACGAAAGGAAGTTTTTGATGATTAGAACAGCATGGAGAGGGAATATTCCAACTTAAAAACACTCCATCAAACTCACATAGCTCCACATATTCCTAAAAATAAGAAACATATACACAACCATACCCCTCTTGAATGCAATTTCATAAAAGGTTTCCTAGACTGTAAGTGATTATTCATGAAGGAGGAGCCACAAATATGAGACTTATTATTATGGATGTGAATTTCACTCAGATTACCGTCCACTTATAGAAGCATTCTTCCTAACTCTACTTGTACGACCCATAGTAAGTGCTTGAACTTGTCCTTCCTTAGCTTACCAATGAAAAATGAAAGAAAATAAGTTATAAATGAACCTTTTGACATTAATTATAAAAAACAAATGTGGAAATGTCTTGTGGGGAGGTGAAGAGTCACATCTCCATGTTTTTAGTTGCAAGTGAACTTAAGAAGTCTGTACTGGTGTTAGAAATGGCTTATGTTTTGGGAAAAACTACCATTTTATTGATTAAACTGACTTTTAAATACAAAATAACTGAATATGACATGATTTGAACTTATATATGTTTTTATCCACCTTGGTGACAAATATTTTAATTTTAAAGTCCTTAAAATTCATTTAATTGAGCTAAAAAGGTGGCCAAATGACCCCTTTTTGCACATGAGACCTAGCAAGTGACCAATTTATGACTTATAAACACATTGAAACCTATCAAAGACCATTTTAGGAAATTTTAAAAATTAATTGAGACTTTGACTAAGTTTTACCATGGTTGACTAATGTTGACTTTTGTTGACTAGGTCATTACAAGGGAGGTGAGCTTCAACAAGGACTAGTGGAAGGGTAAGTGGAAATATATGACAATAGGAGACCCAATAGGACATGAAACCTTCTTCAAAATTTCAAAATAGTCATGGTTTACCTAAATTTGAATTGGGGTCAAATTTGGTCAACATTCTTAGTGATTCCTAGGGGTGGCATGTCAGCTATGCCTAAGACCAGTTACCTAATCCTTCCATTGGGCATGGAGTCTCTCTAACACCTGATTAACACTCAAATGCCTTTAAAAAAAAACCAAACCAAAGGAAAACACACACACAAGACACACTCAAGGGAAACACACATATATTCAATTAGAAAACCTAGGAAACACAACTAAATCATGAAAAGCACACACATATGCTACTATTTACAAAATAAACCTCACAAGGACTAATATCAAAGTTTTAGATGTATCCCATTCATATGGATAGGAAAATATTCTCTATTCAGTTTGGTTAGTGAAAAGAATTGCTTTTCTTGCATTTACTAATGATGTAAGGACCACTCCACAAGGTATCAAACTTTGTATGTCCACCTGATTTTGCTTTGTCTTCATCCCATTTCAGAACTAAGTCACCTTATTTGAACACTCTTGTACTTCTTCTCTTGTCAAAAGACTTATTCATGAGCACTTGGTGGTGTTCCATAGTCTTATGTGCATTGTCTTTTACTTCTTGTAGACGTATTAGTTCTATCAATCTGACTTCTATTAGAGTATTCTCAAGTAGCTCCAACTGATGTGCAAGTTCTAAAGCAGATAGTTCTTGAGATATGGACAATCTAGCTTATCTTCCATACATAAGAACAAAAGGAGAATTTCCAATTGACCTCTTGGGAGTGATCCTATTAGTCCATAGGGCTATCTTCAACTTGATGTGCCATGCTCTTTGATTGTTCTCCAATGTCTTTTTGATAATCTTGATGAGATTCTTATTAGTGGAATAAGTCAACCCATTACCTTGAGGGTAATAGTTGGATGAAGTGCTCAAGTAAAATCTATTCCTATTTGCCCAATCAAAGGTTTTAGTACCCATAAAAATAAGTGCATTATCAAAAATGATATTATAGGGAACTCCAAACCTTGTTATGATGCTCTCATAGAATTCTAAAATAGCATTTTCATTTGCCTCTTTTAATGTAATAACCTCTACCCACCTTGTGAAGTAGTCAATTGCAGTCAATATCCACTTGTGTCCAACACTTGATGGAGGGTTGATCATACCAATAGAATCAATTCCCCATTACATGCAAGGCAGGTCTATTGTGATAGGATTAAATGGAAGGGCTGCAATTTTTTTTTTGCCTACAAAGAAGTTACATTGAGGACACATCTTAGCCCAACTGTAGCAATCCTTGAAAAGGCTAGGCCAATAGTAGCTATCCCTCATTATCTTTTTAGCTATTTTTTTAGGGGAGAAATGACCTCCATCTACACCATTGTGAAACTTGTCCAGTAACATACCAAACTGATCATTGTTAACATACCTCAATAGCACACCATTCACATCTTTATGGAAGATAATACCATCTACAAGGCAATAAGGAATGGTTTGTAATCTAAAATACCTTCTTTGAGACTTGTTCAAGCCATTGGTACACTCACCATTTTGGAGGAAGCCAATGATGTCTTGTGTCAAACTTTGAATTGGTATGTGGTTAGTTGATTGGGGATGAGATTGATTGATAAGGAATTCTTCTTTTGGCCCTTGAAGATCTGAAGTTAAGTGTTCACATAACCCTTTTCCTCTCACCAAGTTTGTTACCTTGATCTCAACATCATACTCCATTACCTTTGTAATCCACCTAGATCTCTTTTCATTGAGATCTTTGCTTAGAAGGAACTCCTTAGTGCAAGGATGAGAGACCATGATATGTATCTTGTTGTTTGAAACCACGTGCCTAAATTTTTTCAATCCTCTTATCACAACTAAGACTTATTTCTCAACAAATGTATACTTGACCTCAAAGTCCTCCAATCCTTGGCTAAAGAAAGTAATTGGTTGCTCTATTTCTCCATATTTATTTTGTATAAACATAGCTGATATTGTATCAAGGTTAGAAAAGGTATATAGTTTGAAATCTTTGGAAAAATTTAGGTTTAAGAGAGTAGGAGATTTTTCAATTGCTTGTTTGGTTGCCTCAAAACTATTCTTTCCTTCCTTTGTCCAAGCAAAAGCTTGGTTCTTATTGAGCATGGTGGTGATAGGTTTCACCAAAGTTGAAAAAGTTGGAATAAACCTTCTCACAAAGTTTATTTTACCTGAGAAACTTTGTAGTCCTTTCTTGTGTAGAGGCAAAGACAAGCCTAAAATGACTTTAATCTTTTTAGGGTCAATAGACAAACCTTGTTTTGAAACAATATGACCCAATAGCTTACCTTCATGGAAAACAAAGATGAACTTCTTTGGATTAAGATATACTCCATACTATCTACACTTCTCAAACACTTTCCTTAAATGTTTCATATGATCATTAACATCTTTTGAAAAAATGCTTATATCATCAAGGTACACAAACAATATCTCATTGATCAAACCTTTAAAATACATGTCCATTACCCTTTGGAAGGTATCTCTAGCATTAAACAAATAAAAAGGCATCTTTCTATAGGCAAAGGTTCCCCATTTTGTATTAAAGGCTATATTAAACTGATCCTCTTCATTCACCAATATTTGGTTGTAGCCTAAATAGCCATCAAGAAGTGAAAAATGTTGAGAACCTGAAATAACTTTCAAAATTTGTTCCATATAAGGTAGTGGATAATGATCCATGAGAGACACCCTATTAAGCTCTCTAAAATCCACACAAAGTCTGATCTCTCCAATTTTATTTTGGATAGGTACAAGATTAGCAACCCAAGTTGAGTGCTTGATAGGAAAGATAATCTTAAACTCAATCAATTTGGTAATCTCCTTCTTCATGAGTTCCTCTATCTTGGGATTGATAGGCCTTTATTTTGGCCTAACTAATTTAGTTCCAGGTTCTAACTCAATGATGTGATGAGCTATAATTGGATCAAACCCTTTCAAATACTTATATTCCCAAGCAAATACATCATGAAACTCTTTACATAATTCAATAAAGGCTTGTCTCTCAGATGAAGAACATATCTTACCAATTTTTAGAAGTTTGTCCTTAAAGATCATGACTCTTTCATAGTTCTCTTATTTTATGGACATGCTCACCCTTTCCTTCCTCTTTTGATCATCCTTGTTGAAAACACTCTCCAGGGTAACCAGCCCTCTAGGTATCTTCTTTGTCTTTAGTTGAAAGACTTGCTCCTCATATTGATTTTGAAGTTTATTTTGATTCTTTGAATAGAATTCTGCCTCATTTTGTAAGAAATGGGCAATGTGTTTATCATTTTCAAACACTTGCCATGACACCTCATTATCTGGAATAGAAGGTCTCACATTGACCTTGATATGAGTTTGATATTTCTCTTTACTTACATCATCAACTATAACAAAGTGTACTCCTATGATATCTAACCTATAAGCATGCTTATTTGAATCTCTTGGTATAGGTTGTATGTTGAAAGAATCAAAATTTTCAAGTAGATCACATATAATATGCTTGTAGGACTTTAGTAAAGTATTCTTGGCTGAAGCTTGGTTCCTCACTTGTTGTATGATCAACTCACCATCCCCATAAACCTTCAAATTATTTATTCCCTTTTTCTTTGCCCATTGGAGGCTATGAACTAGGCCTTCATATTATGCCACATTGCAAGTATAACAGAAATGGAATTTATATGAAGAGTAGTATTGGTTCTTTGATGGAGAGACTAACATGACACCAGCCCCTGCACCCACTTTGCTTCTTGAGCCATCAAAATACATTTCCCATATCCCTTCAAGTTCATGATCTTCATTAGTGAGTGAGGGTATAAAAGTGTTTTCCTCATGCATACAATAGACTCCCAAGTCAATCTCCTCTATGGATGTATAAGTATCATGATCATATGTTTTAGTACTATACTCATCAAGGAAAAGATCATAAATACCTTCAAGGGGAGAGGATGCTTCACTACCCATGAAACCTTCTTCTTCACTAATCACACAATTCTAATTTGAATTTGTCTCCACATATGGTTCAATATGAAACCTTGCCAAGGGTTGTGTCCTTATGGTCACATTAGCTCCATATCTTACCAAAAGCTATAAAATACCAATCAATAGAAAGGTATCCTCCTATTTCAGCCATGAAGTCCCTTGACAAGTAACTAGCAAAGTGAGTTGGAAGGTTTACTACCACAATGTCTTTCATAAAGGGGAAACTTGGACAATCATGTAGAAATAATTTAAATACTCTAACTAACCCCACTATCTTGGTTGGAGTTCCATCAAGCTACAACACACCGTTGCTATGTGGTTCATACTTTAATCCCAACTTATTTGCAATCACCTTATGCATAACGATGGTACTAGCTCCACTATCCACAATGCAACTATGAACCAATTTGTCTCTCATAATGAGGGTGATGTAGAAAGGTGGATGCTTTTCAGATTTGGTGCAAGGTTATAGGACATAATTTGGTGATTGGTAATGGCTACACTATTGTGTATTGGGGCTTGAGCGGTTACATTGATGTTCAAAATTTGGTCTTATAGGAGTTCCTTTTGACTAGGCATATGCAAGACTTACCAAAGAGATATGTTTGTTTTGGTATTATTCAAAGAATCAATAATGTTTAGAGGGGAAGCATTCACATTTTTTTATATTCTTAAAGGAAGTGAGGGAGCTTTAACTTGATGCATTGTAGGCTTGACAACCTTGCTCACATTCTGACTTTGATAGGGAGTGTGACTAGTAGGAGGTGTTACATTAGGATTCACACCTTGTGGCCTTAGAGAGGCATTACTTGGAGTCACATGTGCTTCTGAAACATCTCCCAAAGCTCTCTTTTTGTCTATTGCATTGTCTAAAATTGATGTAATTTGGTTCAACACATATTTATCCTCCTTTTGAAAGTTCATAAGAATGGTACCTTGGCTGCTACCCTCTCTATGAGTATCCCTTTGCATGAGATGTGCTTCTTATGATGTGAGGCAAAGAAGAACTCCTTCTTATGCCACTAAGTCTTGACAACCTTCTCCACCATCATACCCAAATTGACCTTGAGATTGTCCCCAATGATCCAAATCTTCCTCTCTTTGGACCAGATTAGTATGGACTAGAACAAAAACCTTTGTGGATGGAGTGGAAATAGGATTATAGGCATTGGGTTGCCTATTTAAAACTTTTTGACCTTGTACTCTTATTTGGTAATTATATTGGGGTGAGGTCTATAGGTTTGTGAAGGATAATATTAGGGATTGGGTGGAGCAATTACATGTAATTGAGCTTGTTTGAGTTGAGCTTGAAATGACTAAATCATTTCATATTTGTATATATCATTATCCACCTTATTGGGAGTGGTTTTAGGCTTGACATTGGTATTGGGAACTTGTGCTATACTTGGAGCTTCAACTGAATTATGAGACAACAAAGGCATGGAGACTATTTGAAGTAATTTCCTAGCTTGTATCAAACTATTCTCAGCTTCAATGGCTATCTCATATGACTCAGGTAAAGTAAACCCTTCCATTGATTACAACATTACTACCACATTAGTGCCAATAGACTTGAGATAGGTGGGGAATACAAAGCTTGGGGGAGACCTCATGATAGGTGGAAACCTATGCCATGTCATTTGAAACCATTCATTGAAATCTCCCATGGACTCATTAAGACCTCTATTTATCACATTTAGCTAGTGAATTAGTGAAGTAAGGTCACTCTTATTCTAAAACCTATTCACCAAAAACTCTCCAAAGTTATCCTAATTAGTAATACAACCACCTTTCAATGTCCTATACCAATCAAGTGTCTTACCCTTTAGAGACATGTCAAGTAGTCTAATAGCTATGTTAGCTTGGGTGATATTGTGGAAGTTGAAAAAGTTTTAAATGTACCTATTGTGCTTAGATGGGGTAATAGGACCCTCTTCATTTAATCTAGGGAGACTTTTGGTAGCATTGGGAGGAATAGGATCATATGTAGGAAGGTTAATTGGATTTTGGGCATTGAAGGCTGAGAAAGGATATTACCTAGCCATCTCTTCTTCCTCTTCTTGATATCATATCTCCTCAACTTCTTATTATTATTCAAAACCTTCTTGTTTGAGATCTCTAAATGTTAAGAATGGTTTAGGATGTTGTTCTTCAAGAGGAGCTTTAGATAGAGGGACTTGATTCAATGCTCTACTATAAGATGATCTAGTGAAGACCATGAAGTATAATATGAAGATCTTAATCTAAAACTAGAGATTTTGACCTTTTAGATTTGCCAAATGTTGGATTAGAAACACTTCTGCAACCTTGGGCTTGTCAAGACCAACATTCACCTTGACATGGAAATAATCAGGACCAATTATCCCATTAGGAATGCCAAAACTATTTCCATCAAATTATGCACCCTAGGACACTATGTTCAAGATCTTACAATTTGATGCAACATTGAATCATCTCTCAAGTTGTGGGGACTTCAAGGAGAGATGAATCTCTAGATTATAAGGGCTAGCTCCCTAGATTCTTATTTGAATGTATATCACCTCATCTGACGCTTGTTTATGAAAAGAGTTAGAATCTTGAATAAAATAGAAAATACACTAAAGAGGTGATTCAATAAAACATATCCCATTGACTATTAAAATTTTACTAAGCAACAATGCTTTCCAAGAACAATTCTATGCATTAAAGGATCCTAACATAGTGTTTCAATGTGAAGGTAGCATACTTGGGACAATCAATAAGATAACTGATCTAGGGGCAAATTACACACCATAGAGATAATTACATACTTGAATAAGAGCCTAGTACGTTCAACACACTTCACATGACCTGTTAAAATCAGAACTCTTGCTTAAACATGAAGGATAAAAGGAGTAAGGATGATACTATCACTTAGCTCCAATATACATCACTTGCACACTTAGATAAAATATTCACAACTTAGAATTAGACTTGTATTCAATGTTCAAAGACATGTCATATTAGTAGGGCTTCATCATACCAATTGTGGTATTTTTTTATTAGCCAAAATGGCTCACATTTATAGAACTTGGAAGAAGAGAGAGAAGAGAGAAGTTAAAGAGGCACAAGGACAAGTGTCCAAAGGTGGGAATCAGTTACAATACATATGGATGCAGTGGAAAATGAGTCATGAATTTGATTTACACATCATCTCATCCCAAATTATCCCCTTATCCAAGGGTGTTGTATCAAATCTTCTCAATCATTCTCCCTTTCAAAATACCTTCATCATAGTCTTCCTTTTGAGCATTCAAAATCAAGTTAGGACAAGTGTCTCATGTGTGATGAGGAGAGGGAGTTACAAAGAAGTATTCCCGTAAATTGGGAGTTTTCTTGATCATGACATTCTCTTACACAAGCTCAATCATCACATATCATTAAGATCACTCTCCAATAGGTATTCCTTGACACTTGGCACTAGAATATTTGCATCCTTCCTAACTAATCCATACCATGGGTATTTTGACACATGTTGGGACACCTTATATGATTGGATTCATAAAAAACATCTTAAAAGTCTCCAAATTGAGTTTCCACTATGTTCACTATGTCATTTTAGATGCCACTTTAGATTGGCTGAAGTGAGAGGCTTATTAGGGACAATTGTGAGCATTCCCAAGCTTTGGAAATGGCATGGAGAGTTGATTCAAGTCCCAAGCTATCCTCCCAAGTGATTGGCATCCATTGATCATCTTCAGGACCTGAAAAAAATAAAATGTCAAGAAAACCTATTTATTTCATCACATATATAAATTACATACAATTTGATTCCATGGATTTTATCCTCATGTAGTTTTCAATAACTTCTCTTCAACACTCATGGCCAAATTCATCCATTTATATTCACTTTTGTCTTGATTTCCACCATCGGGTCCTAAAATAGGGTTGGCAAGGGTTTTGAGGTCATTAGACCTCTTAGGCTTGCTCATATTATAACTTCCTCAAAATTCCATTGAGGGATCCTAAAGGACCTTATATATCTTCCCAAAATTCCTCAAGATCCCATTCATAAGCTCATGAAATTTTTGAGCTTTTCAACTTGACCATTCAAGCCATTTTGTGCATTTTATGAGGGTCTGGAAGCTTTTAATCCAAGAATTGGCTTCTTATTAGATTTTATTGAAAATAAATAGTTCAAACACATAGGTATACAACTCAAAAATGTTTCTCAATTATTTTAATGGCTTCTAAATAGTTATAAATGAAGATGACCCCTATTTAGTAAGTAGGCCTAGACCTTGTCAATAGGTCTATCTACACCCTTGGCCAAAATTGAGGCTCCAGTAGATTTATTTTCCTATTAGAATGATTAAAAATTATAAAATAATCCATTAATCATGATAAAATAACTTAGGAATCTTAACTAAGTTAAAAAATTAAAATGACCATCCTTACCAAGCCCTTTGCTTACCATTCCTTGCCATGGTGACTACAACCTTTGTAGTATAGGGTACCTTATTTGATTCCAAGACTCCTAGAAATGTTTTTTTATCTCTATAAGGGTGTGTTATATCTTATCCAATGATCATCCATGGTTATCTTGACCTCTGTCTCATCAATTTCACCATTTTACCCAAAACTATCATCCTCATGCATTAGAAAACTGCCCCTACTCTGAGACAAAATAGAGAGAATTTTTACTATTAGTATTGAAAAATAAACCATTCGATCATATTAATAGAATAATAAGGGTGATGTGAACCAGTATTTAGCTTATAAATCCTCCATTTGGCCCTCCAAATATTTGAATTTGCTAGGTAGACATTATGAACCAAGCAACCTGTGAAGGTAGGTAGGGTATAGGTTGTATTAGGAGGTTTATGGATTGAATTGAGATTAATTAGGACATGTATGTGTCCTACATGAATATTATGATGTATTTCAACAAATTTTTAGTCTATTTTTCCCTTTAAACACTTCTATGCCTTTGGAATTATAGGCTACGTCTTTATTTGCTTAAGAGGAGATCATTGTTTAGGTTTTCCTATAGGCTATCTGAGCCTAGTTTTAGACTTTAAGGACAAAATATACACATTATATTATGTTAAAAAGATCATTTAGGTATTAATTAATCATTTTTACCAATCCAAGATAAATCATTTACACCCATCTATCTTTCATTCCCAAGATTAGGCTCTGCTTATTAAGGACTTAGATAGGCCCTTAAAACCTGCCTATAGGTCTTGGTCTGAGCCTTGACTTATGGATTTAGAAATCATATTAATGATTATTATGTCATGATTTTCCTCCAAATTTTTTAATTTCACTTTCAAACCTTCAAGCTAGCATCATTTCATACTTAGGTCCTCAAGGAGGATACCCTTGCCTTGACTGGACTGAGACCATGTTTTGCCCCTATAGGGTGTATCTTGGCAAGAATTAGGTCTTATAGATGTTGAAATAGGATTAATCATGAGTCCTTTAAGATAAATTATCATTAATTTCACCCATATTTAATTTTAAGGATCCATATGAGGTGAAAGTTTCAAACCTCTTCCTCACTACCAACATGCCTCAAATGACTATGTTTTATGAGTTTTAGGCTGCCTGTAGGTGCATTGGAGTTCTTTGAGGTCATGTGTTTGAAAATAATAAACTCAAATTTAGGTATAGTACCTTAAAAACATAAAATTAACCTTAAACCTTCACTTTTATTATTATTTTCCCATTTAAGACAAAATCTTTCTAAAGCTTGTTGTAAGTGTTTGTTCTCAGACCTATGTACAGATAGGGGAGAATGCATTAATGGTCAAAACTCCAAAATACACATTTTATCTAAAATTTTAGATAAATATTACTATATGGATCATTTAATATTGATCTCCCTTGATTTAATATCTTAGGATCATCAAGTGAAAGTGCAAAGGTTACTTTCCATTAACACCCTGTAGGTGTTCCCTGCCTCTTTTCAATGGTTTTTTGACAGCTTCAAGGTGTTCAAACTCCATATTCTACTTACCTTTTTCCATTAAAAATTTTCATGGGAATTATATGAGGATAGGTATATTAGAACAAATAATTATGATCATTCAAAACCACCATGACCTTATAATATGAAAACCTCAAAAACACCTAGGAGCTCTGTTTTGGTGATTTAGGGATAGTGAACTCAATACAGTCAATCATTCCTTTTGAAGTAAAAATCCATTTGGAATAGAATTATTAACTTAATGGAATGAAATATAAGACCCTTTGAGTATTATAAATCCTCAAACTAAATTCCATCATGTTTCAATCTTCACACCTCCATACAAACCTTTTGAAACCCCTGTGTAAGATGACTGTGAACTGACTAGGCAGTGAACAAGGAAATTAGGCAATTTAGTTTTGAAGGAGTATGATAATTTGATCTCTCATAACGTAATTAAATGAAATAAATTTTAAAACATGAACCCAAGCATATTAAACATCTTCAAGATACTCCTCCACATTGTAAAAACTTAGGTTACCCATCCATGGCTGCAAACTTGAGAAACGAGCACAATTGGGAAATCCCTTTCAAGGAAATTAAGAGAGTAAGTTTTGAATGATGAAAAAAACATATAGATGGCCTATTACAACCTAAAAACACTCCATCAAACTCACATAGCTCCATGGATTCCTAAAAATAAGAAACAAATGCACAACCATACCCCTCTTGAATGCAATTTCATAAAAGGCTGCTTGGAGTGTAAGTGATTATTCATGAAGGAGGAGCCTCCAATATAAGACTTATTTTTATGTTTGTGAATTACACTCAGATTACTATCCACCTGTAGAAACATTCTTCTTGACTACTCTTGTACAATGCATAGTAAGTGCTTGAACTTGCCTTTCCTTGGCTTGCCAATGGAATATGAAGGAAAATAAGTTATAAATGAACCTTTTGAAATTAATTATTAAAAAAAAGGTTTAAATGTCTTTAGGGGAGGTGAAGAGTCACACCACCATGTTTCTAGCTGCAAGTGAACTTAAGAAGTTCATACTAGTGTTAGAAATGACCTATTTTTAAGGAAAAACTACCATTTGATTGATGAAACTAACTTGTAACTACCAATTAATTGAATCTGACATTATTTGACCTTTTCCATGTTTTTATCCACCTTGGTGACAAATATTTGAACTTGAAAGTCCTTAAAAGTCATTTAATTGAGCTAAAAAGGTGGCCAAATAACCTCTCTTTGCACATGAGACCTAGAAAGTGGCTAATTTATGACTTGTAAATACATTAAAAACTATCAAATATCATTTTAATATATTTAAAAAATAAATTTAACCCTTGAATAAGTTTGACCATGGTTGACCAATGTTGACTTTGGTTGACTAGGTCAATACAAGGGAGGTGAGCTTCAACAGGGACTAGTGGAAGGGTAAGTGGACATATAAGACAATAGGAGACCCCATAGGACATAAAAAAACTTATTAAAAAGTTCAAAATAGTATGGGTTGATCCAAATTTGACTTGGGGTCCAATTTGGTCAACAATGACCTCTTCATGGAGTTGGCATAGGAGTGACATTTGGTCTTCATCAACTCATCCTTGTCTCCACTTGGATGGTAGTTATAGGCCTCTATATTGACACATGGAATGTTGGATTTATGAAGAAACATCCAAAACATCCTAGGCTTCTCAAATCTTCCTCTATCTTCCATTGAGAACTTTTATTCATTGTTTTTAATGGTCGAGATCTCCTTCATCAGTGTTATATGCCTACTAGTCTATTAGGTCTGACTTGATCAATATTAGCCATTAGAATAGCCATAATAATTCCATGTAAATATGTTACAAATTATAATATCCTATCATATACCCTAAAACCATATTATAGCATGATCCATAATTTTTTAGTACTCCAACCATGTTACTTTGACTTCCCTAGGTGAGTACATCACCTTCTCATAAGCATTTATGCACTGACTTTGGAAATTTGACCTATATAAGTACTTTTATAAGCCTAATATCAGGTTTTGAGGTTTTATAAGGTATACGACTATCCACACCAACCTCCCCAATGGTATCCATCAGTTCACTTGCCCAAAAACCTTATTTTGAGCCCAAAACTCTGTAAAAACACAACATTAAATACATCCTTATAGGTGAAGGTTCAAAAAACTTGTATGGTGAGGACCTTTTTATATTTAATAATGATTTTCATTGGTTTATCAGGTCAAAATAATGCATTTGGAGTGTTTAAGAGGTCAATCTCGTCCATTAGGTCTTTGGAAGGGTTTAAACAAGGTTTTAGAGCATGTAGCTTTCTTAATGATGGTTTATAAATTTGTTAACATAGATTAATGAACTAATTATAATGATATCATGTTGATAACCTATTACTCCTTCCACAATAAGCTCAGGGTCATATGCATCTGCTAGTTATACTTCCTACATGAGGAAAATTGTTTTTTCTAGCTATTTAGGCATTTTTAGGAGGTCGAGTGAGTGTTTTGGCCCAAACTGTCATTAAAATGCACATTTTTCCTTGGAAAATATTTTAATACGTTTTATATACACTACATGACATTCTCCAACACTTATTAAATTCAATTTCCCTCTCAAAGGTCTTAAAGTCAGATTTGAGCCTTCTTGAGGGTTTGAGAACCAGTTTGAGATTCTAGCCATAATTGTCTTTCTCTAAGGTTATATCCCTCTTCCACAGGTTCATACCCCTATATATGATTCTTCCAAGACTCCACACATCTCTCTTATCCATATATAACCCATCTCCATGCCAAACATATGCATGTTCTCTTCAAAATAAGCACAAACATGTAGGTGGTGATTAGGCTTTGGACTGAGTTTATATTAGAAGTTATTCCCATTGAGACGATGTTGTGTTTTGAAAATATATTGGCATTTCATAGTTTATTACATAATTTTATACAATGTATATTCATATTAAATTATTTCTTCCCCATTCTGCATGTAGGTTTGTGTTAGGTCTTTTAGGCCTTGTAGGCCTAAACATGTTTCTTTAGCAATCAACTCTCATCATGAAGTTTGTGATTGATTAAATTTTATCTTATAGAGAAGGAAAAATAATATCATACCCTAAATGTTTATTACACTTCAAAATCCATAAAATTCACCTCAAAATACATGCTCTCTTCAACCTATGTAAACATGCCTGTAGGTCTGTGTTAGGCCTAGGAATTTGTTGGAGCTCAAAGTGGGTCTTCAACTCTTAGTTTGTATTTTCTCTACCTTGTACATATTTTACATCTCTTTTGCATGGATTCCATTACTCCCTTGTCCTTCAGACCTCATCTTTACATATAGGGTTCATTTGCATTTTCTTGAAAAAGAGACCTATAGGTCTGTAGACATGTAGGTCTACATTTTGTCCTTTTTAGCCCCTTGTGTGTTGAGCACACACTTATATTGAGGGGGGGATGAATCAGTATAAGGTAATATTTTAATTTTTCAAATTGATAATCATAATAGTATCAATCAATCAACATCAATAATTAATAACACAAGATTTATGTGGAAACCCTTTCGGTAAAAAACCATGGAGAAAAGGATTTCTTGGATCTACTATCCAAATCTAGCCATAAATAAAATTATTCTTACAAAATTTGTAGACACCAATCTACTAGAGACACCAATCCCCTTCACCAAACAATTTTTAGGCACCAACCCGCTAGAGACACCAATCTCCATTTCTAAACAATTTATAGGCACCAACCTACTGGAAATACCAATCCCCACTGCTAAACCTCAACGTAGAAAGAGACACCAATCTCTTCTTTCTGAGGCACTGACCTATACTTAAAAAATATTCTACCTTACTATTATTGATTCATCAATGAATGATTTCAAATTCAATTTCCTCTTCTTCTCCACAAAAATATGCCTATGCTTTAATGATAGAAATAATTAATTTCATTCTTCAAATCTGCATGTATTTGTATTATACATCTTTTTACTCTCCACACATTTACTTCCTTCTCTTCTTTATTAATCTTCACATATCTCACACTCAACTTCCATATCTTTCTCACCCTTCTATCCAACTTATATAGCCTTCAAAGGTTCTTCACAAAGGAGGCATCCCATCCAAGAGGCACGTCTTCACCAAAATATGTGATCATTGACATTTTCATCAACATTCCATTGAAATTATCATCGACATTTCCATCAACAATTTTGTTGATATTTCCATTGACAATTCTATTGGCAATTACTTTGACATCAATTACATTCTTTTGACATTTCCATTGGCAATTTCATTGACATCAATTAGAACTCCTTTGACATCAATGACAATATTATAACAATCTCCCCCTTTATCATTGATGGAAAATCTATATAGAAACTCCCCTTGCTGTAGTTATCCTCCTTTGCTCCCCCTTTCATTAATTATCCCCCTTTGACATCAATGCCAAAGGGATGTTCATTATACTTCCATCCACAAATAAATCATGGGAAACATCCATACCATCTTCTTCAACATCACCACAATTAAATGATTATCTTTCGGCTCTTCCCTATCCTTTTGCATAAGGACATCTTATTTTTTCATTTTCTCTCTTTGAATTTGATCAAATCTAATCTTTTTGAAATCTTCTACATCTATCTAGATTATCTCTTTTTGCTCAAGTGGTAACTCCTTTTTTCCACTTCCCTTTCTCTATGCATATCATGCTCCATATGCTCGTTAACATTCCCATTTTGATCACATACTAGATCTAAGCTACCTTCTACAATCTACACTTGATGTTGGACCATGCCTATTGTAAGTTTTTCTACACCTTGATTTATTTCATTATACTCTATTCCCGATTCTCTGACTTATTTCTAAAAATAGTACCATCACTTGCATCATCACTCTCACAAAAATATTCAGTATTTAATATTTTTATTTGACTTATGAATTCATATCACCAAATAATCTATAGAGCTAAAAGATAATATAGTGATTAGATCCCCCTAAATTTGTGCTTATTCTTATGAGCTTAGTGACACCTCTTATGCATAAAATGTAATTTTCATAAGCATAAGTCTCTCCTTATTTTATTTCTCCTACTTATTTTTCCATACTTTTGAAGTTTCTTCCTTTTGTTTACTCATGGCTTCCACTTTCTTATTTTTCCTAGGATGTTTCATAAAACCAATTATACAAAAGCATGATGTATGTCCAAAGTTGTTGCACTTATAACATCTAACATTATAATTTACTAAAGGAGCAAATAGATTTTAGTTTCTATTTGAAGACCCATAAGAACTTCTATTATTGTTCCATACAATATTATTTCTTGCTTGTCACCTATAATCTCTTACTTTATGACCAAAATGATTACAAAAATAAAAATAACCATAAAAAGAACTTTGAAACCTGGTCCTCTATGCCTACCTTATAGGAAAGGAGTTTTTGAATTTATCCTTGTTATTTTTTGGAGAATTTCCATGCTCTTTCTTCTTATTGATTCCACCATTCATGAACCCCTTGAGTACATTTTCATAGCTCTTGGGATTCTCTACATACACTTTGGTGATTCTATAGTTTTTGAATTCTAACCTTATTTAATGATCTTATAGTTTATTTTATATCCAAGACCATGCTTAATAAATAGTGACCTTTGACAATTGATGATGTCATCTAAGATCTTGGTACCCTTCTAAAATTTGAGGCTTCTATTTAGCTTAGTGGTTATTTTATCTAGTTCCATCCTCAAGGAAATAACTTTAGATTCTAGTCTCTCACAATTTTCTTCTTTTGTCTTTAATTGGATTCTCACCTCTTCTTCTATCCTCTTTTATTATTCTAATTGAGTTTTAAGGTTGATGATAATCTTTTTTGATTCCTCAACACTTTGTGACATTCTTGTTTTTAAAACATAATCCTTTTATTCATATTTTTGAAGGTGTAATTTTTGTTTCAAATTATTTTTCTTAAGGTTATTGATCATGCTTAAGGAAAAAATTAGTTATACTTCAAGATCCACTTCTCTTTCATTTTCATCATATTCTTCTTCTAAATCTATCTCTTCTTTTTCTTCATTCACAAAGTTTTCTTCATCTTTAATGACATCACTCTTTATTTCTATTGTCATGAATATAGTTTTTTCTCTCTCACTATCTAATATGTTCTCATTAATCTCCTCAATTGAGCTACTATCCTTTTTAGAATAGAGGATTTTCTTGTGATTATGAAACTTTTTATTATATTCATTTTGTTTGAAGATTTTATTGTATTGAGGTTTGCTTTCCTTTTTATTATTTTCCTCATTATGATTTTTCTCATCATCGCTATCATCCTTATGTTGACATTTATCATCAAAATGTCCCATTTTACCACAATTGAAACACTTGAAAGGTAGATTACCTTTGTATTTTTTGGATCCCTTTTTAATATTTATAACAAATAGGACCTCCTTCTCATCTTGTTCATCACTGGTGCTATCGCTTGATTCAGACTCTCTATTTTCCCCCTTTTTTGAAGCTTTGAAGGTTATTTCCATTTTTGATGGGATTTTTTTGGTTCTCATTTCATAAGCCATGAGTATCCATGTAGCTCATCCATTCTTAATGAGCCTATATCCTTTATCTCTTCAATATATAAAACTTTGACATAAAATATTAAGGGTAGATACCTTAGTAAATTTTGAACTATTATGAATTATTTAAATTTTTCACCAAGCTCTCTGATGGTGTTAACAATCTCATCCACATGAAGCATATAGGCTACAATATTTTCTTCATCCTTTATTTTTAAACTTTTGAATTATCTTCTATTTGTTTAAAGCTTAACATTCTTTACCTTTTCATCACCCTCATAGATGGTCTGAAGTTTATCCCAATATCTTTATTGAATTGTAATGCATTATTTTGACAAATTTTGATTCTAATAAGCCACACAAAATTATGTTCATGGATTTTGAATTATTTTCTCTAGCCTTATTTTTGTATGTATCCATTGGTGGATTTTTTGGTGTTATATATCTAGTTACTACTGCTTACCAGTTATAAAATCCAAGGGCCATTATATAAGTGCACATCCTTATGATCTAGAAGTCATAGTTCATTTCATCGAACAATGAAGCCCTATTTGAGGAAAATCCTTATTGACCGGCCATGTGTTCTCTTTAAATATACTTTATATTAGTCAGACTATTTCTGAAGGATCCCACTCTAATGCTAGTTATTGAGCACACATTTATACTAAAGGGTGGGAAAATGAGTATAAGGTAATCTTTTACTTTTTCAAATTGATAATCACAATAATATCAATCACACAACATCAACAATTAAGAACATAAGAAAAATATAAAATTTACATGGAAACCCTTTTAGGAGAAAACCAAGGTGAAAAAGACTACTTCGATCTACTATCCAAATATAGCTAAAAATAAAATTATTCTTATAAAATTTATAGGCACCAACCTAATGGAGACACCAATCCCCATTGTTAAACAATTTATAGGCACCAGCCCACTAGAGACACCAATCCCTACTACTAAAAAATTTGTGGGCATCAACCTAATGGAAACACTAATCCCCACTACTAAGCACAAACTTAGCAAGAGGCACCAATCTCTTCTTTTTGGGGCACATACCTATACTAAAATAATATTCCACTTTATTATTATTGCTGCATCAACCACTGATGGAAAATTCAATTTCCTCTTCTTCTGCATAAAAATCTGATTATGCTTGAATGGTAGAAATAATTAATTCCATTCTTCAAATATTCATGTGTTTGTATGATATATATTTTTATTCTCCACACACTTGCTTCCTTCTCTTCTTTATTAATCTTCACATATATCACACTTCAACTTCCATATCTTTCTTAACCTTCTATCCACCTTATATAACCTTCAAAGGATCTTCACAAAGGAGTTGTCCCATCTAAGAGGCACATCTTTATGAAAATATGTGACCATTGACATTTACATCAACATTTTTGTCAAAAATTCTATTGATATTTCCATTAATAATTTTATTGACAATTCTTTTAACAACTTTGTTGTAAATTATGTTGACATCAATTATAATTCCTTTGACATTTCTATTGGAAATTATGTTGACATCAATTACAACTCCTTTGACATAAATGATAATATTACAACATTATGAATAATGATTTGATCATCATAACCTTGAAAATAACTATTCATTGCCCCACAACATGCCTCATTAAATTATGACTTCATACTACATGGTAATGCAAAGTTTGTCACATTTTAGTTCACTTTTATGTAACTTTATACATAGTCTATAGCTCTATAAATATGGATATTTTGACCTATGTACCACCTATATGTGCCATGAAATTCATTTAAGAGATGAAATATGAATGTATAAACCCATGATAATATTTCACAAAACTCACTTTATCCTAATAAGCTCATTTGTGCATCAAACCTATCAAAACTTAAGCCTCTAGGGTTTTCCAAGGGTTTAAGACCATCTCACAGTCTTAGTGATTGTTCATAAAGGAGGGGGGTTAAATATGAAAACCAATTCCATAAATATAAATTCCATTAGGACCCCCTCCTTTATCCAATAGCTCAAGACACCATTCTCTCTCTTATGTATGAAATAAGTAAACTAAAACTATCTTTGCAAGCTTGCTAACGAGCTTGATAGGAGAGGTAATATGTTTTTTGCATGATTTAACTTATGATGACTTGAAGGACATGGATATGACCCTGAGATATTTTAAGATACAATATTTAACCATTTTCACTTGAAGATGAGCCCTCTAAGTCTGTAAAAGAGACTAAACTACTTTTCCAAAGATTGATCATGCTCTTCCATATGTTGAACTTGCAATATCTATCATTTTTTGATTTGTACCTACATTTATGAAATTATGACATATATTACATATTTGGAAATCACCTTTTCATGTACACTTCACCACTTGAACTCTCAAATAGAATTTAATAGACCTCATATGCATGACCAAAGTTGAAAGTGACTTAAAGAGCTAAAACCTTTGAATCATGCCATAAGAACATATATTATGACTCATGGCATCATATGCATATCTATACCTCTTTTTGAGACCCCACTTGATGACCTAAAGGTGCTTATGATTTGGAAAAAATACATAACATAATAAGGGACTTCAAATAGCAATGCAACTATGTTACTCATAAACCTTAACATCTCCAAAAATCTTAAAAGATGCTAAGAGACCCTAATCTCTATTAAAGAGACCTCAAGAGACCATTTTAAGGCATCACAAGACATAGGATGGCTATCAACAAGGTTAGGAGGCATGACAAGTCCAGTTTTGAACTATAGGGGTTGACCTTTTGGCTTGTGGGGCTAAAAGTGGTCAACATTACCCATTAAGACATTAACATATAAAACATGTTAAAAATATGTTCATGCTAAATAAAAATAAAGGGGTTCAGGCAAACCTAAACCCATTTAGTAAAAATATTACTTTACTAACTTAACAAATGTCAAAAATGGATCAATTGATTAAGGTTTATAAAAAATGATATATTATCCATTTTATGGAACATATTTAATTGATATATATATATATATATATATATATATATATATATATATATATATATATATATATATATATATATCAATTAAATATGTTCCATAAAATGGATAATATATCATTTTTTATAAACCTTAATCAATTGATCCATTTTTGACATGTGTTAAGTTAGTAAAGTAATATTTTTACTAAATGGGTTTAGGTTTGCCTGAACCCATTTATTTTTATTTAGCATGAACATATTTTTAACATGTATATATATATATATATATATATATATATATCTATATATATATATATCAATTAAATATATGTGTGTGTGTGTGTGTGTCTGTATATTATTTTTTTATTACATTTTATTTTTATTTGTTTTTCACATTCAATATTTAAACAAAATTAATTATTAATTAAATTATATTTAAAAAATATTTAGTAGACAAAATAAAAGTACTATTATGCTCCCCCATAACAAGTTGTAATTATAAGAGCATAATACAATAGATCGACAAAAATGATTGATAAATAATAAAGATAGTGAAAATATATCACTTAGCCACTTCATAGTGGTAACCTCCACAAGTTAGGAATAAGCACATGATTCTTAATACAATGATCTAGAACTAACTACTACCTCATTTACTGACTCTAACTAGGTTATGGATACTGCATAGGACAAATCTACTACCAATATGAAGATATAGAAATTATCATATAACTAGGTCATCATTATCATAATCAAATATGTCATTTTTATTATCATCATCATCGTTATTGCTTAGGGTGCTTCAACAAAGTATTATCGCAAGAGTAGTATTCCTAAGCCTCCTCTTCATCATATTTCTAGGACTCATGATGAGATGTAGATGTTAGGTGACAAAGTGTGATTTTGTTCCTCATCTTCTTGTCTTACCTACTCCTCTGACTCATTGTACTCATCCTCATCCTCCTCATCTTCATGATCATTTTATTACATTAATTCATCTTGTTCATCACCTTCATATTTGGCATCAACACCATGCATATTTTTTTCATATTTAGGTCTCCATTTTCATTGGATGTAGCTATTTTTAGCAAATTATTTCTATCTTTGATGCTCACTTTTTATAACTTTTTTTGGAGGGAGGCATGATTGATTATATAAAGAGAAACATTGTAAAAATGAATAACTAGAAATTAAAGATGATGTTTGTGTTAAAATTTTTAAAATCAAAAGGGTTTAAATATAAATGGTTTGCATTGATACTTTCCAAAGGGTAATTAAATGTCCTTGAAATATACAAGATTTTTCATAGCCCTTAAGTTGCATAACTCATATTGGAAGTGACAAGACATATGTTGGTAGGTATAAATTAGTTCATCATACTTTGACAAACTACCAAAGTACAAGTTGATTTTCCATATTAGTCTAAGTTAGAATTGAGATTCTCATGACAATATGGTTAGAGGTTAATACACATCTATCGATATGTATAAATTAGCTCATCATTCTCTAAGAAGATATATTAGTATTGTACCATCAAATTACAAGCTAATTTTCCATATTTGTCTATGTAGTCATAATTGATATTCTCATGACAATCACCCTGCACCACTTATATTGGAGGTGACTATACATCTGTTGGTATGTATAAATTAGATCATCACTCTTTTAGAAGATATAGTGCACCATCAAAGTACAAGCATATTTTCCATATTTGTATGTGCAATATTAATTGAGATTCTCTTAATAGTCACATTGCATAACTTAGATTCAAGGTGAATACACATGTATTGGATGTATAAATTGATTCATCATTATCTAAGATGATCTATTAGTATTACATAATCAAATTATAATTTTATTTTGCATATCCATTTGCATTTATAATTGATATTTTTTCAATAATCACCCTGCAACACTGAGATTGAAGATGACTAAACATATATCAATATGTATAAATTAGTTCATCATTATCTAAGTAGATATATTAATGCATTGTTAAATTAAAGGAAAATTTTCCATGTTTGTCTATGCAATCATAATTGATATTCTTTTGACAATCACCATGTACCAATCACATTGGATGTGACTACACATCTAATAGTATTTATAAATTAATTCATTATTCTATGAGAAGATCTATCAATTATTATCTGTCAAAGTTCAATCTAATTTTTTACATCCTTTCATGAAATCATAATTGAGATTATTATGAAAATCAACCTACACCACTCAGATTGCAGGTGCCTATATATCTACCAACACATATAAATTAGTTCATCATTTTATAATAAGATATATCAATGCACTATAAAATTACAAGATGATTTTACATATCCATGAAGTCATACTTTATATTCTCACAAAACTCACCCTACACAACTTAGATTTGAGCTGACTACACATCTACCCAAATTTATAATTCAATCCATCATTATCTAAAAATATCTATTATCACTATATATTCAAAGTAGAAGATGAATTTCCATATCCATCTATGCAATCATAATTGAGATTCTTTCAATAATTACCATGCACCACTGAGATTAGAGGTGACTACCCATATGTTGGTATGTATAAATCAGTTCATCATTCTATGAGAAGGCATTTGTAGGTGAATAAATTTTTTTGGGTACATATAAGTTGATTTTCCATATCCATCTATATTATAAAGGGTTATAGTTATATCCGTTTCATATATTTTAAGTCTAGTCTTATAAGACATCACCTTTTAATATAATTATTCAATATCTTATAATATTAATAATGATAGAACAAGTTGTTAAAGACAATATAAATTTTGATCAAGATCAAAATGATGATGTAGATGATGAATTACTTGAAGTGATGTAGCCTAGGAGAGGGTTTATATGCCTATGCCAATGGATTAAATGTCTACAATGTAATTACAACCAATGGATAGGTTGACATATACCAATCATAATCATCATGTCAACCCCATGAGCCACAGTGTTAATTTTATTCATTTTTTTCATCCATATGATGTAGATATTACTCTAAGTATTAGGGAGAATATTTGTTCATATAAACAAACTATACGGACACCATTCAATCATAACCCCATTGACACACATTATTTCAACAAAAAATTGACTTGTAGTTGGAGCAATTGTGGAAGAGAAAGTTGGTGATAACTTTGATATGCATCGTGAAGATAATAATTTATAATATATGAAATGGATATATGTATTTGTTTGTGTGTGATTTTAATACTTTTTAGTATTGTATATTAAATCTGTGCTAGTTCATGGTTATATTTTGATATATGATATGCGATTTTATCATTATAACTATTAGAAACTAGGAATAGTAAATTTGATGGTTCTACCTTAAGTGATACATGTTTAATCAAGAACAAGGAATTATGTTTTGACTTATTTATTTATTTTTTGACTCATAAATATTTACCATTTTTAGACTTTTTTTCAATAGATAATTGCATTAGTTATAAAAAATAATATCATATATTTGAGGCTCTGGAAAAAATATGATCACATGTATAAGAAAATTATAAAAATATATAAAATGAGATTTAATTTTCCTTTTTTCATTGATGAATAATTCACAATCTATACATGATATAATAACATTGAAAATAATTGGAGAAGGAGATTGCATAATATGTCTAAATTACTAATTGTAGAACATATAAAATTTTAGACACATGAATTTAATCATTAAGTTCTTGAAACTTGTTTATATTAACACCCTTACCCTAATTTGTCTATTCGCCATTCCACTAACTTTCAATCTATATAGGGAGATTCACTATTATGTAAACTATATTACAACCACTCAAAATATCAATCAAACATCTCTTTTTTTCTTACAAACTCCTACAAGACTAGTTCCAATAGTCTATGTCTTTCTGAGACAAGACTATGCTAGGTTGAACATGGATGCACTATAACCTTGTCCTTTAGTGTATCCTTGTCCCATGCATGCGAATGGTAATTTTTTAAATTTGAAACATTTCATTTTATCCCTCATGCGATTTTAACAAGGTCATTTAGTGAAAATATTCTAAATATTCCTTTATATAAGCACAACAAAGCCTCTCCAAACCCATCTATCAATCACTTGAAAATTCTACTATATATTGAGTAAAAGAGCACTATTTATTCCAATTCTAATTTTGAATTATTATAATAGTCATAGGCCAAGTTTGAATTTTTTTATTTTAGGTCAAGGGAACTCATTCTCAATAAATCAAATCTATTTATCTAGTTGCATTCATATATCAAAGTCAAGATTCACAAACTCACTCTAAGAGGGAGAACTACATCAACTTGAGCTTATTTCAGGCTATGTAGGTATTATTCAAATTATGTGAAGTTTCTAAGGGTAGCTCAACTATTCCCCAAATTATGTGAAGTTTCTAAGGGTAGCTCAACTATTCCCCTAACTTTATTCCCCAATTTTGGTATTTTATCTCTATTATTTTTATTGTACAAGAATTAAGGTTTGTATTTTATAGGTATTCTGCATGTTAAAGCAACACACATAGTTAGAGAGCAAACCCTTGTAGATAAGCACATAGACCCAAAGAAAAAAATTAGTCACAAAGTAAACCAGGACATGGTCATAGTCAATAAATAGTTTACATAAAAAGTAAAAAATAAATCTAAGTTAGGTTTGCTTATATTTTGTTAATTTACTATTTTTAACTCATTTTTAATTATATAAATTATTTATTTTATATTTAGATAATTATATTTACTATATTTCAATTTAAATAGTTTAGATCTTTTTATTTAAGTCATTCAAATTTAAAATGGATTAAAAATTCTAGTCAACCCGATAATTTTAGAACACTGATTGTTGTTTGCTTGATTTTTGTCTTTGAAATTCATTCAAATTTCTATAAATTCCTGACACTAAAATAAAATATCCTTCAACCTTGGATGCAAATCTAAAACTACGAGTCAATCTTCTTTGACCTTGTGGTAGTCCAACCCTGAATAAATTATATTGTCACCTTAGATAGACATTTGACATGGAAGCTCTTTTTTTGAACTTAAGCTGAATTTTTTTGATATCTATACATAAAAAACTTTTGATTTGATTTTATATTATGTTTGTGCTTGTTTTTATAAACTATGTTCTAATAGTGATAAAATTACTTAGTGACTATTATTAGTAGATATGAGTGATATGTATTACAAACATCATGGTATGAGGGGTTCTATCTCAATAAACATAACCATTGTACAAAATTAAACACATAGTTTAGTTTCTACATATGCCACGATATATTTAAAAATTCCTAGGGTCTATTATGTATACCATATAAATCCCATTTTATCTATTTGATTTATGGTATACCCGAGAGGAGCATATTGTCTAGGTAAGTTATTCTCATTGTACCCTCAGAAATAGGGTTAGTGGGTTACAAACATGGTTTTATCTTTGAAGTTAGTGTTTTGAAACATTGGACTGACACTAATAAATGAATGAGAAATTATATTTGAGAGTCCACACAATCATTCAAAACCTTGCTTAGATCACTATTATACCTTGATTTTTGCTTCTATTATATTCATAGTCATTATCATTACTTGATTCATATTGTATTGTATGAATCTATGGTGTAGTGATAGATTAAGTGGTATTCCTATTTCATATATGCAACTTCATTTGGTGTCTTCTACAATGGTAAAGCATGATTTTTTTTCTCAAACTAATAATGATATTATTCAAATTCCTTAGTATTATACAAATGAGATTCACATTGAAAATGATAATGATAGTAAATAAGAGAACTATGATGTACATAGTAAAAATGAAATTCATATTTATCCACATGAGTTTAATGGAGTAGATCAAAATCAAGTGCAAGAATCATATGAATTTCATCAAGGTCTTGAAAAGAACCCCCACAATATGAAAAATATAATTAATTTTATTTTAACATCAAAAGACGAGCATCAATATAAATTAGCCACATATATACTAAAAGATTTGCCTTTTTGGGTTATCAAATCCCATATTTCTAATGTTTCTACTTCTAATTTTTCATCCATTCCTATTTATACGCCTCTAATTACCTATATATGTTGGAAGCATAATCATTAGGGGGGCATGAATTAGTGTTTAAATAGTGTTTAAAACTTTATTTAAATTATATTTTAACATTATTTGAACTATGAAAGCAATATAGTGATATATCAATGCATAAACAACCATTCACATGAACATGAAATAAGAAAACACAAATATGAGTGGGAAACCCTCAAGGGGGAGAAAACCCACTATGATCTCTACAAATGGATACTATCATATGAAAAAAAAGATAAAATTTTGTTGATCAACCACTCAAATTGGATCACCAACCCCAATAAAGTCAAGCACCCACTTGACTAAGCTTTAGCAAGCACCTACTTGCAAGGAAGCACCAACTCCCTAAGTGACTCAGTATCAACTTAACCATCTCATGAACTTTGATCACATTCACACCTATGATATTTTTTTATGGTATATAACTCATTTTTATACCTCTTTATACTCAAATATTCAATATTTTATTCACTTGATTTGCATACTTACTAAATAGGCCTAAACTGCCTTGTATATATACGAGACTCATAGTCACACATCACTTGGTTGGCCACACAAATTAAAAATATTAGGTTATAAAAAAAATAAGTCTTATAAAAACTTATTAACATGGTTCAATCATAATTTGAACCCATTTTGGTTTGCCACAACTCAATTAGGCCTTACTCCTCCTTTAGGTCTCATGGAGACCTAATTGCATTAGGTCTACCCTCTTAATGCTAAAACTTGATTTTATTGGGCCCAGATGGACTTATCCAACAATTAAAAACCATTAAACCACATATAAAAATAAATCTTGTGACCTCTTCCATGATTTATTAGACCTTCATCCTTTATTCATACCATGAAATCTCCTTTAGGATAAATTGCTCTATTAGGCCCATGTACCTCAAAAGTCTGTCTTATAATAATGAAGCTTAAAAACCCTTAAGATACTCAATTATGATAAATAAAAAATGTATAAAAATTATAAATAACCTCAAGGTCATTACCAAAATCTTGTAATACCTTCACTCAGGAAATAAGAGCTCAAGAACATCTCTGTAACTCGCTTACTCAAAACTGCCAAATCACATCAAAAATCAGTCATGATGAATTAGACCTCCAATGCCTATGTAAACACTTGTCATGACTCTTGATGAATATAAAAATTTATATGATATAAATAGGCCATCCTTAGATATAAAATTCATATGGTCTAATGGCAAATATTGGTCTTACAAACCAATTTATTGACCTTATGTTTCACAATCCTATCTAAACTATATAGGCCATTTTGTGAGCAACATTTTCACCATATACACTAACCTCAAAAGATTATAAAAAGAACTATAATGACTTAAAAGTCATCAATAAATTATTTATGAACTTTATTTCACCAATCTATTATACATAGACTCTCAAATCTATTTCTTCATCTTTGCCTGAGTTTTACATTGTTCAACCATTAGGTCTATCTATGACTAGCTTACTTGTATGACCAATTTAGAATAATTAAAGGATAGAACCTATATAGAAACCATTATGTAAATTTAAAATAAGTCTCTATATTATTTTACCATCCATTTTATTTTGTTTATCAATTCAAATTTTTAGATCTATAATGACTTCTTGACAAATAGGCCTATATCTATACATTTTTATCTCATCTGGCTAAACACTACCACCTAGATGTACCTAGGATATTTGAATACATGATACAATAAATTACATAGGAATTTTAATCCATATTGAGCTATTTTGAATGAAATATTTCATATTGGGTCTTTATTAGGGTTTTAGGGAGGTTTAACATAGGTTTTGGTGTTAACGATTGTTCATTAAGGAGTGTCACTTGAATCCAAAAATAATGCCTGGAGATCTTAGCTAGGAACCTTCCCCATATCTAATTATCATATCAGACTCCCATGTAGAGGTTAAACATGCTTACAAATTCTTGTAATTGCTTCTCAGGTTTGAGACCTCATTTTATGAGCTTAAGAAGGCCTAAAATAGTGATTCATGCACTTTAATTTCAAATATTGACCTCAAAATTTATGATCATGCCTAAAACAACCTATATCACCTTTTTTCATTCTCTTATTTTCATATTTACCTTGAAATATGTATTTATATCTCACTAGGCTAGGTAGGGTCTAAGAGTGGTCTGGGTGTAGAGTTAGACTGAAGATCTTATCCCTAAAGGCTAACCCTGAAACTCTCATGAATTATTCTATACCTTATTCACATTTTCAAACAATTCCTAAACACCCATTTTGTGCTGATGATATTCTTGTTTTTAGGCCTAGGAACTAGTTTCCAAGTCTCATTCTTTTATATTTGGTCTAATTATTCATTCATATCACCTATCCAAAACTTGTCTTTTCTTGCTTCTACAAGGTTTTTAGGTTCAATATTAGACAATAGAGCAACATTCTCTTGATTTAGATTACTTACCTTCTCCTTGTTTGTATACTTGCATCCTTGTTTCCAATGAATTGTGATTTAAGATGGTCTCTTTGAATCTATCTTGAAGGACATTTTGAATCTTGTCTTTCCTCAACTTTTTCTTCTTCCTCATCTATCTCTATTGTTTCTTATTCATTCTTGAAATCCAAATTCTTTGATGCATCTTTTGACTAAGAGTGTGAATTTTTAGAACTTGTGTCATCAATATTCACATTGGTGTTGTACACTATCTTCTACAACCTCTTATTATAGCATCTACAAGCTGAGCTTATTGATGAGCATCTTAATAATATTCCTTCATCATACCTAGAATCAAACTTACCTAAGTCTTCATCATCTCTTTTGATGAAGTATTTACTTCCAAAACTCTAAAGTGTTCCACATTAGTAGGTCTACCTTTCTACAGTTGATAAGGATCTTTATTTTCATTAATCCTTATCTATCCTCTATTCAAAATGTAGATTGTAGTACTCACTAACTCTCTCCAATATCCATCAGATAATCTGGATTCATTTAACATAGTCATTTACATTTCTTGAACTATTCTATTCTTTCTTTATATTACCCCATTATTATAAGGTGTTTTAGCTTCTAATAACTGTATCTTTTCCCATGGACCTCACAGAAGTCCTAAAATTCATTGGACCAAAACTCTCCTCCTATATCAAATCTTAGGCATTTGATATTTCCATTCTTTTCATTCTTAACTAGAGCCTTGAACTTATCAAGAGCTTATGACTTTTCTTTAAAGAATGCTACCCAAGTCATTTTTATGTAGTAATCTATGAGTAACATGAAATAACTATCTCCTTGAATGCTTTAGATTCTTGTAGGTCTAAAAAGATCAGTTCATATTAACTCTAAAGTTTTTGTATTAGAATACTCCTTAGACTTGAACCTCCTTCTAGTTTGTTTACCATGTTGACATGTATTGCAAAGTGTGTTTGTAAGTTTGATGATTTTAGGAATATTATTCATAGACTTATAGAGTTTATCTTGACTAGATTATCCAAGTTTAGGTGGACCAACCTTCTGTGCCATAGCCAACATTCATCCATATTACTCATAAGGAATCTCTCCTTATTGATCTCATTCAAGACATACAGATTATTCTCAGTCCTCTTAGCATTGGTAATTAGCTTTCCAAATTTGGATATATTTATATCACGCCATCTATCATGAAAGGTCAGTGTGTGTCTTTGGTTAAACATTTTACTTACACTAATGAAGTTATGTTTCAAGCCTTCCACATACATCACATTCTCTATCTTGGTCTTCCCATTGTCCAAACTCAAGATACCCTTGCCAATAATAGTGGTATTTATGTTATCTCCAAATATCACTATATATATATATATATATTCATGCCTTCATGTTAGATATAAGAGATAGTCTGAGCTAGCATAGGCTCTTCTCCTTTAGTCTTGTACTCCTCCTTCACCTTATTCATAGGGTTTGACTTCTTGATCCACTTCTAAGTGGCATGATTGTGTACCCTTTTATCTTGATTGATCTTCCTCATATGCCTCATATTGAAATCCCTTGAAATATATCCTCTATGATCACACTTATAGCACAAAATTATGATTCTACTACTAAAATGAACATTCATCCTATTCTTCCATGAGGAATTAATTCTAGTATGATGTCTACAATCCACAAATTTATGTCCATATTGATTGCATGAGAAATAGTAATCATTTAAATAATTCACATGCCTTATTTGTATGATGTTGAATGATGCATCTCTACCTTTGTTATCTCATAAAGGAGTCACATTATTATTTACTTATTGATGATCAATTTGAGTCTCAGATTTAAGAGTTTTTTCATAGGTCTTAATTCTCTTAGTACCATCATTTCTTGATGGTCCATTTTCCTTTGAGATCTGACTCTTATTGTTTTCTTTTTGGTCTTCTTTAAACCCAAGACATGCCCAAGCACTTCAGTGCTCTTTTAAAAAAATTTGATGTGTCTTCAAATTTATTGTTGCCTAATCTAATTCTCCCTTTAAGGATTCCATTTCTATTCTAAACTTGGTGAAATCTTCCTCCTTGGTCTTAGTAATTGTAGTGATAATATCAATATGAGTTTATAGCTATTTAATGATCTCATTATGTTCATTGGTGTTGTTACTTAGTCTCTCTTCAAAATGATTGATTTGTTCCTCATAACTCTTAACCAATGATCTTAGTTTATGATTATTCCTTCTTTGTAATTTAAACTCTTCTAGAGTACTCACAAATTATAACTCAAAGTTCACTTTAGCCTTTTCTTCATCTTCCATATGACTTTTCCCTTTTGAACAACCTTCATTATCTATTTATATGTCCATGAATAGAGTTTCATTGCTATTATGATCATTACTGTCATTATCACTATAAGCTATACTTATGTCACTTATATCAAAGGATTTACTATCTTATTTGGTATAAAAACTTCTCTTATTCTTGAAAGACCCTTTCTTGCCTTCATACTTCCTAAAACTCTTTTTGCTTTGGTCAATCTTATATAACTTCTTATCATCACCATGATGTTCATCATGCTTTTTATCATGCTCATTTTTATTCTTTTTAGGGAACTTGGATGCAAAGTGATCAATATTACCACAATTAAAGAACTTAAATGGCAACTTGCCCTTATACTTACCTGATCCTTTCCTTAGTTTTGTAACAAACATGGATTCTATCTTGTCATCATTAATATCTATATAAACATCATCCTTGATATTTTTAATTTATGACTTTTTCTCAACTTTGAATTCAAATTCCTTCTTGGAAGGTCTTCCATCACTTGTTCTCATTTCATAAGAATTCAAGATGCTATGAAGCTCATATATCTATAGTATGTTGAGATCTTTGATCTCCTCCACAATAGAGACTTTTTAATCAAAATTATATGTCATGGATCTTAATACCTTTTTGTACTACTATTGATTCTTCCAACTTCTCTCATAGACCTCTGATGACATTTACTACTTCATTTATTATTAACAAATAAGATGCAATGTTTTCATCCTCCTTCATTTTTAGACTTAAAAACTAGCTTTGGTGGGTCTATAATTTTTCCAACTTGACTTTGGTGTCTCCTTCATAGATGGTTTAAATGTTTTTCCAAATCCATTTGGATGTATCACAATGTATGACCTTTAAAAATTCCACATCTGAAAGAACACATAAGATGGCATTCATTGCCTTAGAGTTATTTTCACTGGTCTTCTTGCTTGCTGTATCAGTTGGTGATGGAGGAGTAGAGTGAATCCATCAACAACAGATTGAAATATTTCATAACCCAAATACATTAAATAAATATTCATTATGATGCTCCAAAATACATAGTTAGTCCCATTGAAGAGAGGATCCTTATTGGTAGAGAAACCTCCTTGTACTTGATGACTAGACATACTTTTGCTTTTATGATCTCCTTTAAGTTATTAGACCTACTTCAAAGGACCAAGATCTGATACCAATTTTTAGAAGAATAATCACTATGGGATGAATCAGTGTTTAAAAAATTTATTTGAATTATATTTTAACATTATTTGAACCATGAAAATAATATAGTGATATAACAATGAATAAATAACCATTCACATGAGAATGAAACAAAAAAACATATATATGAGTGGGAAACCCTCAAGGGGGAGAAACCCCACTATGATATCTACAAATGGACTACTATCCTATGAAACAAAATATCAAATTTTTTTGAACACCAACTCGACTTAGATTCGTAATCCCAATTAAGTCAAGCACCCACTTGACTAGGCTTTAACAAGCACCTACTTGCAAGGAAGTAATAAATCCCCAAGTGACTTAGCACCAACTCAACCACCTCATGAGTTTTTATCACATTCAAACCTCTTATCTTATTTTATGGTCTATAACTCATTTAAATACTCCTTATACTCAGCTATTTAATATTTTATTCACTTGTTTTGCATACTAAATAGGCCTAAACTGCCTTGTACATATACTAGTCTCATGGTCACACACCATGTATTCAGACACACACCTTCAACCTCTTAGGTCAGACACACATAGGTATTATAAAAATTTATGAACATTTTTCAATAATAATTTGAACCCCTTTTGGTTTGGAACAACTCAATTAGTCCTTACTCCTCCTTTAAGTCTCATAGAGACCTAATTGCAATAGGTCTACCCTCTTAATGCTAAAAATTGATCTTCTTAGGCCCAGATGACCTTATACAAAAATTTAAAACCATTTAACCACTTACCCAAATAATTGTTCTATCCTCCTCCATGCTTGATTATAACTACATCCTTCATTCATACCATGAAATCTCCTTTAAGACAAACTGCACGACTAAGCTTGTGTACCTCAAAAGTCTGTCTTAAAATAATGAAGCTTAAACACCCTTAAGATTACAATTATGATAAATAAAACATGTAAAAAAATTATAATTTAACTTAGGGTCATTAATAAAATCATGGAATACCTTCACTCAAGAAATAATAGCTCAAGAACATCTCTATAACTCACTTACTCAGAACTGTCAAATCACTTCAAAAACTAGTAATGATGAATCAGACCTCCAACTCCTATGTAAAAATTTATCGTGAATCCTAATGAATATAAATGGTTATATGATATATAAAAACCATACTCAGATAGAAAATTCATATGGTCTAATGGTAAATATTGGTCTTGCAAACCAATTATTTGACCTCATGTTTCATAATCCTATCTAAACTAGATAAGTCATTTTATGAGCAACATTTTCACCACATATACTAAACTCCAAATCTTATCCAAATAATGTTAATGAATTAAAATTCATACATATCTTATTTATGCAATTTATTGCATCAATATATTATGCACAGACCCTCAAATCTATTTTTTCATCTCTGCCTAAGTTTTACACTATTAACACCATTAGGTCTATCTACGACTGGCTTATTTGGATGACCAATTTATAATAATTTAAGGATATAACCTATCTATAAATCATCATGGACATGTAAAATGAGTCTCTATCTTCTTCTACCATCCATTTGCTTTTCTTGACCAATTCAAATTTTTAGAGATACAATAATTTATTGATAAATAGGCTTATATCTATACATTTTCTCTCTCATCTGACTAACCACCACCACCTAGAGGTAATTGGGAGAGTTTAATACATGATATATTATATTATATAATAATTTAAATACATCTTGAATTATTTTGAGTAAAATCTTTCATATCAAGTCCTTATTAAGGTTTTAGGGAGGTTTAGTATAGGTTTTGATGTTAATGATTATTCATAAAGGATTGCCACCTAAATCTAAAAATAATGCTTAAATATATTATATTTCCCTTACCCATATCTAATTAAAATTCAAAATCTTATTTATAGGGTTACACATGCCAACAAATGCCTGAAAGTGCATCTTGGGTTTGAGACCTCATTCTGTGAGTTCAAGAGGGCCTAAAATAGTGATTCATGCACTTTTATTTCAAATATTGACCTCAAAATTTGTGATAATTCCTAAAAAAAATTATCTCACCTATGTCCATGATCTTATATGCATATTTTTCTGGAAATATGATCTTCATACCTCACTAGGTCAGGCAGGGTCTATGAGTGGTCTAGGTACAAACTTAGATTGAAGATCCTATCCCTATAGGCTCACCCTAAAACTATCATGAATGATTATATACCTTATTAACATATTAAAATAATTCCATAAAATATTCACATGCCTATTTTCATTCAATTCACCATGCACATACCTCTTCATGTTATGACTAGGATTCCTATACACTGGACATCAATGAATTATACCTTCCATGTAGCCATAAGACATTAGTTGCCTTAAAATTCTATATTTCTCTTTTTTTTTTCTCATGATAACACTCTTATATGTCTCTTGTCACATCACACATTTCCAATTGTCCTTAGTCACATCTAACATCAACCTTCACAAGATGTACCTTTGACATTAATGATAATACTCAACACTATCGAATCATATTTTGGTTGAGAAAATCAAATTATTTCCAAAATGTATCCATGACCATGCCTAATAAACATGTTTATACTCCCCCACTTATCTCTACAAATACTACTCTTGAGCATACAATTCTTGCCTTACAAGCCAAGCTATCTCATCTTGAGCAAACTCTTTCTCATACTAGCCCTTCCATGGATTCATGTTCCTTAATACATAACCCTTTATCACATAAAATTACATCTTACCCATTACTAGTTGGTTTTGTGGCTCCTATGATTACTCTAAATTATGAAAAAGGTGACACTGAAAAACATTTGCGTGTATTCCATGAAACTTATCTAGACATTACAAATAATGACAAATTGTTCACACATCTTATTATATGAAGTCTCAAATAATATGTTCTTAAATGATTTTATATATCTTCCTATTTAATTGGTAAAGGATTTAAATCCATTAGATAATCAATTTTAACACACTTTTCTATCAACATTGGTGAAAAGTTATCATATGCTCAAATTGAGAAGCTCAAATAATGGTCTAATGAAACAATAAATGAATATGTTATAAGATACAAGACTATGCTATAAAAATTGATAAATCAAATGGTTGATAATGAGCTCCAAGATATTTTCATTCAAATCTTTCTATCTCCACTTCAAGAGTCAATTATGTTTGATAAGTTCAAATCTTTTGATGAACTATGTCATACATTCAAAAAGCATGAGGTTAAATTGATTACTTTGAACAAGCATAAGTATACTTCAAAGTCTCCTCCTACTTCAAATTTAAAGTTTCAAATAAATCAAAATTATATGGGAAAAACCAATGAAAGTAATAATGAATCAAATATTATAGTTAATTATATCTCATAACCAATACAAAAACTTCAATTACACACTCCACCAATGAGGCAATTATAAAGTTTACCATCACCTCCTCATGTATTTTTGCAAAATCTACTTGAATGAAACTTAATCACTCTTCATCCACCAATGGAAAAAGACATGTCTAGACCACAATCTAGATTTTTCAATGGCAATGCATATTATGACTACCATAAATGTATTGAGTATCTGAGAAACAAAATGTACAAGCTCAAGCATAAAATCCAAGATCTCATTGATGAGAATATTATTGACATTATCACACCTAATGAAGAGGCTAAGTCATAAGCAAATAACAATGTAAAGTTGAAAATTCACAAATATCCTTTTCCAAATCATGAAGAAAATAACATGAATAATTCTAAAGTACATTATGCATATATTACTCATCCTCATCCTTCTACATATACTTATCCACTTGATAACATCATTGGTATAGTTACGAGCAAATAAACATCACATCTTATGATCACATTTGATGATAATGAAGTTGTTGATGATAATTCAGATAGACATACACTCTTTATTCAAATGTATGTTAACCAAAAATCCATACATAGTGTTTTGATAGACAATGAATCAAATGAGAATGTGTGCACCATAACACTTTTATACTCACTTGGTTATGTAAAAAAAATATTTACATGATACTTCTACAATTGTCAAAGAATTTGATGGTCATACATAGGATATTATTGAGTATATAGTGCTAATCTTACAAGTGGGGCCTCTCATAGTGTCCACTCCATTCATAGTTATACCAAACATAAGGGTCTTTTATATGTTATTAGGACATCCTTAGATACAAAATATTAAAGCAATACCTTCTACAGTGCACAAATTTCTCAAATATATTCATGGTAATAAAGTGGTCAAAATTCTAGAAATCAAATATGAATATCCTTTGGAACCACTGATATTTACTCCTATGGAATAGTTGGAAGACACATACATTAAGAAACATGGAAATAGGATAGTCTATAGAAATATTCAAGAGCATATTACATAATAATTTTCTCCATTTACTTATGAGTATGATATAATTACACATGAGCATAACACACAATAAATTTATCCATCTACTTATGCATATTATATAATTACACATGAGCATACTTAATTTGTTCCAAAGATCATGGTACATTCTCCTAAGCAAAAATCATCACTTAAAAATAGGTCTTCATCTCCTAAATCACCATAGGTCATTCATAGATTTTCAACATAAGTATAGTCTATTTCATCTTTTCCTATTACACATGAAGATACATGTTTACATAAGAAAATGAGTATTTGTTTAGAGGGTTATATCAAACATATAATCATAATTCAGATTTAGACGTATTTACAGTTAACATTTATTCTTCACAAGGAGTCACTCCATATAATTCAACTGGGTATACATATGTACATCCTATTGATGAGATCCTTGGTTGGATAAAACCTTATACTTTTTCCAAATCTACTAATTAGGCTAAGTTTCTTGATTAGTTATTTACATACTAAATTTTATACATAGTTTTTATGTTTTTTTATTCATTTCTAATTATTTTATCCCTTATCTAAACATTATTCTAGCTTTTGAATTCATTTTTCACTTTCAACTCTTGCCCTCTTGATTTTCAAATAGATTTGAAAAATCCAAAATAACTATTTTATAAATGCTTTCAACACACATTATTTATGGCACTCCACTTTCTTACTATTGCATACCTCTCATACTATACATTTCATTGCACTTACATGATCACATATATCTCTTGCCCATTAAGGATCATGTAGATTTTTATCTATATCAATCATTTGTGATAAATTTCTATGATTCAAATTCACATACACTGAGTTCACATTAATTTCTTTCTTTCATACCACATTATGCTTTAATACCTTGTTACGGATTTTTAGAATCTTTCAATTTTAAACTATTTTTGAAGCCTTACTTCTTAGCACCTTTTCAAATATTTTCAAAATTTTCAAAAAAATTCATGTATGAAAAAAATTCAAAATTGGGTTCTTAAAAGCATATTTTTTATGTTGTTATCTTACTTATTTACACATTTTATTTATTATATGTTAAGTAGATAACATATTTTTGTTTGAAATACATATCATTTTTCATGAGGTATTTTAGCGTGATATAAGACATAATACTACATGGTTATTTGATATCAGGTTTTACTTATTACCCAAAAACATTTTTAAGTTAGGGGAATCTCTTCATCCTCTATGAATAGTTCAATAGGTTGTATTTATCGACAACCTTTCTACCATGTTGAGCTATACATCATAGAAATATTTTGTTACTTTCTCATACCTTACAATGTGTTACATGTATATGCTATTTTATAAACAATGACATGGATACATATGGTTGATGTTATTGGATATTTACATGTCCCTTGTATGTGGCCTTTAATCCTTAAGTGTTTATGCAACATTTACATGTCCCTTGTATGTAGAATTTGGGATTTATGTGTGAAATTATATGTAAAATGAGTGACATTGTATGGCATTGATTTATTATTAATTACTTGTTATTATGGGGACATGATTCATATCATGTATTACTTATATATTTTACTCTTACTTTGGTTCCATGATACATATCATGCATATTCAACTTATATGTTTTAATGCTATATTTATCTAACACATGTTCATATGTAAAATCAATGTTATATCCAATGCTATGATGCAATTCAATTAAAATGTTCAAAGTGATATTACATGATTATATATTTGACATAAGATAATTGACTTCTAAGATTCATATCTCATCTCAAACAGGGGGAATCACAATGTGTTTGTACCAAGAATTCAAGTGTCATGAGCAACAAATTTCAAATCTATGGAAAGATACAATTTCAAAACTACAATGTGATTCAACATTTTTAAATTATCAGAAATATGACATGCATGTTCCCTCATTCCTATAGTACGTATGTGTAAAAAAATTATAAGTGGCAATTCTAAAAATAATTGAAAGTTTAAATGGAATTCAATATCATTTCAGTATAGTTTAGAGGACATGATATTCATTCAAGTTCAAGTTACTAGATGGCAATTTCAAATTTATCAAGTTCAAAAGTTTTAAAGTTTCAAATAGAATATAGATATGTATATAACAATGTAATTTATTTTCATGTTGTAAGTGGGACAAGTTAGAGTCTAATGACACTCAACATCTATTTGTTTCATTTTTTCTATGTAGCAAGCCATATTTGATGGTTCCACCTCTTCAATTATTTTATGAAGTACTATACATAGTCAAATGAGAGTTAGAGCATACAATATTTTTAACTATAGACATTAAATCTAAATTATATAACATCTAAATCTTGTATACTTATAAATTACTTCTCATAGTTGTATCTTTCAATTCTAACACTTTCCTACTGTCATAAAACTCACATCTACTATCTCTTATGCCTATTACTTATCTCTTGGTCAAAATGATTTAGTGCCTAATAATTATAATTCTTTACAAGTTATGGACATGTACTTATTTTTTAGCTTCTTGAACACTTATGTCCCATCTAGATGCTTACATCGACATAAATGTCCTATACCAAACTAAGTGTCCATTGCCCTAAATTCATCAAATTCACTAATGAAACATATATTTATGGTTGGCTTAAGTGATTTTACATGATATATTTCCCAAAGGGACACACACACACAAGATCAACCCTCATTCATTCCTCACCTAGCACATATATAACAAATCATGAGGCAACTTACCAAAAACACTTACTCAAGTATTCAAGGGAGAAAATTTTTCATATTCTTTCGCATTTTAATATAAATCATAGGGACAACCCATCTACATGTTTAAATTAATAAAGAATCATTCCAAAATCCATATTTTCTAAGTTAAAATCTAGGTCACTCTATGTATTTGATTATTACACATTGTATGTCAATACATATACAAGTCAAAATGTAGGGAGAACTACATAGGTACGAGGACCTTTTTAGATTATTGGATATGTAAGTAGTGCCCATTAATAGAGGGTTCCTTGGGGTAGCTTGAAACCATGTACCCACTAACCTATTTTTTTCACAATCATTCTAAAGGTAAAAAAACTAAAGTTTAATAATTTGACAAAGAACGACAACCTGTGCATGAGTTTCAAACACACAAAAGTAAAGGTGATGAAAAACCCATAAGGATTTAGGTGGTTTCATTTAAATATAATTGATACTCCATATTATACACTTGCATCCAACTTAGATAATAACTTTGATGCAATCATATAGATCTGATATAAGCATCCAAATTTATAGAGTATAAATTTACTAAATCTAATGATTGATCTAGAATCTAGATCCACTCTACTTCCAACTTATTTCAAATTAAATCTAAATCTGCACAATAAACCATCTAAGTAATCTTATTTATGATTTATTAAAATATTAATCAATAGATTTACTTTCCATTTTTACTATATCTTAGCATTATAAATTCAAGGTATTATTTATCTAAGTCTAAAAATTAATTGACCTATTATATATTTGTTTATCACCCTTATGATTATTCATTTCTATATTATTAACCCTATACTATATTTACCCATCTCAATTTAAGGTTAAAAACTTGATTAACCTATCTTTTTAAGAAAACCCTAGCTTGTGTTAGGGTCTTCTACTTTTCACGATTACTATAATTATTCAGATCTAAATTTTATTTTCATGATTTATTATTCCCTAGAATTTGTATATATCTTCTTTCATATTATCATATTAATTTTTGGAACATTTATAATGGCTAAAAAAGAACTTATTTCTCCTCCTAACCCTAAGAAGGGTGATAGCTACCATCCCTCTAACTAGGTCCATACTATCACTCCTTCAAGGGGTAAGGTAGATGGTATATGTTTGCATTTTCAATCAAATTTACCTAGAGTTTATGATTGTAAATTATTAAAATATCAAATCACCACCATGATAAATTTAATATAAAATTTAAAAAAGTAAAATCGATATGCTAATTCAGAAGTGACATCATTAAAAAATTAGATTGCATACCTATAAAATCTAAAATGTGCTAGTGTTAATCATGTGTTTTCATCTTCCTCTAACAATGTCATACCCAAAAAAGTTTCACTTCTAAATGAAAAGATAAAATAACATTCATTTAAAATCAAGTGATTCGAATCTTATACCAAAGGATATTAATAATCCAAGTGAAATCCTAAGAGAAATGTTTAAAACAAAATGATTCAAGTACCTCTTATATATCTTATAAGGAGATCCAAATGCTATTGTTTACATCTTAAAATACATGGGCATCATAAAAATTATTATTTGGCTTTGAAACATAAAATAAAAAAGATAAATGATAGCGGTGATCATATCATTGATACATAAATCAAGCAATCCACTCGCATTGAGTATCTCTCCTAAAACACAAGTGCAAAAACAATAAATATGGTTACCAAAAGATAAATCAAAGTAAGATAAGGGTCAAAAAAATAAATAAATAGAGAAAATACCATTACCAAAGGTTCTAAAACCTATAAATGATATATAATTACCAAAGGAACCAATAATATTAAAACCACTAGAAAATAAACCATTTGAGTTGCCTTTGTTGGTCAATATAGAAAAACAGGAGGGCACAATTCCAAATGATTATGATAGTGATGATACTATTCCAAATACCAATATGAAAAATTCAAAGTTGAGAAAACTTTAGTTTGATCTGATCGATACCTTACCATGTGAAATATTCATACCTATAGGTCCTGGTGCATATAAACTAAATCCATCTCTATAAAGTATAGAACTAAATTAAGAAAAAGGTAAGGCAAAGCATATAGCTTAATATGTTCTTAAGGTATTAACATCTAAGGTGCACATGGATAAAAACAATGGCATACTAGGAAAGTCACAACCATAATATGATATAGTTCATTATTCATATACAAATACTTAGAATAACATATCACAAGTTCAAGAACAACCTAGGAGGTTACACTTATCCTATAACAATGATTATGTGTATGATTATGATCCTAATAATATATAAGATTGGTATGATCATGACAATATTGATTACGTATCATATGAATATGACACACATGATACATCACCTTCACAAAATAATCTCATTAATGAGATCCATGGGTTATAGTAGTAATTATACCTATATTAGCTCCTTGGCATCTATGCTAGTTTTATTTTGGTGGATGACATATAATCCATTTCTATATACACATGTTTTACATATCTTTTTAGTGTAATAAATACACACCAGGAACATGATCTATGCAATTTAAGATGTCGGACCTTCCCTCTACTCATGTCATTTGCACATTAGGGGTGATTTAACCTTTTTGGAAATATCAGTGTATCATTCTTAATTTAGTTAAAGGGTCTGAGTAGTAAAATCAATAAATAAATATGTAATTATTAAGCTAATAATTGATGAAATTTGATTGCAATTTGAATATTTCTAAAAATAGAAATAAAAGAAAGAAATCAAGACTTAGCTAGAAACTAACTGATCTGATTGAGATAGAGGCTGGAATTCACTATGTAAGATTAGGACACTATCACAAACTAAGATTTGACCTTCATTTTTATGATTTGATAGGAGTGCCAAAAGTGGATAAAAGTGACACTGATGCTGTAGTCTACCTCTACCACTATTATATTAAGGATCTAAGATTTTTGGATTTTATTCACCAAGTCTATGTGACCCTATCCATGAAGTTTTAGCAGCTAGAATCTTGTAGAGTTCCCTACATAGTAGATTTTCTCTTCAAACCCTATCTTCCATTATAATTTGACCAATTTTGAGAAAAAGGGAGGTTAGTGTGTGTAAGATTCATTGGATGTGGATCCACACCCCTTATGTGGGCATGTCACCTAAATAATAATACTTTTAAGAGGGATCAAGCCATATTTAGTTCTCTAACTTGATGTGCTTTGTGAAATAGTGTGTATGAAGCTGTAAAATGATGAACTAAATGTGCTTGAGATAGCTAGAGATTGGTGTGAGGATTTGAATGAGCTTGTAAGTATATTGGTTGGTTGTATGCAAATAATAGAGAATATTGCTTGAGTAGTCTTGCTTATATTATTACTTGCTTAGTCATAATTGACAACCCTTTCTAAATGATATTTGAATGGTATTTTATAGGGATCTATTGGTCATGAGTTGAATGTGCTCGCATTAGGTCGACAAGGATAAGGATAGGGAACTAGAAGGAATTAATCATTGGGGCCAAAATTGCATTTGGATAGGAGCATTAAAAGCAGACAAGAGTGACAACAACACTATAGTCCAAGTGTGGTGATATTATCCTAAGTAGGTAGGACTTGGGGGGATTGATTTATCTTAGAAAGAGTAGTCTAGGTGAGCTAGGAGCAAGTCTGGAAGGTTACAAATGACTAGTAATTAGTGAAAATAAGTTTAAGAGGGTTAGGAGAGTAAGTAAGAGGGACCTATGGGTCAGGTGTCATTATCCATGCTCAAGTTACCAATTTTTGCATTTTATATGACTACATTTACCCCCTTTTATTTTAATGATGTAGCAAAGCAAAGTACTAGGATAAAGGAAAATAGAAAGTGTACCTAAACTTACCTACAAGGGTGAAGCTCATGAAGGTATGAAATGTTAGGTGTGTATATAAATAACATGTTGTGAAGTATGAATCTATAATACAAAATAGAAAGTAAATCAATTCTTATTAGATACACTATATCTAAAATAAGAACATACAAAAGTTGGGTGAGAGAGAGAGGAGGAAAAAGAAACAAATACACCTCATCAAGTATGTGGACCAATACAAAACCTATTTTGTTATTGAGTAATGTTAGATGATACTAGATGCATGCTGAATAAAGAGTAATATCATGAATGGAATTGAGTGTTTAATTCCCTAAAAGTGGCTCAAGAATGCAAAGGATGACCCTTTAGCTCCATCATCACCCACTAAGTGAAGCTAAGTGGTCATGCATATGATAATCGATGTTTTGACTATGTTTCTAATCCATCTGGATATGTATCTCAAGTATACAAAGGCTAGCTAGTCCTTTGGCTCTATCATTGCCCACTAAGTGAAGCTATAAAATGATACCAATATGGAATGTGTGCCATATAAGATAGATCTTAAAGTCCATAAATATACTATGATCTAAGAATGTTGGTGTGGATAACTAAAAGTATGTTGGAAACTAGGCTACTCTTAGCCACTCTGAAACTAGTGCACTAAGCTTATATGAAAGCCACTCAGGAAATCAAAAACTTGGGAACTCAAGAATGTGGAAGTTAGGATTGTATGAAAGCTATTCCAAAATGATGCCAACCACCTACAGATGGAATAAGGCACACAACTACTAATAATACTTGGGTAATACTAAACTCAAAAAGAAAAAAACTAATGTGTCATGTACATTACCCCCAATCACTAGTGTCTGAAACATGGATTATGATCTGTAAGTCATATCAACTATCGTATCTAAAACTAGAAGTGAGATCCATCATGCCACACATGATGACCCCTATATCTAGATTATTTGAGTGAAAGTGTACTAAAAATTTCTAATTTAGAACTATTTTGGCTTTCCAAAACTGTAGCTAAACCTACTTTTCTACCTACTTATAGAAAGTATAGTTTTTATACTATTTGGATAGGAGCATCAAAAGTGGACACTAGTGGTACTGACATTGAATTCCAAGTTGGGTGTTATTGTCTAGGGCCAAATTTGGTAACTATTCTAGATTCTTGATTGTCTATTTGGTCTGTTCTATCTAGTTTGACATCTGGTTGCTATTTTATGTGTTTAATTTTTTTTGGATCGTTAAAAGCTCTGATCTCTGTGACAAAACCCCTATTTATTTCCCCCTTTTCTAAGGGTAGGAATGAAGACCCTGTAATGATTTTCCTAAAAAAAAAGAGGCCTACAAGTGTGTTATATTGCAAAGATACATGATATAACAATGATAATCGATAAGATATCTCAAGATATAGCATGGTTTGTAATGAGAGATTATTAGATCAATAGAGGTATGCCTAGATAGATATAATAATGTAATAACATGTGTAATGTATTGAACTAGAACTAGGAGTCTAGTTAGTTGTTAGTTTTTAGTTGGAGGGATGGAGCATGATGTCCATCATGACATCCAAGAAAGCAAGATAATGCATGATATAGATCATGGCATTGCAAATCGATACGAAGCAAAAAAGTAACAAACATACAAGGCAATAAGAAAAAAAATATAAGAGTGGCCAAAGGGCCAAGAAAACAAGGGACATGGGCACATGTCAATCAAACTAGAAATTAAGTATATAAGGCATGTTCAAATTCCACATACATATACAATTGAAACAAGCAATGTTGCCATGAAAGCCACAATCACATGGAAGAGTACATGTAAAGGACATTGACAAATGTCCTAAGGCACACATATAAATAGAATCAAAGGGCATTAGAAAATGTCCTAAGGAACATATAAGAGACAAATAAGAATTGAGAAATGCAATCATATCAAGCTGTTCTAAGCAAGAAAATAAAGCATGTAAGAAACTAGAAATATAATCATATCTAACTAATCCACACAAAAAGTGAATGTATACAAAACATGTTAGTACAAGACTAGGTATATGCTAAGAAATACACAAGTGATATATAATAGTGAGTGTCGATATAGTAATCTATATAAGCTAGTAAATAATGTACATTAACATGATAACTAGAGTGTGTGGTGTATAAATGATATAACATGGATGGTGTAGTCATGTAGAAGATGACCCCAATGGGTATGTATATCGATGTGTGTCTCAAATGTAAAAGTAGGATGCCCCCTCAATGGGTAGAGTGAATTAATCAATGATATAGATATCTTTCCACACACTCAAAAAAAAATTAAGTGAAGCATGGTAATGTAGATAAATCGATAAGCAATAACATAAAAAAATAAATGTAAGTCTAGCATGACAGTAGAAATGTAAAGCATAGATGATGCATACAATCAAAATATTTTTGGTATTTTTGAAATATTGTATTGTTTTTGTATTTTGAAATGTTTGATTGTTTTTAGATTTTTGATATAAGTTATGTACAATCAAGCATAAGAAACTATGTATAGGTAAGTTGGGAAAGGATGATACTAATAGATGAGTCTCATGGGAGACTCCCTATCATGGTGTCCTGTATCAAGGACAAGAATCATGCATGATCATGAAAAATGATGGGAATGCTGAGATTGCAGCTCTAAAAGCTGTATATGATGTAAATGCTCTAAAATATTTTAAGTAAAAACTGTGGGGTCCCCTTGTAACTCTGAGAAGTGGATGCAACTGTAGGACTCTTAGGGACCGATCTGGGAGTAGGAGAATCTCTTAGAACATGTACTCTATGAGTAGATGCATGATATCTCAATGATACTACCATGGGTGTGAATATTGTATCTATAATCTATCTAGAATCCCAAAACTATGAAGGTGTATGAACTCTCTATTCTAGTGATGGATGCCTCAACTGTGTCTAAATTAGAATGGGAGGAGGTACTATAACTGATGGAAAAATTAGAACTGATGGTATAATTGAAATTGGTAATTATACTCTAGAAGATGGCTCTAAAGTGGGGAGTGGTAACTCATATGAAACTCCACCAAATATAACAAACTGATTATCATGAATGAATTTGACACATCTATGAATTATGGAAGGTACTATTCAAAGTTTTTGAATCCAAGGTTGACCAAGTAGTATATCAAAAACTCTTGCACTAGGAACAATAGTGAATGGTGTGGACACATGTATTGGACCAACCTGTAAAGGAATTATAATATCACCTAATGAATTCTATATGTGCCCATTGAATCCATTAATAACTTTATCTATCAGTATAATATCCTAATTTGAATATTCCAAATGCTACAATAATGTCATAGTGCATATGTTCACACTGGATCCATTGTCTATGAGAACACTATGAATAAGATGATTATGAATGTAAGCTCTAATAAAGATTGCATGATAATATGAATCATTCTTGATGATCTCCTACTATGAAAAGGAAATGGAAGGTCTAGCTGGAACTCTATAATTGTATACACCAATCATGTTGCTCAAAAGATGTGTCTCAACTAAAGGTACCCTGTATGTATTTGATGGGGGATGTGCATGTTATACATGATGAACCCCTGATGTGTACCCTATTTCTTATTTGGAAAGTTGTGGAAAAGGACCAGAGAAGATTTTCAATGCTTTATCTTGTGTTGGCTTGGCTTGAGGAGGCTCCACTGAAGTACCAAGATTAAAATGATTTCCATCTATAAAATCCTATATCTTGTATCTCAAACTGATGCATCTATTTGTTGTATGGCCTAGTTCCTTATGAAACTCATAAAATGCATGCTAATCATATCCCCAGGGAAGAGGCTTTGTTGGGTCAACTTCTTGAATAGGAGGGAAAGATATGATGTTATATTTTAATAGCTACCGTAAAATTCTAGCCAAAGAAATTGGTAGATTAGAAAAGGTTCATCGAGAAGGTGTTAATAAAATCATGCACTGAGAGGGCTTTGAAGTTGCATTAACTATTGGTTGATTCTGAATCTTGCTATTATTTCCTTTGAATTTGTATGGGACTTTTCTATTACTCTTGTTTATTATTTTTGAGATACTTGTGTACTTGATTTTGCCCATTGAAATTAGTTTGACCTCTCTTTCTTTTAGTGTGTGACATAATTTAGTGAAGTAAGAGAATCTTTTGAACATAAGTTATTCATGCAAAGCTAGTAGAATACTCTATTTGAAGATATCTTGTAACTCTTAATTAGCCATGGGACTAGTCATCTTAGCCAAAATAGTCTTATATTGATGAACATAATCTATGAGATGCTCATTTGACCTTTGTTTATATTGTGCGACTTGGGCATATGAAACCTTATCACTAATGTTGATGTTGAAATAAGATAGGAACATGTCAGATAAAGGATTGAATGTATTGACCGATTGGTTTGGTAGACTATAGAACCATTATAAATCATAATCCTTTAGGATCCATGGAAATAACTTGGTAAGTATCCAGTCATTTGGTACGTATTCCAAGCATGATACATTAAAATCTCTCAAATGTGTCTCTAGATCACCCTTGCCATCATATAGAGTAAGCCTAGGTTGAACAAAACCTTATGGCAAGGGTGTAGAAGAATTGTGATGTATCAATGGTATATGTAATAGAGTAAAAGAATCCAAAGCCTACATAGGTCTAGAGGCACCTTTTTTTAGATGTAGCACCTTAGATTGAAGATATTTTATCTTTTTCACAAGGGATGTCACATCAAGAGATAGGGTTGTACTAGCTGTAATTGGTGGCATAGAGGTAGGTTGGGCTGTTATTGGGGGTTGTTGAGACATATTTACCCCTATAGTGTCATTTGTAACTGGTTTCTCTGAAGGAATAGAAGACTCAACTTGTTTATCCTTTTTGATTTCCATGATAGATTGTAAAATAAGAGTAAGATCTCAGAGTTGGTCCCAGAGTCTTTCTCAAAAAATTTGTAGGATCAAATATTTTTTGAGGACAACTTCATTATCTACAATTAGTGGAAGTCGATAAGTAGTCCAATATGGTGGAACATGAGCATTGGTGTGTACATCATCATTGTTATTTTCATACTACTCATTATTAAAGTTATCTTTATTGAAATTAGTGTAAGCTAGATGTGTAGAATCTATAATAGGAACCTAAATTGGTTGTCTATCCATGGTATATGGTTGAGTTGTAGGAATCTAGGTGAATTTAGAAGGATTGCCACTAAGTCTTGCACTTTGTCTTGAAGGAAGAGATGCAAGAAACCTAGGTGGCATAAGGAAAACAACTTAGATAATAGTAGAAAATATTAAATGGATATAATCTAAAAAAAGAATTAGAATATACATAAAAAGGATATGAAGTTTGCATACATGTAAGGTGATAGCTCAAGAAGCAATGGGACCTAGTATATGCAACTAAGGTTTGAAAGATGATTATTTTTAAAATTACTTTGAAAATTTGAAATTTAAAGTGAATTTCTAAGGGAAATATGTAACTAAAAATTTAAAAAAATATTGGAAAAAGCTTGATTGGACAGGACCTAGTAGATGTAACTAGGGTTTTGAAAAATAAATATTTTTAAAAATTATTATTAAATTTTGAAATTTGAAGTGTATTTCTAATTTAAATAATCTAGTAAAAAAATTAGAAAATTATTGGAAAAATATCGGGACCTAGTATGGGTAACTAGGGTTTGAAAGAAAATTTATTTTAAAATTACTACAAAAAATTAAAACGTAGTGCTAATTTCTAATTTTATTATGTAGGTAAAAAATAAAAAAATATAGGAAAAAATCAGTAGGAAATTTACCCTAGGGTTTTAAGGGTTTTTATGTGTAAATAAAGTAAGTTAGTTCACCAAATGATTTAACCTTTTTAAGAATATTTGTGTATTATTGCTAATTTATTGAAAGGGTCTGAGTAGTAAAATCAGTAAATAAATATGTAATTATTAAGCTATTGATTTTTGAAATTTAATTTTAATTTGAATATTTATAAAAATAGCAATAAAGGAAAGAAAATAAGACTTAGCTAGAAACTGATTGATCTGACTGAGACAAAGGTTAGAATTCATTGTGTAAGACTGGGACATTATCACAAATTAACATTTGACCTTCATTTTATGATTGGATAGGAGCATTGAAAGTGGATAATATTGGTACTGGCATTGTGTTCCACCTTTTCTACTATTGTCCTAAGGATCTTAACTTTTTATGTTTTATTCGTTAGGTCTGTGTGACCCTGCTCATAAAGTTTTGGTAGATAAAAGTTTGTAGAGCTCCATGTAGAGTAGATTTTCTCTTGAAAACATATCTTCCATTATGATTTGACAAATATTGAGAAAGGGGGGGGGTAGTGTGTGTAAAATTCACTAGATCTAGATCCAAACCCCTTGTGTGTATACGTTGCCTACATACCAATACTCCAAAGATTGATCAAGCCATATGTAGTTCTCCCACTTGATGTGATTTATGTAATAGTGTGTATAAAGATGTAAAATACTAAAATATATGTGCTTGATATGGATAGGGACTGGTGTGAGGATTTGAATGAGCATGTAAGTATATTAACTAGCTATATACAAAGAATAGGGAAGACTGCTTGAGTAGTCTTGCTTGTATTGTTGTTTTCATAGTGATAATTGCCAACCCTTTCCAAATGATCTTTGAATGTGATTTTATAGGGATCTATTGGTCATGGGTTGAATGTGCTTGAATTAGTATAACAAGGATAAGGATAGGGAACCAAAAGGAATTGACCACTGGGGAAAAAATTTCACTTGGATAAGAGCGTTGAAAATGGACAAGAGTGGCACCAGTGTTATAGTCCAAGTGTGGCACTACTATCTTGAGTAGATAGGACCTGGGGGGATTGATTTGTCTTGGAAAGAATAGTCTGGGTGAGTTGGAACTAAGTTTGGAAGGCTATAGATGACTGGGAATTAGTGAGATAAGCCTAAGAGGGTTAAGAGATCAAGCAAGAGGGACCTATGGGTTGGGTGTCACTATCCATGCTCAAGTTACCATTTTTTGCATTTTATATGACTATAGGAGGCATTCACTTCTTTGATCATGATACACCTAGGTTATATAATTTTATGATTATTTTTCCATTATCTTGTTTGAGATTACATAATTACACGTCTTTATCTATGCTTATATTTTTCATAGTGTACTTGATGTTCTATGTACTTAATGTTTTTTACTAACACATATATCCAAGATCTAGTATGATATGTTTATGTTGGTTTCTAATGTTCCTTGAATTCTATTTATGCACTTCCTTGAGTGTCTTATCTTGTATTGTATTACTCGTTTGAGAGTTTGACTATGCTCCATTGATTGTGGCCCCTATGCTTATGTTTTATTACTATGACATTTACATATGTCATAGTTTATTGTATGTTCACATTTAGATATGTCATTTCTTACTTTATGAACATTTGACTAGGTAATGTCCCTTCTATTATGCGGCATTTGAACATGTCCCTTGTTTGAGGTCTCCTTAGATCATTATCTTTTTATTTGATTTTGAGTGCTCTTGTGTATGCATTTTATTGATTGTTAAACTTGTACTATTACTATTTATATGTTTTCATGATTCACATCATGCATTTTAAGACTTGATGTGATCACATACTATGCACCTCATTGAAATATCTACCTATACATGCTACTCATGTATGCTAAATTATCCTTACATAGATTACACATTTATCTTATCCTTTTGAGATAAGGTAAATATCAGTTTCTACTTTCCATCACCTCAAAAGGGGGAATATCAGTGGGGGAATGTCATAGAGGCATGGATTTTATACCTTCACAGTTTCATATTTTAGTGGGGGCATGCCTAAAAAGCATGGCTTCTAGATTTTTTTAGTACTCATTATTTTTAGATTAAAGTGGGGGTATGTTATGGAAAAATGTTCTCTAAACCTATATTAGTTATCAATTTTATAAATTAGTGGGGGAATGTCATAAAAACATGTCTTCCACACTTAAATTTTTTTAAAATTAGGTAAAATTGAATATTTTTATGATTCATATAGACATTTTTAATAACATTCTATACATTGGTACCATTGTTATACCTAGGTTTTATCTTGAGACATATATGTGGTACATATGCCATAAAAAATAACACCTTAAATTATAAAACTAAATCAACTTTCAGATTTTAAATACTTCTATGGACTTTAACCTACACCAGGATGGACTTTTATGGACTGTTATTGAGCCAATCTACTGTAGTAATTGGTTTATTTTTGACAAGGTTGAGTGATTAAATAACTAAATATTTACAAGTTTTAGGATGGATTAATCAAATCATCCACCCTTACCATATTTATGGTGTGAGTTGACTTGGATCACTCATGCTCACTAGGTTATAAGTATGATTGGGTTGCATAGTTGAGATAATCTCAAATGTTTGATGGCAACTCACTTTTTCTCCAAGGTTGGGGAAAGTTTCCCTCCAATATTTATTTATATTTACACTTGTATGTTTTATTATTGTATTAATCTTAGCTTCAAATATTCACAATAAAACATCTCTTCAAATCAGATTTCTAAAAGGCAAGATGGTTGCATGATACACGTAACTCCTAACCTTTCTCTCTTTAATTTCAAGGATTTTAATTTATTTCAATTTTAAATTATATGCACTAATTATATACTATAACATTATCTTGGTTGTACGCTAGTCACCAACAAAACACTCAAGTGTAACTCATGAAACGACAAGGTGTGTTATACATACTCAAGCACATATTCTTTTTTCTTTAAACTAGAAATTTCATTAATAGATGAAATGGGGGAAATATAAACACTAAATTTTAATTATATAGAATTACCTCATGATATAGTGTTATATACACTCATGAAATTGTATGATCATTTATACACACTATTACCACAAATAAGCCACCATTCTCACATAATATCAGATAAAAAATATGCACAATAAATTATCTATATTATTGTCTCATGAACAAAATTTAATCCACATATTACTTTCTTCCTATAGTGTAGGAAAAACACAAAGAGTGATTACTAAATAGGCTATTGAATTAGTTTCACAACAAACACTTTGTTATTGTGATCAACCCAAATATAGGGAATTATGTAAATATGTGCACAACAAGATATTATTGGTGTACATATAAAAATAATTCCAATAACTATAACAAAAATACAAATCAAGATTAAATATATGAGTGAGTGTGAACCCTCACTCCAACACCCTCCATTAAGCATAAAATATGGAGTGAGAAAAGATAAAATTGAAGAGACTGAATGGGCCCCAACAGCTATATCTGATTAGGTACCCATGTAAAAAATAAAAATGAAATACAAAGTTTCCCTATTATAACCAATCCATATTACTAGAATACATGGATGTTGAGTCATTATAACTACCAATTCAAATAGGAATTAGTATTCTATAGAGGCTCACTCAGTAAAAAAAACGATCACAAAATTGGGAAATAAGAGTCACTAAGGATGAAATGTATCACTGTAAGGTACCTAAATTATAGTAAAACCTCAAAAGGAATGGATAAGAGAACATATGTTATAAGGCATCCTAATAATCATGACTCAAAACTCAACACAATGTTCTATTAGGTGCATTTGATGGAATTTATCCTATCAAATAAAAGTGCACTCAATCAATTGCCTAAATAAGGAAAATAATGGTGCACCAAGTGTTAGTAAGAAACATGACACCTGAAGTAGTATGTGCACAACCCATCCCCCTCCCCATAATGTGAAGATGTAGTGACTCAAAAATACATATCTGTATGAGTGGGATAATCCCACTACTCAAACATTGGAATGTTGAAATTGGGTTTCACCAAACTAACTACTCTTCAAAGGGAGATCAAGATCTATAACTTTTTAAAGGAAACTATCAACATCAAAGATAAAGATACAAATTTATCAATAATATGTAACTGGTGGTGATGGGATAGTCAACAATTTAAGAGTAAATTTATTAATATGAAGCATGCAAACATGAATAAAAAAATCTGTGACTCTCAATGTGACTACAAATAAAGGTCCCATACAATAACAATATCATCAAGTGACACAAGAAAGTCCAAAATTCAATCAAGTTGTAGTAGACAACATCTGTGAGATGTAGGATCCAAAAAACACATCTTTCTAATAAGGAGCTTAAATAACCAAGGAACATTAAAAGGCAAAAGGAGTAATGTGTAATCAAAAAAGTTGAGAGGTAGAGGAACCTTACATATAGATTCCTCTCAAATAACATTATTGAAACCTCTAAGAACAATTATAAATCCACACTAAATGAACACAAACGATGGATGAATATGTTTGCATATGAGTGGGTGCAAAGTCCATAGTAGAAAAATTCAAGGTAACATCCAAAGAAGTGTCAAGTGGATAATTTCTATCCATTGTAGGCTCTGGTTTCTCAAGCCTAAGTGAAGGTAAAACAAATTTCATATTTAGCTCAATATACTCATGAAGAGTGGAGCAAACAAAATATGAAACTCTATCAAATGATCCTAATGAAGATAAAAAACAAACAAAATAACCAATGTCATGCCAATAAATCCACTTAACAAGATGGATAAGGTGAGTAATGCCCTGCAGATGCTTCTTAATGCCTACAAGTCTTGTAGTGTGACCCATAAAATGAAGCATATGAAAACCAAAGCCAATGGTATGCTTCTCAAAATAATTAAACATATATACAAGTGGAACTAGAGTGAGATGTTCAGAGTGTGCAACAAATGTAGGTCTAAAGTATCATTTGCAATAAGAGGAATAACATGAATAATGGGATGCTCAGGATTTGGTAGATCAGACTGTAAAAGTGCATCAAGTGGATGTGTACCAAATTTAGTAACAATATATGGTGGATTAAAAAATGGTATGATAGTCTAACATATCAATCTAATGTTGTGTACCAACTAGTTTATTTTAAAAAGAGCACATGACGTCATATTTTTCGTGAAGTAAGGAGCATAAAAATGAATTTTATTTCATTTGTTTTACATGTGCTTCCTAAAATTCTAGGAAAGAGGCCATAGGATCAATTAGTTACTCAAGATCTAGTATGGTACTATAAATAATCAAACTAGAATCAAGAATAGGAGTAACAATCACAAAATCATAATGTACATCAGTATTGTAGGAGGTGTAGATACCTCATCCAAGTGACCACCAAAAAACAATTCTATAAAATCAATAGTAGGAATAGGTGGTACAAGTGTCTCATCCTCAAGAAATGAGTCTTCATTAACAAATGATGAAGGAAAAGAACCAACAAAAGGAGGAGTAGATGTAAAATATTCCTCATGCATATCACCATGAATAATTACACCTACACAAATGGGATAATATAGTGGAGGAACATCAACAAAGTTACAAAGAAAATCCTCACTATGATATAAAGGAGAAGGAAGAGAAAAATGTGAAGGTGAAGTGATCTCCAAGCTTCCTTAGCTAATGCAGAATGCATAATATGAGACTTCAAAATATCATAAAAATAGAGGTGATTGAAATGGAGTGCTTCCTTTTTCAAGGATTCAAACCACATAATGTCATCCTCATCTGTAAAGTTTAGAAAGTCACAAAGTACAACTATCCATAATGCTTTTATCTTCAAGTGAATCTATGTTTTGATTTTCCATGTGGTGTAGTTGGAAGAGATGAAGGGTTCAAACATACATTAATCTATACCTAAAGACATAAAGAAATAGTAATGGAAAAAAATAGTCAAATGAGAAAAAAATTGAGCCCTAAAATGGACATCGGTTACCACTAAAAATATGACTGTGAGTACAACTAGTGATAAAAATAATAATTCACACTCAAAATGGGATGTTGGACTCAGCCCAAAATGTATTTATGTAAAAATGCCAACAAAAAAAATTGAAGTGTTTTTTTGAGGGGGTTCGACCTCCTACAAAACCGGACCTCACCTTCCATCTTTGAATAGCAAGAGGGAATGAGTATGTATGGAAAATAGTGTCAATGACAAAAATAATAAATATGCCCCTCAAAATGTTAAGAACTTTTACAAAGATTTCTTCCACTTTACAATTAACCACCACTTAAAAAACTTCCCCCTTAAAACATTGTTCTCACTTAAGGTAATATAAAAAACACCACCTTTATAATAAATCCCCTACTAATAAAGAATATCCCCTTCATGTTTACACACAATGATAAACCCACCATTATAATGCCTAAAATAACCATTATCCCACCAAATATTCACCCACTAAAATTATATTTCACCATATGTCCCCCATTCATAAAGTAATTTCCTTCTTTTTACAATCATTCACCACCAAAATCAAGATTTATCAAAAGCTTTATAATTTCAAATTTGACCAACAAAATGAGTGGTTTTGGTAAAACCATGGATATATTAGTAAACTATTGAGGTTGGTTTGGAATAACTTGTATAAAATGGCATGTAACAACTAAATTGAATATGCCCAATAGTGAGCAACTTGGATTAGGGAGTGAGGATGATTAGTGGTTTTGACTATGTGCATGCCTTAGAGGGATGACAAGAGGGATAGTAATACACTATTTGAAACACTTTATAAGGACAACATATTGGCCAAGGTTTTATTTTCATATATAAATTATGGGAACCCTTGATTGACAAATGGAGCATGGTGAGTTAAAAATTATTACATGGTGGAGGAAGGTTGTGTGTGGGTCACGAACATAGGTAGATCGATGAAGTAAATAGATTATAAATATATGATATAATTATTACACTATATACCACATGAAAATATTTAAACTAAAATATAATGATCTTTCTTGGAATAATTACATAAGCTAGTAAGATCTTAGTGTCTAAAATGACACACGTATGGTGCAAGGAATAGGAGCAAGTCATGCGCAGTGGAGGCAGGAGGTGAGGGAGTGTAGAAAAGACAACTAAAAATCTTTGTAGGAGATGCCTATTTGTACTTAAAATGTGTACTCTAATTTTAAAATCATGTTATAGCAATCAAGCTATGTTTTCTCCTTAATGCACAATCAATATACCACTGCTTGGAATGGAGGAAGGTCATATGAGTGTTAAATGATTGTAGGTGAGGGGAGATGCCTTCAAAAAGTGAGAATAAATCTCAAACCAATTGATTCTCACCTACATAAATAACATAAACCATATAAGAGAGTGGTTTTACCACTTAGAAGAGTGATTTAACCATATAAGAAATTGGTTAGATAGAACATGTAGTTGTTGACCATGATTAAGTGGTTTTAAAAAACTAGCAGTCTTAGGCTTCAACCTATTAATATCATTATTTTTTCCAAGACAAGAAATCTCAAGCCATGAGTTAATTTAGGGATGAATATGGTATGATTCTAGTTTTAATATGTAGACTAAACCAAACAATAAATTTGAATGAAATCATTAAATAATACAACCTATCCAAACAAATGCAAAAACCACCAAATTGAATGATACACCTTGTGTATAGAGGTTTCAATTTTTTAATCTTATATAGTGGAGTTATGCCCACATTGAGTAATGGCTACACAAAGTCTTTTTGATATCATGATAGAGTGCATAGGATCCCTCTTACACACCATTACCATAGAGAAGCATTCATTCCTGCACAATATAAGACACAAAATTGCACAATAAAGTCTCCATATTATTATCTCATGAATAAAATACAATCTATATATTTCTCAATCTCTCTTTTGCTATAGTCTAGGAGAAGCACAAGGAGTTCTTGATAACTAGGCTATTGAGTTGGTTTCACAACAACTACTTGGTTGTTGTGATCAACCCAATTATAGGTAATTGTATAAATAGGTTCATATAAAAATATTGTTCATGCACACATAAAAAATATTCCAACAACTATAAAAAAAATCCAAAAAAATCTTAATTCTATGAGTGTAAATGCTCACTCCAACACCTCAGTCTTGTATACTTGGCAAGTACTTCTCATAGATGTACCCTTCAATTCTGAAATCTCCTACTATTAAAAGGCTTGCATCCACTATCTCTTATGCCTATTACTTATCTCTTAGTTTAATTGTATGTTATTATGATAATTGGGTCTTCTATATTGATTAAAATTCTTTAAAACCTACTTATTATCATCCTATATAGGTTTTGAACCTATACCTATTTTCCATCTTCCTAGACACTTGTGTCCCAGCCAAACACCTATGTCGAAACTAAGTGTTCAGTGCCCTAAAATCATCAAATTTTAAAATGAAACGTATCCCTATGGTTAATCTTAGTGATTTTATGTGAGATATTTCTAAAAAGGATTGGTATATATATAATATCAGCCCTCATTTATTCCCCATTTAGCATATACCTAACAACTTACAAGGCAACTTACCAAAAGCACTCAATCAAGCATTCAAGTGATATTTTTTTAATTATTTCTTATTTAAATATTAGATATAGGGACATCACATTAAGAGGTATAAATTAATGAATGAGCATTCCATGAGACATATTTGACAAGTTATAAGCTAGGTCACTCTATGTACTTACTTATCACACATTGTATCTTGATACACACACAAACCAACACGTAAGGGGAAAGTACATAAGTCTGAGGCCCTCATTGAAATATTAACTATGTATATAATTCCTATTGATAGAGGGTTCCTTGGGGTAGCTCGAAACCATTTGGCCAATAACCTATTTTTTCCATAGTCACTCAAAGGGTGAAGTGGCTAGGGTTTGATCATTTGAAAAAGTGTGATAGCTTATATACAGATCCAAACACACAAGAATAAATATGATATAAAACCAAGAAGGCTTTAGGTGGTCACATTTAGATAAAATTGATACTCCATAATAGACACTTACATCCAACTCAGATAGTAGCATCAATGTAACCACCCATATCCAACGCAAGCATCCAAGAGCACATAATGCAAATTTATTAAATATAATGATTGATTTAACATATAAATCCAGTCTAATTACCTTTCATTTCAACCTATATCTACATGTGCACAATAAACCAACTAAATAATCTTATTTATGATTTATTTTAATATCAATCAATAGTTTTACTTTCTATGTTTAACATATCTCAACATTATAAATTCAAGATATTTTTTATTAGAGTTTGAGAGTTAATTGGCCTACTATAGATCTATTTATTACCTTTGTGCTTATTCATTTATATATTATTAACAATTTACTATATTTATCCATCTAAATTTATGGTTAAACACCAACTCAAGATATTTCATCTATTTTAAAATTGAGACTTGATCACTCTCAATTCTCTACATGTTCAACATTTATTTGAAATGCCTCAGTAAGGGGGCACACACACTTCTCTAATTCTAAGTTACAAGGCAATTACATTGCATTTATTTTAGGTGTATAGTTTTATTAATTTGTTTTTAAAATTTAAATTTAAATTTTCAAAATTTCAATTTTAAAATATGGATATTGACTACTTTCAGTAACATTGTTATAGGTTTTCACATTAAGGCATAGTGCATAATCAAGTTTAATAACAAAAGATAAATTATGTATGCACACTTAGATTCACATCTACTTTAATCTAGTAATTACACTTAATTACATCACTATAACAAAGTAGGGGAATATGTTCACACACAATATTAATCATTAAGTGCTTAAAATTATCTTATCTTGACATCCTTACCTTTCTTGGTCTATTTTCCATTTCACTAACTTGCAATCTATATAGGAACATTCAATATTCTATAAAACATATTGAAACCACTCAGAATATCATTCAAGCATCCCTATTTTTCTTACAAATTCATACAAGGTAAACTCTAGTAGTCTTTGTCCTTTTGAGATAAGAACACACTGGATCAGATAGGGATGCATTGTGTCCTTGTCTTATACTGCAACATTTCCCTCTACTGTGACATTGTACCTTGTAGGCTAACAATACATTTTTGAATTTTAGAAGTTACATTTTACCCCTCCTATAATTTTATCAAGGTAGTTTAGCAAAAATGGTCAAACTATTCATCTATATAATCATATTAAGGCCTCTCCAAACACATCTGACAATCAATTGACAATTCTAATATATATTGAGAAAAAACATTATTTATTCTAATTCTAATTTTGAAGCATTCTAATAGTCATAGGCTAAGTACAAATATATTTTATTTAAATTCAAGGGCACTCATTATCAAGAAAGCAAGGAAATCTATCTATTTGCATTCATATAAAAAAAGTCAATATTCACACCCTCATTCTAGGAGGGAGAAATACATTGGCTTGAGGTCATTTTGGGATACATAGATAACACTTAGATTACACATTGTTTTATGAGGGTAGCTTGGCTATTACACCAACCATATTTTCCCCTTTGGAATTTTATCTCTATTATGTTTATTTTATATGATATAGGGTTTGTATTTTGCATGTCTTTTACACATCAAATCAACACACACAGTCAGATAGTAAACCTCGTAGACAGACACATAAACCTAGATCCAAAAATTAGTTGTAGATTCAAATAATATGCTGTTATAGTTGAAAGACATGGATACATTGCATCATTTTCATCTTAAGACAACCTTGTCCCAACAAAGTTTTAATTCCTATTTTCAGATGCAACATAGTACATAGGCATTTTAAGATAGTTTTCAATCATAGTCAGCTTGCACAATCAATAATAAAATAGATCCAATCTAGGTTTACATATCTTGTGTCATTTTATTGTTTTAGCTCATTTTTAATTCTATAAATTATGTATTTTATATTTAGATATGAATATTTATGGTATTTAATTTTAAATAGTTTATATCTATTTATATGAATCAATTCAATTCAAAATAGATTAAACAAAAATTAATAAAAAAATTAATATTGATAAAATATTACAATATTTTTTGGTTAGGTACATGACTCAAGGGAATATGTTGGGGAAACCATAAAAAAATATTATGTTTTGATAAATTTATATATGAGAGATATCACCAACAATCTAAATATAATCTACATTTAATGGTATGAATGAGCTACAAATGAAATGAAAATAAAGTAACGTAAAATTAAGAGGAGAACAAAAGCTTGACCTACCCCTTTTGGTTAGTCATTTTCATCCATCTAGATCAAATAGGTTTTTACTACATGATCAAATGAGGGATCTAAAAGAATAAAACAATCTAGAGGAACTATGGAAGAAATTACAAGGGAGGAACAAACTTCATCCTCCATTGACTACCATTTACCCATTATATCAAATGGGTTATTTTATAAATAAGGGGAGCTAAAAGAGAAAAATCCACCCAACATTTGAACTCAGATCAAAATTTTCATACTGCATTAGATATCCAATAATAAATGTTGGTAGATAAATCTTTCCTACACCTTTGATCTCAAGATATGTGTGATCAATAGGGGGTCTTTTCTCTTTGCTAGAGATCAAGGTGAAAATTAAATTTAGCTAAAATCTCCTTGTGAATGTTCTTATTCCCATTTATGGTTTTCTATTATGGTGGTGTATAATTATTCCATCAAGCATAACACTCTTATATATAATATTATCATACTTGATTGACTCCTACATAGACTAGAGTAATTAGGAGGGACATGGATATATTTTAGTCTCTCTCCACTTGAGTGCACTTGCAATTTATACTAGACCACATTCAAACATGTTCTTATATGTATAACTTCAATCAATAATATAATTGATATTCTTTCATGACATACCATGAATGTGGTGGAGATAAAATATTTCTAGGATTGAAATAAAAGACTAGATAGAAATTCAATATATGTTAATCAATTGATAATTATTTGATGTCTACTACATATAATAGACTAATTGGGATAAGCACATTAATATATTTTAGTATCTTTCAACTGAAGTGCAATTTCAAGTTATATTAGACCACATTTAAACATGTTCCTAGATGTATAATTTCAATCAATAATATAATTGAGATCCTTCCACAACACACCATGAGCTTGGTGTATAAAAATACTTCCTAGATTAAATAAATGACTAGATAAACATTTGGTATGCATTAATTAATTTACAATATTCTAATGTATCCTACATAGAATAGACTAATTGGGATAAATATGAAGATATTTCAATCTCATTCCACTGGAGTGAACTTGCAAGTTATACTAAGCCACATCCAAACATGTTCTCAGATGTATAACTTAAATCAATAATATAATTGAGACTCGTGTAGCACACACCATGAGCTTTGTGGAAACACAAATCTTCTTGACTGAAAGAAATGAGTAGATAGACATCCAATACATGTTAATCAATTGATAATTATCTGAAGTCTCTTACATAGATTAGGATAATGGGGATGGGCATGAAGATACTTTAGTCTCATTCATTTTGAGTGTAATTACAAGTTATTCTAAGCCACATCCAAACATGTTCTTAGATGTATACATTAAATCAACACCATGAGATTGGTGGAAACACAAATATTCATAACTAAAATAAATGACTAGATAGACATCTAGTACGTGTTAATCAATTGTTAATTTTTTTAAGTATCCTTCATAGACTAGGATAATGGAGATGGACATGAATATACTTTAGTCTCATTCATTTTGAGTGCATTTTCAAGTTATAATAGGCAATGTCAAAACATATTCTTAGACGTATAAATTTAATCAATAATATAATTGAGATTCTTGTAACACGCACCATGAGCTTAATGTATAAATAGTAATTCATAGACAAATAGAAATAACTATCTAAACAATCAATATACATTAATAAATTTAAAGTGTTTGGATATCTCCTACACAAAGTCGACTAATTAGGATGAATATGAAGATATTTTAGTCTCATTTCACCTAAGTGCACTTGCAAGTTATAATAGACCACATTTGAACATGTTTTGAGATTCATAACTTCAATTAATAATATAATTTAGATTATTGTATCACACACTATGAGACTAGTGCAAAAACAATACTTTCTAGATTGATAGAAATGGCTCGATAGATACCTAGTACACGTTAATTAATTAATAATTATTTGATGTCTCCTATATAGACTAGACTAATTAGGACATAGATGAATATATTTTAGTTTTGTTACACTTCAATGAGCTTGTAAATTATTAAGTATATGTATACCAATTCCCATAACTAGATGCACTAGGACTAGTCAAAGCATTATCAATACTAAAATATCTTATCAAAATATAAAACTAGAAAACTATCAGTAATTTATACATATTATGTGATCTCCTTCCAACGTAATTTTATATATCTATTACATCATGTAAATATTGCACTTTTTTTCATCAATGTAAGAGGAAAAATAAAATATCATTTCATATATTTTCTCAAAATTTTCCTGGACATGTTCTCATGTTTTTTCCAATGCCTCCAAAAGTTGTCTCAAATGTCTATCAATTATTGCATCATTCACCTTGCTGATTAATGAAATATAATTGGAAGGTAATTTAGATTACTTTCTAAAAATTGGTCTCATCGATCCACTTGAGAAGTGCACCTGGATTAAATTATGATATTTTCATAACTCTATGTGTAAACTATTTGATATTCTTGGCACTCACATTATTGAGAGGCCCATGCACTTTATTCTTATAATAGTGACATTTTTGACTAAAACAATCAATCCTAATCCACTTGAGAACTATTTCAATTGAAAATTATTATAATATTTTCCATATCTATTTTTCCAATCGTAATTGATGAGATTATTTTAGTGAAATTATTGGCAGACCTATGAATATAGTGATGGAAGTGACTAGACATTACAATGCACTTATTATGCAATCAATAGTTAGATTATTTATGACACTCATAATTTATTTGCATAGATATTTTTGAATATTAAATATTCATTAATCTATCATTCTACAAAATAAAAGATGAATCTCTTCTATTTTTAAAAGGTAGAGGAAAATAATAAATTTGGGTTAAGGGTTTAGAAAAAAATTGTAGTTGTTAAGCTCTTAGTTGGTTATAACTTCTTTTGAAATATAATTCCTTTTGTTCTATAAATGTATAGGTCATAAGTTTGAATGGGGGATTTAAGAATGTGAATCCACCTTTAGCATTGGCCCAAAGTGAGAAATGTGATTATTATAGATATCAGCTTCCACTCTAAACATTAATACCATGGGAATCAATGCTATAAGAAAATGTTATTAAATTTTTTTATCATTTTACTCTCGTGAAGCTAATGTAATTTTTTTGGTGAAAAATGTATGCAACGATGGTCTTATTAGGAATATGGAGCTTCCATAAATATCATTTTGACCACTTTGATAGACTTAAACAACATCCATAAATGAATTATGACTACAACTAAATGATCATCATAACATCAAAGCTATTCATCTATGTAAATAAAATTTGAGTAGTTTCATTAGTACTCATTTTTACATTGGATATAGGATTTTTTTCAAAGTTTACCACTTAATTATACAATAAAATTGATGGTATGCATTTGTTATGATGGTGTTTATTTTTGTTTTTTTAATGTATAAACATTTTATTTTAGTCTTGCGGAGTATATTATATGTTTTATTTTCAATGCATATATGTTTTATTTTCAAATTTTAAGGAAAATATAATGGGATATGATGATAGTGATTCTAAAGAAGAAGAATTTGAGAAGAAAGATGCCATACAAGTTGATCAAAATTTTCTTTTAAGACATTAAGTCATGGATCCAAATAGAAAGGAAGACTTTTCTTCAAGTATTATGTGATCACAACCCATAAAAAATAAGGAATGTAATTTAGTTTTATGTCCCATCATTCATATTTTTTTTTTCTAAATATCTTGTACCTTAATTTGTGTGGTCGATTATGTTTTTTAGTTACATGTCAGAAACACAGTTTGATTTCTAGAATATGTACAAATTTGACCAAACCTCAGATTTTATTTGAAGTGAAATTAATTAACCCCTAATTTCATATTTTTAAAATAAAATATCAAAACAACTATCATAGTTTACTCCTTTCCATTTTTATCATTTCCATTTACATAATTATGTGTTGTGAAAAAGAACTAGTGTTCACTACAATTCCCTACTTTTCACATAAAGTATGGATTTCATGAATGAAAAAGAAAATTAAATTAAATGGAGATACCTTATGGTAATTTATTTAAATATAATTTAATTCTAATGGTTAATATTACAATTTTTTTTCCAAAAATGGAGACAAGCCTAACTTTGGATTCAATTTAGATGTAAGGATTTTTAGACCGTGTATGTGTGAAATATTGGTTAAATTATGTGGGTTTAAAAATTAAAATTAGAAGGAAAATAATGTGAAATTAGAGTTAAAATATTTATATGATATGTGGTACAATGTATATTTGAAGTTGCATGGTTAATATTCAAGGTTAAAGGCACATAACATTGAATTTATATAATAAGAGTACAATATGTTTTTTCTATAAAAAGGGTATAATATGTTGGTACTAGAATATTTTAATGTTGGTGAATTTATTATTACCCTTTTTGATGTTTTTAATTATCAATTTAGTGGTTAATATTAGTTATGGACTTATTTCAATCATTATTGATATATGCAAGAGCAGTCACATAACTTCACTTAATGGATATAAATTTAAATGTCATCAAGTTCGTAATTCAAGAAATATATTTGATTTAATAAAAAATGTAATAATTATAAACACATTTATGGGAGATAAAAAATAAATAAAATGGATCAAATACATATTTTAATGAACTTAACATAGACATTGATGCAACGTGCATGAATTAATGTAAAAACTTACATATTGTGTGTCACATAAGGTAAATCCATAAAATTTAGAGTAATTTTACTCACTAGGTATAATTTTATTTGATGATTGATGCACTTTATGTTAGAAAAAGGTTTTGGTACAAACTTGCACCAAATATTCGGTGAAACAAAATTGACACAAAAAGTGTCATAAATTCATGAAAATATACTAGTGTGTCTATGTGTGATAAAGTTTTAACTTTCAACAATTTATACATTTGTTTTAACTAATAAAAGATTAAATTATTTTTTAAGGATGGGATATTGATGAGGTGGAAAGGAAATACATCAAAGATATACGTTTGGATAAGAGAAGAGATTCTATTTATCATTTTTTAGATTGAAAAGATTATCTATATTAAAATAAAAAAATAATGTTACAATGCTAATCATATAAAATAATGGGTGAAAACATTCACTCTCTACAAGCATTCAAACCGAAGTTAAAAACCCTTCCATTTATCATTTGAAATAAATTTTAATGAGAAAAATGATTTACTTCCGAAACCCCAATGAGCACATGAGTGATCCCAATAAAGATAGTGAAAGGGATATGAGGTAAAGGAATATAATAATGAGGTAGATGGATATAACATCACATAACATATGGAATGTGAGGAGGAAGAGGAGACTAAATCTGATGAAAAAAAATGCTTGATGACTTTCCATTTACTAAATGGAATTTGGAATATGTTAAGTCTTCCTCATTATTGACTATTTAATTATATTAATGACAACACTCACCCAAGGTCATCACAATATTCCTATTGAATACAATCCATTGAACAAATTAAAGATGTGTGTAAGTGTTGTAATAATACTACTCTCCCATTTAATATTCAATTGTAAATGAAAACAAGTAATCAACCATGAATTTGACAGTATTAATTTATTTGGAAATATTTGAATTTAAAATACTTGGTTAAAATTTATTTGGGAATATTTGAATTTGAAATACTTGTTTATTTTGAAGTGTGTATCTCAATAAGTATTTTGTGATCGGATTTGTTTAACATGTAGACACTTCCATAATTTATTAATTTTAGATTTTGAAATTATGTTGATAATAATGGATTGAATAGTTAGTTCTTAGAAAGTTATGTTTGAAATAAAATGTCTAAAAAAGATAGACTATGGATACTAGGTATTAATTAATATCACTATTGCTTATAGGTTAATTACTAGATTTTCATGAATTTGTAACACTTTTTGTGATAGAATTAAACAAACTAAATATTATAATTTTTTTAATGCAAACATTTTTCTAGGAAATATATGTCAGGATAGCTTGATAAAATGTAATAACTAGTGTTAAGAGGTTTAACAGTGGGTTTGGATGTAGATTTGGTAGATTTTTCATGTATGTTCTCTACATCAGCCAAATTTACGTCAAGCCAATGAATTTCACTATTTTTGTTCATTTTTTCTTTGATTAATTACATAATAATGATGTTTGTTATTTCTATTTTCATTTAAAAATTATGATAATGTAGTGATCGCGATGACGATAATTTAGAAAACTCAATATCTATTTCTCATTAATATAATATTTTTAAAGGAATGCATTTTAAGTAATTTAAAAAATAATATCTACAATTCATGGATCACATTTACAAATAAAATGAATAAAAATCAAATGAAATTTAAAATTAACATGAATAAAAATATTATTATTATTATAATGATCATAGTTTAAGTGTTATGAATAAATTAGCACTTATTAAACATCAACATCAATTAACATTTTAGAAAATTTGAAATGAATCTTATTCAAAAATCCATAAAAAAATCATTTAAAAAATCTAGTCCCTCATCCTCCACATCATTATGATCATAGTCCTTTTAATTATCATCATCTTCATAATTGTCATCAATACCATAGTTGGAGTCACCATGATCCAAAAAATGTCTTCTTCTCGTTTGATCTTTGTATTTTGCAACTTAGCCTCTGCAACATATATATTTAATTAAAAAAAGTGAAATAAAATTTGCAAAATTCGCATTTAAATTTATTAAATTTATTTTTTATTGAAATATGTATTTAAGAAATATATCAATTAATAAGTTAGTAATTACTTGTAGGAATTTTATTGCATCCATGGATTTCATAAGGGCTTCTTGAACTTCTATAATTTCCACCTCAATGTGGTCTTTTGGTGGCTCAATACATTGGAGTTTTGTTTGCTATAAATAGGTAAACATTTTTTTATTAAACATTAGGAATAAACCAAGAAACAAAAAACTACTAGTTCATAATTATATATAAAAACTTACATATGTTTTTATGAGAATTTGATACAACCCATTCATTTTGATGAAAATATCTTCCTTATCTATAGGCATGCACTCAGATTTATTATACTAAATAAACATTAAAAATAAATATTATATTATCTAGAATTAAAAAACACAAAAACCAAATAGATAACAAGATATGGCATGATAAAAATTACAAAATATGGTGAGACTTTATTTAGGCCTTTTTACCTATGTGATGTGTAACTAGATTATTTACAATCATTTTTTGATGATTTTAAATACCCACATTTTATTTCCTTGTGTTCCATCTTCTTCTTGTTTCCCATTTAATTATCAATCATTTTTCTCTATGCCGACCTTATGTAATAATATGTAAGAAGATAGTTTCTTTATTCTTTAGGTTTGTACTTGATTTTTATATACACCACATCCCTTGACCTTCTAAGGGAACTGTACATTATTCATGAAGCATCTTCTTCTTTTAAATATATTTCCCATAAAATGATACCATTTTCTCATAAGTAATCTTTTTTGATGTTAAGGAAAATTTGGTTAATCTAGATGGGTTAACTCATTATGATTGGCAATATGCCTAATCAATTATTTAGTGTGAGATAGAAAATTATCATCTGATTTATCTTTTCACACATCACCATAATCATTGAATCAAATAATTACATTATTTATGTCCTATGCTATTATGTGGTAACCAACAAGAACTATAGATGGTTGAGAGAGTTCATATTTTTTGTCTAGTGGAGAATGAGAGTTATCCTTTATTTATGTGTCATCCATAAACCTAGACATTCCATCCGAGTTTTTGGTATAGAATAGATCTGATCCTATTTTTTGAATTTTTCTTGTAAATTTTATAAAATATGTAAAATAGTAGCCTCATCATGAAAACATACAAATGAAATAACTAATAATAATAATAGAACAAATGACATCCCTTAATTGTTTTTTATTTAAAACTAGATGACTACTCATGTAAAAACCAACTAAAATAGGGAGCTCCTCAATCTAGCATACTTAAAAAAAGCACTGTATTAAAAAAAATCAACAGTGAAGTAACTTACCTTTCTTCATCTGCATCCTCATCTGGTTTTGTTTATCTAGTTTCATAGTTCATCTATTTCTCTTTCTCTTTCTCTTTCTCTTTCTCTTTCCATTTTATTTTTTCTTTGGTAGATTTTTTTATTGTCGTCCATATTATGCTTATGTTGGAAGATCTTGGAGAAATACCCATAGATCTAACATAATATTTCAATATTAAGTAAAATTTGACACAAAAAACACTTATATTTTCAAAAAAGGATTTCCCCCCTTTCTTCACTTTTCTAACTCCAAAAAATTGAAATAAGTCAATGGGTACCCTAATGTTATTTTATGATTATATTCATTTTGTTGTATTCGAGGTTGACACAACTGTAAGCATAATGGCATCAAAATTTTTACATCAACTCATATTATTTCAAGTAAATTCAAAATTTGAATTAAATTAAATAAATGCTTATTAAAAAACTAACATTATTATAAATTATTTAATTATATAGCTAAATCACATATTTGTGTGATCAACATTACTAATTACAAATTCAAAATATATTATATTTAAATACTAAGTGCTAAAGAAAGTAAACATAGCTCTTTATGTGGATGATTATTTTATTAACTTTATGACTATTTACAATCTTTTCATACAACCAATTGAGTTATAGGTGGTTGTATCCCATGCCACTTCTCTTCAAGGAAGTCAATCCATGATTGTCATGGTCCAGGGAAATAATTGATACATTTAGTGCATTTGATATCAATGGACTTGGAAAATAATGTCTCAAAGGAGTGACATTGGTCATGTTCATAAGTTAATGTGTTGTTCTAGTGGATCTTCTATGTGGTTGTTAGTGTGTATGATGTTTTTAGTTACAAACATGTGGTATGCATGGTGGTGATGGTCAAAGTAGTGAAATACTTATCCCGATGGGATTATCATCACCACAAAGAGGATGTGATGATGCACAACACAAAAAATATCTTCATTTGTTTTTTAAATTTCATTCTGTTCAATAAATCCGTATAAAATACTTATAACATAAAAATAATTAAAATCATTTCACATTAAAAAATACACAATAAAAGAATAATAAGAACTTAAAATCCCTAATAACCATAATAAACACTAAAAAACCATAAAAATAAAACCATAGATAATGATAGGGGCCAAATAAAATATATAGATAACCCCATATATATATATATATATATATATATATATATATATATATATATATATATATATATAGGAGGGGAGTTATAGATCCAACATATATAGAGGGGGCGAGGGCCTGTCTAACTATATGGTATGATCTCTCCCCCTCTATATATAGATGGGAAAGATAGGGAGATAGCGGCCAAATATATATATGGGTTACCCATATCTATAGATAGGGCCTTATATATATATCTATCCCTTATCTATATCTTGTGTACCCCTCTCCCTCTCCCTCTCTATATATATGGGATGGGATGGGAAAGATAGGGATATAGGGGCCAATAAAATAGATATATAGAGGTAGGGGGGGAGGGCGAGGTGTGTGGGGGGGGAGGCTGAGGGGGGGTGGGTATGGGTTGGTTGTTTACCCATATCTATATATTAGGGCCCTATATATCCCATATAGAGTTAGGGGGAAGGCCTCCTAATTATTAATTAATCTATCTCCCCACAAATAGAGAAGGGGGATAATTTAATTGGGTGGGAAGTGGATAGATATATAATGTCAATTGAGGGCCCCCCTCTCTATCTATGGGGAGATAAATAGGGGTTCTCACTCATATATATAATTTTTTATCCAAATATATATAGGGATATATTGGAGGGTGAGGGCCCCCCTCTATATAGATCTTGGCTATTGAACTAACCAAATATTACATTGAATTTCACACATAATTAAGTTAAATAAACCCATAACAAAAAACCACATCCACATTATGTCATTTAGGGCTCCCATTGCATGTCATATTAAACCAACCAAGCACTGCATTGATTTCCACATGCAATTGGGGCCTAAAATGCCCTGCATAGTGAATCAAAGTCATCTTATTTTGATTGGGGATCCTATTACATGCCGAAGTGAACCAAAATATTATTGAATTGAATCTCATGCATATTTTAGACCTAACAAGCCTCGTGTAATGGATCAAGTCCACCTTACATCGATTGGGGTATCCCATTTCCTGCTATATCAAACCAACTGAGGATTTTGTTGAATCTCATATGTATTTTGGGCCTATCAAGCCCTATGAAATAAATCACTTCCACCTTATGTTAATTGGGGATCCCATTACATGCCAATATTGAAATAATCAAGTATTACATTGAATTTCACATGTAATTATATCCTAATGAGACTCATGTAACTAATTACACCAACCTTATATCAGTTGGGCCTCTCATTGCAAACCATATAAAAAAAAGATTATTGTGTTGAATCTCATGTGTAATTGGTGCTTAACGAGCCCCATGTAATAAATTGCATCCACCTTATATAAAATTTTTACCCATTGGCATGCCATATTGAACTAATAGAGTATTGCATTGAATCTGATACGTTTAGGACCTAAAAATCCTCATGTAATGAATCATGTTCACCTTATATCTGTAGTCACTCAAATCTAGTCATAAATACTTATTAATTTTAGTTTTGGTCTTATTTCACTTTAGTTTATTTAAGTACTTAATTTGGACTTATTTCGACACCTCACTCTATCCTAAACACTTATTTAGACCTATTTATTTTCTAAATTTATATCTACTACCCACTTTGTATGGATATATCCATACCTAAAAGTCACAAGTTTTCCTTAAGGGCAAAAACGTCTAGTAGGGGACAATATTGGAAAATGTTCCTATCATATATGGGATGTTTCTATCCTTGGTATTTTAACAATTATTTTTCAAATTTGAACCCTCCATTATAATGTGATTCATGTTTTTAGGATATTTAGCATGAGGTTTTCCCTTTTAGATTGCTACAAAGCTAATCTCAATTCACCTATTCTACCACTTGGAAATTGTAATAGAAGGCATACTTACACTATTGAAAATTGAGAAAATATTCCTTAATCTTCCAAATTATAATTGTAATCATTTGATGTAGTCATGTTATAGTTCAAGAAATTATTTTATCCAGACTAATGTAAAGCATGATCAAGTTTTCAAGCCATTTCTAAATGCATAATTCATATAGTCAAATGATCAAAATTTCACAAAGCACTTTAATAAGGATAACTACATGGGCTTGAGTTACCTCTTTAGATTATTAGATATGTAAGTATAATTCAATCATCATAGTGATGATGGGGTTAGATCAACCCATTACACTCCCATTTTTTATATTTGAAAGTTTTCAATCATTACAAGCCCTATTAGGGTTTTAAATTTGAAGAAGTCATTCACAAGTCTTTCAATCACATCTAAAGGTCAAATATTCATAAACACACATTATTTAAGCTGAATCACATGATTGTGACTTTAGTTTCCTAATTTTTAGTAGAGGATTAGATCGACCAACTTAGGATAATAGTGGTAGTTGATCCTATACCAAGTTGGATGAAATTATCCTTCACCAGTTTTAATCATAGTTTCTAAAAACTTGAAAAATTAGTCCCTGTCAATTTATTCCAACTTTTATGAGTTAAAATATTCAAATATAAGATAATAAACAACTATGTTTTCCAATTTTTTCATAGTTAGTCTTCTTTCATTCAATTTCACTTTGTCAAATTTAGTATTTTACTTTAATTCTATTTGTCACAAACTGATTTATAGCATTTTGTATGCAATGAGCTAAGATTGACATGAAACTATCCTATCTAAATATCCTAACTCAGATATGGTAAATCAAGTAGATCTCATTTATGATTAATGAAATAGATATATGCCCAATGGATCTGCTAAACCTAGCAAGGAGAACACCTACAATACAATGTCAAGAGAAAGGGTTTCAAAGTCTTTAGGCAAACAACATAATGCAATATCCCTAACTAGGTCTCTCTATATTTATAAATTAATAAAGTATCATAATTAAGTAATCTAATGGGATGAATTAAAAATATATTAAAAATGGGCAAGGATCCATGGTAGTAAAATGGGGACCTAGGCTACCTAAGGTGTATAAATAGAAATTTTGTATAATCCTTAGCCACACTAAGTTTAAGTGTGTAGAGAGCTTACAAGGAGATATACATTCATTAACCAAGAAATTATTTAACTTATATCTATACAAAGAAAATAATTAAGGTTATAATATACTTACCTTGAACAAAACCAATTGAGCTTCAATCTCTCCCTTGGACTATAGTGCTTTGCAAGAGAGTTATTTGGTTGCAAGGATCTCAATGGTTGAATCAAGATCTAGGATAAAATGACTCCTCCTATTTCATCCAATATTACATAAGATAATATTGTCCCTCTAAGATAATATCTAAGAAATAAATCCTCCAAATGTAAACTTAGGGCAAAAGTGTGAGTAATATAAATTGAAAATAAATATTCCTCTCCATTGGATTGAAATGGTGACTTGTATTTATAGTGGTAAATTACCCTAATTAATCCTAAATATTTAGATGATAATATCATCCAACTTTATTTAATTCTAAATAAGTTGAATAACCTCAAACTAGGTCGACCTAGTTGTGAATCATGCACTATAATGTTCGAAACTACATTGATTTGATTGATGTAGTTGGGATGGGATGAATAATGGTTATAACTACATCAACTGGGTCAACATAGTTGGAAAATATAGGTCTTAACATGGTTAGAGGATTAAAGGTGGAAGGATATATCTTAGGGGATTAAAATTTGGAGAAGCTATAATGGATATAGGAATGATAAATAAGTAACAATGTCTCTCACAAAGTACCATCAGTCTACCAACCCCTTTCATGGTTCACCCTTTAAGGTGTGCACTCAGAGAGATTGAAACTTGATAGGTTGCTAAAATATATAAAACCATAGTAATTTATAAAGTTTTTATTAATATTGTATATATATGTATTTTAATTTCATTCTATTAAATTTACATGAATTAGGGTTAATAATCAAATTAATTCAAAATTTTGATAAAAATAATATCAATTAGAACTCCCATTACATGCCATATTGAACCAACTGAGTATTGCATTGAATCTCATGAACCATTGGTGCCTAACAAGCCTTATACAATGAATCGCATCCATCTAATATAATAAAATACTTCTATTTCATGCCATATTAAATTGACTAAGTATTGCATTAAATATCATACACATTTGGGTCTTGATGAGCCTCACAAATTGAATCACAACCACTTTATATAAATTGGAGCTCCCATTGCATGTTGTATTAAATCAATTGATTATTATGTTAAATCTCATACACATTTGTTTCCTAACAATATTTGTGTAACAAATTTCATCCACTTTATGTCAATTAGGGCTCTGATTGCATGCCATATTGAACTAACCAAGGACTAAATTGAATGCCACACACAATTGGGGGAAATTGAGCCCCTAAAAATTAATTACATCCAACTTATATAATCTGAGACTCCTATTACATTCCCATTTGAGCCAAATAAGTATTTCATTAAATTTTATGCATAATTGGGGTGAGACCAGTCCAACACAATCAATCCCATCCACCTTATGTCAATTAGAGATCCCATTTACATCATATTGAAATGAGTATTACACTAAATGTCACATATAGTTGGGGCCTAAAAAGACATGTGAAACAAATTACATACACCTTATGTCAATTTAGAGCCACATTATACACCATATTTAACCAACCAAGTATTAAATAAAATTTCATGCATAACTGGGACCCGATGAGCCCCGTGTAATGAATTACATCCACTTTATGTTAATTGGGTCTTCCATTCCATGCCATATTGAACCAACTGATTATTGAATTGAATCTCATGCACAATTGTGGTGAAATTATTCCCATGCAATGAATCATGTATATCTTATGTCTATTAGGGTTCCCATTGTATTATTTATTTAAAAAACTAAGTATTACATTGAATCTCATGTGTAATTGGGGTGATATGAGCCCCATGCAATGAATCACATTCACCTTATTTCAATTGGGGATCCCATTAAATGAAATATTTAACCAAGTATTCCATTAAATCTCATTAATAATTAGGGATTAATAAGACCCATGCAACAAATCGTTAACATCTACCTCATGTTAATTGGGGTTTCCATTACATGACATATTAAACCAACTAAGTATTACATTAAATATCATGATTATTTGAGGCATAATGATCCATGTGTAATGAATTACATCCAACTTAAATGAATTGTGTCTCCCATAGCATATAATATCACATGAATTTGGGGCTTAATTAGCCTCATGAAATGAATCACATCCACTTTATGTAAACGGGGGATCTCATTGCATGCCATATTAGACCAAGCAATTAGTGCATTGAGTCTCACACATATTTGGGGTCTAACAAGCTTGATATAGCAAGTTACACCCACCTTATGTCAATTTGGGCTCTTATTGCATGCCATATTGAACCAACCTAGTATTGTATTTAAAATCATACACAATTAGGTAAAGCTAATCCTCGTGCCTTAAGAAATTAGCTACTTGCAAATCTCTACTATTCAAATAATTAAATACAAATTTTATTTTATATTTTTTTATTGTGCATTTAATGTTTGTTTTTTTGAATAAATTTCAATTATAAAATATTTTTATCAGCCATATCCTAACTTGAGTATTAAATATTAAGATGCAAGTTTCAATAATAGTTCATCTAATTTTTAAAAAAAAACATCCCTTCTCTCTTTATTTTTAGAATGTGAATTTAAAAAAAAAAGCAAAACAAGTCTTAAATAAAAAATAAAATCAAAATTTAAAAAAATACCCATAACATATGCACATCAAAATCCCATATGTAGCACAGGTTCCCAGAACAAAACCTAAATATGTTATAACATTTTTTTTGTTTTCAGTTTTTGATAAAAAAACTCAATTTTGAATATCCTAACATCATTTTTTTGGGTTTATTATGTATTTTAACATTATTGGCTTTGTACTCAATTTGGAGGGCCTGAGGGCCGCGACGCCTGATTTAGGGTTCCTGTTGAAGGCCTCCCCTGCGGAGGCATGGATGCGGGAGATGATGGCTGGGAAAATGGACCCAGGGGAAATCTCCTTCACTCAAAACCTGTCAAACATCCTACGCTTAAGTTCTGTAAAAATACAGTGGGATATTCTTGAGGCAGCTGTCGAAGCTGCAGAACGTAATCAGGGTGCATAACATGGATCCCAAATGCGGGGCATGAAACTAGATAAACAATGTGGTTCTGGTGTTTGACAAGGGGCATCCACTGGTGTAAGGATGCCAGGGCTATGGGTAGTGCAATTTTAGGGTTTGAGGGCATGGTGGAGCACGGCCTTTTTCTCGACATGGCTACAGCCATCTTTATTATTGGATCTGATGGTGTCTCTGCCAAATCAAAGGGACAAAAAAACTAAAGGTATTTTGTGGAATTTTAATGTCCTGGTAAATGCTTGTGTGTCATTATTGCAATGGCAACCTGCATTGTTGGCCAGGGTAGAATGCTAAAGATATATATATTTTTTCATTCTTTACCCTATGTTGTAAGTTCTTTGAGGTTTCAGGTCCTTGTAAAACCTGGGTACTTTTATTGGTCTATGTTTGTGGTTTCAGGTCCCTGTAAAACCTAATTTTGATGCTGCTCGGCAGTAGGTTTCAGGACTGCTTTTCCTAGTGGTTGTTAATGCTTTATCTTTCTTGATTCTGTTAAAGGGTTTCGGGGTCCCTTCAAAACCTACTTTTACCGTAATCTAAAACATTACTGGCTTTGTGGTGGAATTTGTTGTCATCAAAACTAGATTATATAGACAAAAATAATAATGAGAGCCAATAAGAAAACTCTATCCATATTATTTATTAGAATTAAAAAATATAGACATATTATTGTATTTTTTTTGTCTATTTTTAGATTCTAATGGAAAAATCAATTTTGAAACTGCTAAGACTCATTTTTTATATTTTTTGGTTTAGTGTAGGTTCTCAAAGCAAGAGATTGATTAAAAATATTTTTATTTTAGGCATTTTTCCCAATTATTTTTGATGTGTTTAATTATACTATTTTAAATAAAAATCCTAATGACTATTTGACAGACTCACCATTCATTTCTATCCATTTTTTTAATGAATTTTTAAAATTTTATTTAACTCTTGCACTGGATCAATCCAATATTATTTACCATTGAAGTATTTGTATTTAGTTTCATATTATTTTTTATATATTTTTTGCTTGGGAAAAATGAAAAATGAATGTATTTCTAATCTAATACTTAATGTATTTCTTTTAGATTTGTTGTCATTAGTCATGACTAGTAATTCAAAAGTTGTTAAGAAAACACTTCAATTCAGTGTAGAATGTTATGCTAGTATTTTTAATAGAGTTTAAGGTACTGAGATTATAGATAATGTTATTCTTTTGGATTTTTATCAACAACAAAATAAATCACTAAAATTTTACATTGTAATTAAATTTACAATAGTAAAATATTAATCATCTGTGGCTAATAATGAGATTGAAGATGATGCTACATATTAGGAGTATTTACATCAAATAAATAAGAGAATAATTTCATTGATAGACCATCAAAATTATTTTATTAATAACATTACATCTTCCTCTATGATGATTAAAAAAGTAACAAAAATGGGAAGCCCATGTCATACCATTTTCATGCTCCTTCCACCAATCATTATGTCAAAGGGGATATACCAAAATTTGATATTTTTTCTCTTCTTAAATATGGTGAACATGGTTCAAGATACATTTATATGTAGATTTATTGATGAGTCTCACATATAAAACCTTAAGTTGACACAATTGGATTGCTTTTATGAAGATCCTAACATTTACATCCTTGGTATGAATGATTCATCAATTAAGAGTATACATAAAATATTTCACATGCATATGGTTTATGTATATAAATAGGAGAATCCTATGCTACGCCATCCCTCATATTTTGATATCAAATCTATAATGAATTTGACCAATTTTGAGGAATTTGATGAGAAAACACATAAGAATATTGGAGTGTTTAAGCAAGGGTATTATAAGGGACCCAATTTAGATATTTCCCCATTGGAAAAATAGGTTGTTTTTTGAAAATTTATAGAAAAAAATTAATTTATTTAGAGGGGACTGGGATACCAATCTCAAATCCAATTGATTTTACCATTAATTTGGGCATGTATATTCACATTTATTATAATTTTTTCTTGGTTTATCTAAATAATCCTCATTAAACATTCCATATCTTGTAAAATAAATAAAATATTTAGCAGATGTTTCCATTAGACAAATATTTTGTTGGGTAATAATTTTTGAGAGTCATGAGAATGTTAATCTACATCTATATGAGGTGTTTTATATAAAACTAGGCTTATTGATATTGATTGAAATTATTGACAATTTTTTTATCAAAAGTTTGAATTAATGTGATGTTTAACCCTAATTTAGATAAATTGAATGGAATAAAAGTAAAATATTGTAAATCAACTTGTTTTAATTATAATGAAGTTAAAATATTGAGTTTGACAAAATGCAATCGAATGAAAAAATTCTAATTATGAATAAGATGGAAAAACTTAGATGTTTATTATTTGAGATTTAACCATGTGAATTGATATAAGACTAGAATATTATTGACAAGGATTCATTATTCAAGTGATAGATATTGAGACTAAAAATGGTGAAGGATAAAATCATCCAATTGGGGATACGATTGAATACCACTATAGTCTTGAGTTGGTTGATCTTTTCCTTAGCTAAAAATTAGGAAACTCAAGGCACAATTATTTATGAAATCTTAAATTAAGTATGTGTGCAGAGCTTTGATTTTCATATGTGCATAAGCTTACAAAAAAATGATATATTCAAAGTTGAAAGCTTAATAGGGCTTCCAATAGCTGAAAATATGTAAATAAAAAATGGGGAGTGTAATAGGTTGATTTGACCCAATCTCCCCCTTGATGACTATATATTTCCTATATATCAAATACTCCAAAGAGGGAAATCAAGCCCATGTAGTTCTCCCACTTGTATTATTTTGTGCAATAGTGATCTTTTGAATACATCCATCTATAGATGGCTTGAATATTTGATCATGATTTATTTTGGATTAGATAGAACAAATTTTTTAATTGGATAAGTATTTCTTCAAATTATTTAAATAAGAATTGGGAAGAATAGGGAAGTTTTGCTCAATGTCCAATAGTGTAAGTGTGCTTATGTATTGAAATTTCTAAGTGGTAGAATATTTTAATTGAGTGTGCCTTTATATAAATCCAAAAAGGGTAAAACTCATTCTATTTATGCTAAAAACATATATAAAATTATAGGGGAGGGTCCAAATTTTAAAAAAAAATTGTTAAAAAGGCTATTTGGACAAAAGCGTCTTGTAGGGGATATAAACATTGCCACTATTTATCCCCTAATAAATGGTTTTTCCTTAAGATAAAGGTGTGATTTTTGGTCTCAAGGATGGTTTTTTATGATGATTATAAGGTTTTTTAATAGTTTATAACATTTTTTTAGACTTAAAATAAAATTTTAGAAAATAAATAGGTCCACATAGGTGCTTAGGATAGAGTGAGGTGGTGAAGTGCACCCAAATCAAGTGCTCAAGTCAATTAAAGATAAATATGTCCAAAAATGATATTATTAATTATTCATGACCAAATTAAAGTGACTACATTCACACCCATCCCCCTTTTACTCTATAAATGAAATTACAAGAGGAAAATAAATACATACTTGAGTATGTGCAACACACTTTGGCTTTGGGAGAAACTCCTATCATGTAAGGTGTTCCATGAAAAAATCCATAATGGAGTAAAAGTAGTTAATGATCATATGTGAAACTAAAAATTTAAATCTAACTTTAATTGAAAAATATTTGAAAATAATAAGGAAGGAGTACACTTGGATGTGTGAAAACGTTGTTTCTCTTATAATTTTTCTTAAATATGATATTTTCTTGAAGCATTGGATAATTAGTGATTCTCATGAAACACTTGGAGAAATTGGTTCTTTAGTTGAAATAATATATAATTTTAAGGTGATCAATCCCCAAATTGAATTAAAATTGTGTGAAAAAAAAACCATTGAGGAATGCCAAAAACTGAATTTTCATTGTTAGAATTTCTAACCCCAATATGTGAAACAGGTTAGAATATTTAATGGATTTGTAGGTAATAACACTAGAGGGAATTGAACCTATAAGTTATGAATTATGAAATTTTACTAAATCAAACATTTTAGATTAATTATATATTTATTTTTCATTTTGTTCCTTACTTCATATATGCATGATCAAAAAAGAATGTAGTAATTCCATGCTCCTAACATGCCCACTAATAGAAAATAGTATAAAAAACATGGCATGAATCTATATCATGACACCTAAATTTTAAAAATAGTATAGTGTGGATTAATATGTATCCCCTCATTGATAAATTTAGAATTTAAAATTGTATGTAGATACAAACTTGCAAAATATGTTTGAAATTTGTGCATGAATTTTTATCATGCACCCAAAACTATATGAATTTATAATTTTATATTATAATGTGAGTGTATATTCATGGAATATGAACCCATAAAATGTACCAATGAATGAATTTGGAACTATTTTTAATCTTTGAAATTGTATTTTGTACTCAAAATTAAAAGTTTACTTGAAGAAGTTTGTTTCATATATGAAAATCCCACTAAAATGCCTCCCTTTTAAGGTGAGGGAATTATGTCTTGAAAGTCATTCATATTAATAAAAAATTTAGATATAAAATGTGTATAAAAATCAAATAAAAGTATCTAAAAAGTATTGAATATGAAAATTTTCTATGGGAAGAAGGCCCATTGAATGGTTTGGTCGTATGGAAGGCCATCTCAAACTTCAAGGACCTCTTGAAGAAAGGTTACAGATGACAGGTTTAAATTAGAGAAAAGATAGACTTATAGGAATATCCCTAACTCTCTCCATACTATATTTCCTACCACCCCCATAGAACACTCTCAAGGAAACCTTTAAAGTCACCTTTGGCAGTAAGGTTAAGGATTGTTGGGTCCTGTCTAATGGTAGAATTAAGTGGGTGAATCTGCTCAAGGTGTCCATCAATGAGGAAATAAATCTATAAACTACCAAGCTCAATTATTTTATATAATATATTCATATAGCTATATTCCTTGACAAATATTCCTTTATCTGGCCAACAAAATATAGTGAAGAGTATTCAGTTAAATTGGGTTTTTTGGCCAGCCTATCTCAAGCAGAAGCTTAGTCCTTTGGAAAAATATCTGGGTCAAACACCTCATTCCTAAGGTGAACATTTTATTTTGGTTAGTAGCACACAACATAATACTCATAGTAAATAATATAGAAAAAATGGGAATGATTATCCCTAAAAGATGTTTCCTTTATAACTCTGCACTAGAATTTATGAATCATATATTCCTTGAGTGCTCATTTGCAACCCAGATCTAGAATCAACTTATCTATCATTTCTACCTATGTTGGGTTAAACCCAACTCTATCTTGGACCTCAAAATACAATATAAACCCCATTATAAGCTCCCCTACTTGGCCTTTCTTTGGTTCCTTGCCCTCCCCCATTTATATTAGATCATTTGGACTGAACATAACTCCCACATTTTTAATCATAAAATATCTAACCTCTCAAGTTACTTCAATCATATTCTCTTTGAAATTGTAAATAAGTTATAGATGATGGTTTTAAATGACAAATTGGGAGCTTTATAGGTGAAATATGGGATTATGGATAAGTGGAACCTCACTTCCCCCTCTCAAACCCTTTCTAGATAGAAAGCACATGAAATGGGATAACCCCCAGTGGGTTGGCTAAAGCTTAACTTTGAGAGAGATGAAAATGAAACCCTTGGCATGGTGAGGAGAGGAGGTCTCATCACATATGATTATGGAAATGCAATTAATTCTTATTCTAGACCCATGGGTACCCAAACCAATCGTGTCGTAGAAGGCTTAGCAACCCTTTGGGGCATTCAACTTACAACCTAATTGAACATTTTGAATTTGGCCATTAAAGGTGACTCATTCAACATATTTAATGCTCTTACAAGGAAATTAAAAATATTTCACACCATCAATCAAATTAGTTTTGATGTTAAACACACCCTTCTCTCTTGAGATTTCACTATCTCTCACATCTTTCATGAAGGTAATAACATGGAAGACACCTTGGTAAACTTGGGAGTATTTAGGATGGACTTAGACACATAGAATAGACCTTAAAAATCACCCTATGTACCTAATACTTGAATTATTATGATGAAAATCTACTAAATCCACAATTTTGTGGTGGAAAAACACGTGGGTAAATCTAATCATGATTTGTAAATGGCTTAATTCCTCTTTGTGTAATGATAATGAGATAAAGTTTGACCTCAAATATGTAAAGCATCATTTCAAAAAGGGATAACCTAATAGTAGGGGATTAAAACATAACATTAGTATTTTTCCTAACTATTTATCTAATGACAACCTAAAACATATTTATAGAAATAAGAAAAACATCATGGGGGAGACAGGGACCACTACGAGCCAATTTCATGTGTAGAAGTCTAGACCAACTATAAAGTTTGGAGGAATCTACAAAAGGGTGGCCTAATAGAATTCATGATAAGGATCTAAGGGAATGACTATATTCTTGCTAGATATTTCATGGTTAGATGGAAGTAGTGGTAGGTGACCTTCAGTGGGGCCATGATGGATGTTTTTGAGGAACTCAAAGGAGAAGTGTTTGGCATGTCATGTGAGAGAATGAAGGCCTTCATGGATAAAATTTTTAAGTAGGAGATGATGAAATATTTATTATAGTTTGACATAGTCTACCACATGAGCAAAAAGGGCTTCCTTTAGGCTAATGTTCTACGAAGATGGCTTAAAATATACTTGTAGGTAATGCAGTATCTCGCTCTTGAAGGGAACTTCACCCACATTTTATCACATCACTTTTTAATATTAAATCACTTTAAAGGCCATAGGATTATCATGCCATACTTTTTTCTCATGTCTCTCAAAGTAATAGTTCTAACCTTTTAGGAAAAACCCTCTATAGATATTATCCATCAAGGGTTAATCATTCTTTTCACTAAATGGGTAACCCCTATGAGAAGTCAGGAAATCCACTTGATGTAAATTAGTAGAGAGAGAAAATATCTGTTAAGGGCTTCTCTATGGAGGGTAGAATAAGTGATGCCTCCCCTTCCTCCCACCTGACTCCATGGGAGGGAGGAAAGAAGGAAAAGAGAAAGGCTCGTGACCCTTCTCCCCCACAAAAGAGCCCTGGTAAGAAGGCCAACAAGAGCCTTCAATTCCAACAAGATATAGAGAACCCAAACTTTTAACTTCATGAACTCAAGGCAACTGAAGTTTTGAGGAGGGATGAGGACCTTGCCAAACATCTAGAGGGCATCGGGTAGAAGTTTTTAGAGCTCCATGAAAAATTACAAAAATTGGGTAGACATATGGTTTCTTATATGGATTAATAGAACAAACTAAAATAATAGATTGATGACTTGAGGGAGGGGTCTAGTGAATAGTAAATTATAAGTGGGGTAAGACCAAGGGTACCCCTAAGGGAAAGGAGATAAGCACCAACACCTTGAGGGATCATAGCACTAAGAAAGATAAAGTTTCGATGGAAAATATCAAAGGCATGATGGGACATAATAAAACCACAAAGGGAGGCTAGAGGCATAAAATGAGATGAATGTCGAGCAACAACATAAAAAAACTAGTGGGTGGTAGCATGGAGGAAAATAAGTTTGAGGAAATTTAGCAGAGTGTTGTGTTTAGTTAGTTTGGTCTAGTTCTCATTTTGTTATGTTTTTGCTAAAGGTCTATGTATTTCAAGCTATGTGGGCCTTATTTCTTTTTCTTTCATTTGTTTTACTATATTAAAATATGGTTTTTAGGTCCTTGTAAAACCTAAGCTTAACTAATCAAATAAAAAAACATGTGTATTAAAATGTAATCATTTAACATTATATATATGTAAAAAGTATATTAACATAATAAGATATGTACCATTTTAATCCTATATGTAACATATGAGGCAAGAACTATTGAAATGTATCAATGATGCTCATAATATTAAATTATAAGTTTATAATATACACATTAGTTAGTTCATGATACAAATCATTACACTCATCAAACTTACCAAGCTCAACAAGCACACAGACACAAGCAACACGGTATCATACAATAAAGCTAAGGGCTACATACAAGGGATATTCTCAAATTCCACAAAAGTAAAAGTTGTACATATAAGGCCAAGGGCCACACACAAAATACATATTTAAATTTCACATAAAACAAAGGGATAAGGGACACAAGAAATGGACATGTTCAAATGTCACACAAACAAAATAATTATCTCATATAGATGTTCAATAAATTTACACATAAGGGTCAAGGGCCATAAAAAATATCCAAACAAGATCTAATATATTATATACAATTAATAATATGAATATAACATAGAAATAGAAATGTAGTCTACATCATGTATACATAATGTAATCATATCCTATAAATAACATATATATGTACAAAATTTAAGATAGATATGTTATAAATTCATTTGTAAAAGTGTGTATAGCTCAATAATAAAGGAGTCATAGAATGGTAACACCTGTAAATAATTTAATTTATGGATAAGATTCCCCATGTTTTGTAAGTCTACTAGGTAGAGGCATGCTCAGAGTTTGATTTTTGTGTGAAAATTTACACATGATAAGATAGACCAATTAAGAACATTAATGGAGGTTATTCTTGTCCTTTACTAGTTAATACTATCCTTGATATAAAATGCAATTTTCTTAGTGAATATTGTGAAAAAATAAGGGTAAATGGAAGAATAGATCATTGTTTTGGACTGTTTAGATCTGAAAAGTGGAAAAGAAGATCCAAGAGGCAAAAAATTAAATAAGAGCCAAGGGATTAGAATAATTTATCAAATCAATCGTGTGTGCAAGAAGTATACAAATAACATTAACAATCAATAAGCTATGTATAATGAAATTTTTATTGTTTTGAATTATTTAAATATTTTTTAATGGTTTTGAATATTTAAAAAAAAAAAAAAAACCAATGAATGATCCCATCAATATGAGAGTCACAATAATATTTAATAAGTGGTATAAATATCACATTTTAGAATGAAATGTGCCATATGTCCTTATCTTAGAGTCAAAAAATTCAGTAGGTGATGTAATGAAACTATCTATATCAATACTCAGGTTATCCTTATGTAGGAAGAGTAGCTCTATAAGATGTAACATGATGAGAAATCCAATGAGGAATAGTAATATATTGTGCTAAGTGTTCCACTCTTTGTGTGATATTTTGATCTGTATGTATCACCAATTTATATGTTATTGTATGTGGTGGTGCTTGTTGGGAAATATAAACTTTTTTTATAATATTGTTTTTTCATTGGTTTTTCCTTAGATATTTACACATTTTCCTAAATTCATTGAGTATAAATATTTTTACTAGGTCAAAAAACTATAAATGTAATTTGTTCTTCCATATATGTACCAATGAACTATGGAAGTAGATGGGGAGGAGGTATCATAGTTGTATACAATATTCATATATGAGTCTTGAAAATATAACAATTTGACTACAATAAATGTACTTTAGGCATATCTATACTATATATAGTACATCATAAATATTTTGTAACCAAGGGAATCTTAACATCATGTCAAAGACCCTATTTTGTGTAAGAAATAGAAAAGGATTAAATAGTATAACATAACATACTTGAAGATATAACACAATGTGTCCCAAATTAGTTTTTTGTTTCCCATTAAAAGTATTAACACTTTTAGATTTTGTTTATATGTCATGTGGTGTATAACCCAATGAATGGAGTAATGTCATTGTGCATGCATTCTCATTTGATAAAAGTAATCAAAGGATGTGGTTAAGTGGTTTGAAAAATTGTACCATTAATTCCATCTAATGGATGATCATATGACTCAGGAGATGGGAATGAATTATAAGTATGATGTATTAGTGATTTATTTTTGTTAGTATCATGGTTAGAAATGGTTTACTGAAATTCTTAAACTTAGCATTTTTGTTCTTTTGAGGTTTAGTTTCCTATGTATGAGTCTCTAACTCAATAACATTAATGTTGATAGGATCATTGATAAAGTGCTTGAACTTGAAAAATCTATTAGTATAATAACCATTTCAACTATGGTAATCACAATATGCATTGTTATTGAAATATTTACTTTTGGGTTTATTCATGTCAACTTCAATTGGTGGAGATAGAGTAATAATATTTCACACTAGTAGCTTTTATAGTAATTTATGAGGTGGTTGTGGTAGTTTAGAAAAATTTCTCCATGGTTGATCTGATAAAACAATCTTTTTAGAAGGTTGACAAGTAATAATAACTGTGATCTTTGCATTAGTTTAATTATTTGTTGGCTTAGATTTTTAAGATGGTTTACTTTGAAACTTTGTTGTGGAAGTCAAATTAGATGTAGGTGTATACTAGAGATTTTTCAAATCAATAATCTTGACTTATCTTTCTCTTATTGTATGTCAAAATTATTCAAATGCTCAATTTTGTTTGAAAATTATTGACTCATGCAAAGGTGCAAGCAAACTTTGTTTGAAAATATATTGAAACTAATTATCTACTAGTATGTTAGTTATTTTGGCATGCATTTTATTATAACATAGTATATAATCATTGGTAGGCTCATTAGTTCCTACCTTAACATTATAAATTTTTTGATAAGAAATATTTTCATCTGAAATGCTAATATCAAAATGCTTAAGATATTAAATTTGATAATAGATTGAATGCTTTGGTTGATTGAATAGGTAGATCATGAAACAAATGCAAGGCATAATCTTAAAAAATTCTTGGAAATAAATTAATTATAAATTTATCATTTAAAGCATAATGCAAACATGATACATGAAAAGATACAAGATATTATTATGGATCTCCTTTACCTTCATATAATGGAAGTTTCAGAGCTAAAAATCCTATAGGTAAAGGATATGATACAATCTCAGGTGTTAATGAATTATGAATCAAGGCTTTGGAATCTAATGATTGGTGATATTTTGGTATACCTTTCTCTAACTACAACACCTTAGCATGTCAAATTAAATATAGTTTATCCAATGGATTGTGTAGTAGGTAAGTTACGTGATGTAGTATGTGTATCTATCAAATGTCTTGTATGAGTCATTTTATTAGACATGGGCATATAAATATGTTAGAAGCCCTGTGTAACTCCAAAATCTAAAGGTGTAGATTCAATAACCATATCACTAGTAGAAACACCAACATCTATGGTAGGATTAATAAGAGGTTGTTAAACATAATAGATTTATTCTTCAGATATGCTAGCATGAGCAAGTTTTTTTATTATCGAGCTATAAATAAAAAAGAGTCAATTTCATCAATGTGGGCATCAAGATATTCACCAAATTTAATTGCATCCATAGAATCATTTTTTTAATTCTTCCCTAAATTAGATTAATGGGTTTTGTCACTTTATATGGTCATAAAACTTCCATCAAGAGGATTTAAACTAATCCTTATAGCATCCTAAATGTACAACCACTCTTGTTCATATGTCTTTCTTGAATTTACAATTTTTTCATTAATAGTAGATGTGATGTGTTTTGGTATTTTTCATAAGTGTTAAAGATTTTACTTATTAAGGAAAGATAACATGTAATGGAGACTATAAAACCTTGAAAAAAAAACAATGCTCATCTGATATAGCTATATATTTATTACAAATTGAGAAAAAGGTAAGTAATAGAAAACATAAGTTTAGTATTCTAGAAAAAGAAGTTTTTTGTATGTATGGATAATAGTAAATTATCCTAAAATCTAAGGTCAAAATAAAGTGGTTTCAGTGTCAATGATTAACTCTGAGGTTAAAATCAAGTTGTTTTAGTGTCAGATCCAAAGTGGAAATAAAATTCCTTTACTATTGTATATTTAGGAATTTATTAAAACCTTAGGAAGTTTTTAAGAATAAATGACCAAATAAATATTGGGTTCACCAATATGATTTATTATAATTTTGAATACATGTGATGATTAACCCTAATTAAGATAAATTAAATGAAATAAAATCAAAATGTTGTAAATCAACTTGCGATAAGTAGAATGAAGGCAAAATACTGAATTTGTCAAAGTGCAATCTAATAAAATAAGACTAACTATGAATAAAATGGAAAACTTATCGATTTGACATCTGAGATCTACTATGTAAACTGACAAAAAATTGTAATCAGATAGACAAGGACTGATTTTTTAAGTGTACAAAGATGGATACCGAAAATGATGGATATAATCATTCAACTAGGGACATGATTGAATGCCACTATAATCCTAAGTTGGTCGATCTTGTTCTCTATTAAAAATTTAGAAACCAAAGGAATGATCATTTTAAAAAGTATAAATTTGGTTTGTGTGGGGATTTGACCTTAAAATGTGTATGAAATACTAAAACATGACTTATTCAAAGTCAAAAACCTAATATGGCATGTAAGAGTTAAAAACATGTAAATAAAAATATGGGGAATGTAATGGGATGAGGAGCCCAAACACCCCCTTGATGACTAAACATTGCTTATGTATCAAATACTCTGAAGAAGTAAATCAAGCTCACGTATTTCTCCCACTTAAAGTGATTTATGTAATGGTGCTCCTTTGACTACATGCAAGCATCTAGAGATGGCTTGAATACTTGATCATGTAGTGTTTTAGCTTGGATAAAACATGATTTGAACTTGGTTAAGGATTAATTCAAATGATTAGAATCAAAATTTGGAAGAATAAGAAAGCTTTTTTCAATATGCAATAGTGTACATATGCATCTATATTAAAATTACCAAGTGGTAGAATAGGTGACTTGAGTGTCCCTTTCGAACAATCCAAAAATGGAAAACCTAAAGCTACCCATCCTAGAAATATGGATAAAACTATAAGTGAGGTTAAATTTTATAAAAAAAAAATCTAAGTACAAAAACATCCCATATGGGACATAAACGTTTACCACTATTGTACCCTACCATAAGTTTTTGTCCTTTAGGGAAACATGTGATTTTTGGGTCCATGATGGTTTGTACAAATGATTAAAAGGGTTTTTAGTAGTTTAGAACATTTTTTTAGGTTTAATATAGTAATTTAGAAAATAAATAGGTGCACATAGGTGCTTAGGATAGAGTGAGGAGGAAAAATATGTCTAGATTAAGTGCTCAACTTAGTTAAAGTGAAATATGGCTAAAACCAACATTATCAAGTATTCATGACCAAATTTAAATGTCTATAGACAATATGACATTTTTTTTAATTTTATACTATTTCATTATTTATGATTGAATTTGATGTAATATTCATATCAATGAATTGTTTAATGTTATGTGCATTGTTTGTTGGTCTAGATTATTTTGATTTTTTAAATGTTAGCTCTATTATAAAGTGGGGTCCAACCAGATGAATTTGGGAAACATTATTTTTCCACTTTTTCTCTACCATTAAAATAAATCACTCAATTTTCTAACTTCTAAAAATGAAAGGTGATGACGATGTTATCACTATATTAGTTGCCTATATAAAATGTGATATGCACAATGTATTTCCTTCATACTTCTGAGTCTTGAAACCACATTGAGTATATTTTCAAAATATTCACCTTTTATATTTTTTTTTTAAAAATCACCTTTGTTGTTGTAATACAATTTATAATGAAACTTTTGTAAAAATACCTTGTTTATATGAAAGATTCATGGTTACCTAAAAAATTATTTCTAAGACTTATATGTCACTTGGTATTGTTAAGCATAATAAATCACTAGAGGTCACTTTGGAAGGTTATGAAAATTTCAAGTGGTCAATGTTCCGTGTTAGATTTCATGCAACTTCAGGTTTTGCTAATCAGACCTAACCCCATCACAAGTGGCATGTGGGACCCAAATTTATATTTATAATCATTATGTAATTTTCTTTAGATTTTTACCAATGAAACCCATCTTATACTATTTATAAACTAGGAAAGAGGATTGGTTACCCCATTTATATTTTTAATGAAAGTATTTAATACTAGACAATGCCATACATAATTTTTTATTTTGAGATATTTTTTGAAATAAATAAACCTCAAAATTCCACGTACTCTACTATTATATTCTTTAAGTTTTCACAATATTTTCTAGGTTGTGGAGATTTTAGACTGTATTTATATTTAACAATCTTGAAATACCTATTTTTATAAAATATAATGTTTTTTATTGAAGATTTGTTAACTTATAGTTATATCTAAGTTAGTTTTAATTTGTAGTTATCATTTAATATAATAATAAATTTTTTGATATCGATTATAAGTATGTTTTGTTAAAATTGCAAAAAATATGATAACTTTAAAACATATGCTTATTATAATTGAAAAAAATGCTACTCCACTATGTAGATTAAAAATTGATATTATGACATGCTTTCAAATATTGGAGTACATCATATCATTGTTAAATACTTAAATTAGGTAACCCCAAATCAATATTTTCACAATGATGACATGTGTGTGTGTGTGTGTGTGTGTGTGTGTGTGTGTGTGAAATGTCTATCATTCAAGATTAAATAGAATTTACTTGATCTCAAATTGCATCATAATAGTAATAGTTTTGGGTCCTTTACAAAGCATTACAAATAATATAACATTAATATATCTGAAGATCCCGAATTAATGTGTGAATGATTATCTTAATGCTCTACTTGGTTGACCTCACATTATATGGCTTGCTTCACTACAATGCATATCCCCCATCACATGCTCATTACGAATATTTTCCATTAGTTCTATTTTTAGAACTTTTCCAGCATCTCTATTTCTTTTGATCTTAAATTGTTAATTTTTTAACTTAAATGTTTCACTTTAAAAGTAGATATTTTAATCTTAATTGATGAATATTATAAAGTGTTCAACATTTGATTTATCACTACATCACATTTTTAGTTTTTTTTCTAGCTATGCTATTTTTTTGTTCTTTTCTACAATAGATCTAAAAAAATCCATCTATATTTTGGTCTATTTCTCTAAGTATTTTATCCATATATGCCTTGGAGTCATTATTATTTGATTCCAGGGTTGGAAATATTTTTTACAATACATAATACTTATTTTTATATCCCTTCCTATATTCAATATCATTAGTCATATAAGTTACAATTTCCTCCAACTTAGTTATTAACGTGTTTCTATCTTTTATTGTTTGATTAATAAGTTATTTTTAATAAATATTTACAATGTTTGATTTTATGAGATTATGTTCTAGTGCCTTCATGTTTTGTTAAAACTCATCTTGTGTATTGGTTTGTCCTACTTCTAGCATTTTGACATGAATTTCCTCTTATTCCAAACAATTCTTGAGAGAAATTTTCTTATCCTTGTAATTTCACTCATATTTAAAATTTGATAGTATTTTATTCAAATTAAATCAATTTTTATTACATGTTTCTTATCATAGCATATTTTTATTTTATACATTTATTACGAGACAAATTTTCCTCTTCTAACTCCTTATTCACCCTAAGACCATTCAATATGTTAACTACTTCTTCAATATTTTCACTTGACCCTTATCTCATTTTTATTTTTTCATGATCTATTAAAATATTCATGAAACTATGGTGTATCATCTCCTTATAGTCACCATTTTTCCATTCCCTCATTATTTTTTATGTCTTAGATAAATTATTTCACATGATTTACTTTTTTATTTTTCTTATAGTACCTAGTATTAAAATAAATGCGTATAAAATAAACTAGGAATTTTATTTTGAAAAGCATATCTTCTTACCATATCATCCATCACATGTCATGGAGAGAATATATTTCCACTAAAACAACCTTGATCTAGTGTTATTCCATTTACTTCCTCCTTGGTATCAAACATCTTAGAAAGTATCTGAATGAATAGATTCTTCCTAGCCCTATTCAAATTTATGCATATATTATCCCTATTTTAAGATAATTTTACAACTTTAGAAATGTTTTATAGACAATATAATGCTAACTCATTTCACCTTTGTATTTACATCTACATAGTCTTCCTTTCTAATGAAGACACAATTTTATTTAAAACCAATACATCTAATTTTCATTGGCATTCACAAAAATATTATAAAATTAATATAAACTAGACTTAACTAGCACATCCTTCATTTCTTTAGAACTAAAAATTAGTGCCCTACTATATTCTTCCTTTTTTATTAGTGGTATCCCTCTTTTTATTTTCCTATATCTTATTTCATTCATTGGAAACACTAAGGTGATTTGCTCCACTTGATTATTATTCCACTTTCCTTTTCGTCATTACTCAAACCAAATGCTAATCCTAATTAATTATTATTTTTACACAATAAACTCAAGATAATTTTGAGCACATGAAAACTTAACATTTACTTGATATATTGACATTAATTTTAAATATATTTATGTGGAAAGGTAGATTCATATGAGATTTACTTTAGCTATCATACAATGTACACTTTATACTATCCTATTTATCTTTTGACTATTATCAATAATAATTATAAACCAAATTTATGGCTTGAAATATGGATTAGCCTATTGGACTATAGATATTTATCAACATGTGAATATATGTGATCTAATACATTAGTATTACATATTAATGGCTCACATTATATATTATCCTACTAACATATACATATTCATAAATATGATAATACATGTTCTGATATATTACATTATGTATTATCCTACTAGTGAATAATATAACATTTTATGGTAGGTTAATACAAAATACAAGCCATAAATATGTAATCCTAATGTATTAGATCACAAAATGTATTCATATACCAATGAATATGAATATAATGATCTGATAGGTGAATACATGATGTGATATGATATATTAACCTATTGACCTATACATAACATAAGTGAAATAATTATTAAAGCAATTTTATATTTATGAATGCTCATAATAATTGTGTGCTTTAAGTCATTTCAAGATAGATGAAAACTTGCCAAATTAATATAATTAATTTAATATTTATTATGACTTAAAACACATGAGTATATTATGATATTTAAAAAAGGTAAAACTAATTTCATAATGATTTTACTTACATCAACGATAGGTCGACAAGTTAATGTATCATATCACAACATGTCTTTACTGAGTAATGTTTATTATACATACATATTTGATAGTAGGTGAATACATAATTTAAATAACATCTAACACCTCATGATGTGTAATTTACATGTGTTCCCACTGCCATGGCCTTAAAATCCATGTAGATACCCTTTTTTACAATAATTTTGGCCTTGAGCAAGATTAATAAAAAAAGTTGTCAAGATGCAAGCTGCATTTGGAGATATCTATGTCTAGGGCCTCATGGATTAAAATATCATGGTAACCATGTTAGGGCTAGTTATTAGCCTCTAAGACTAAATTATTGGTATCCAAGTATGCCTGGTTAGGAGACAGAGCACTTGTTCTAGCCTCAAGATGGTATTTCACTAGATGCAAGATGTAAGATGCAGTTGGAGATCTCTATCTATGGGGCCTCATGGTTGAAACCTAGAGTTTACACCATGTTGAGGGTGGTGTTTAACCTATAAGACCACATTATTGTAATTCAAGTATGCTTGATTAGGAGATAGAGCACCTGTTCTAGCCTCAAGATAGTATTTACCTATAAGGCAAAATTATTATTTTTATGACAAATTTTAGATAGATGTAAAATGAAAATTATAAGTCATATACATGAAACAAAAGAATGGTAACATGAATGTAAAATTCCTCTACTTTCACCATGAATACATTAGATTTTAAGCCATTGATGAACTCATGGCAGGGGATTCAGTGATCAATCATAAAATGTAAATTTTATGTAGTTAAGAGACATGGTCTTTGCCTCCAATACACAATTTTGATTTCAAGACATTAATTTTGAAACCCATCACTTCCAATACCTTGGGATGTGAAATTTACATGCATTCCCACTACCATGAACTCAGAATACATGTGGATACATTTTTTGCAAATTGACAAAAAATGTTATCAAGATGCAAGCCACAATTGGGGATCTCCATCTTTGGGGCCTCATGACTAAAAAATTGAATTACCACCACATAAATGTTGTTTATTAACCTTTAGGAACCCATTATTAGCATTGGAGTATGCCTGATTAGGAGATGGAGCACCCATTCCATCCTCAAGATGACATTTCTCTAGATAAGGCAAAATAATCAATCATCTAAATGAACTGAAAGCTTATCTTAGCTTCAATAATATGTAATTATACACTAATAATTCCAACCATGTAAATTTGGAAGCTAATTTTACACCACTAACCTAAAAAAACATATTAAAAAGTAATTAAATTGAAATTTATAAGTAATACCTAAAAATAAATAAAATTTGATAAAAGTAAACACATTTACATTTGATAAGTTAACATACCTTGGGAGTTAAGTATAAGGAACAAATAATATTGGTTATATTATTTATATTAGTAATAATTTCTTCATGATTAGATTCACAAACCTTCAATAGAGTCCTTTTTAATGACCTACCTTGATATTTGTACAACTAAAAATTTGATACAAAAAATAAATTTGAATAGTGGAGTATCTTCCTATATATTTTGTAGTCTTAAAACAAGCATGCATTTGAATTTTGATAGGATAATGTCAAAGCCAATTTCCAGTAACTACCATAGACCCAATGGGATAGTGAATGTTTTCCCCATCTATGACTACAAAGGTTAATTTATATTTTTCCTATACATATTGGTGCAAGAAGTAGCATGTTTTAGAAAGATAGCCACTGAGAGAGGGGGATGAATCATTTTACTTAAAACAATCATTCAATTTCACTTGTCATTCATTAATTTTTCAAACCAGTATAATGATCAAGTAATGCATAGAGAAGTAATCACATAAACAAGAAGCAAGATATCAAAACATGAATACAAGATATATGTGGGAAAACCTCATGGGGGATAAAATGCACTTAAATTTAAAAATGTACTACAATCATATAATTAAAATATCAAAATTTAGTGAAGCACCAACTCTACAAGGAGCTCCAACCCCTACCTAGTCAAGCACCCACTAAACTAGTCTTTAGTAAGCACAAAATTTAAAGGACGAACCAACCCCCTAAGTGAATCAATATCGATCTATCCAATTTAAGAAAAATTATTAAATAACCAAATTTTAAAGAAACACTCACTTATTCTTGACAAAATACCAACTTAGCCAAGACCAACTTGATCATCTTAAGACACCTTATTTCTCAACCAACAGATGGTGACCTCTTCTCCAGCTCTCTATCTAGTCTATCTAAATTTTACTCAATTTAATACATTAGGAAAACATATAATATCTATATATAATATTATATCAATATATAATCAACTCATTCAACACTTCTTAACCTTCTACCCCTCTCAAAACAACCTCTAGGCTTCTTTGCTCAACTTGCCTCTTACTAGGCTTATTAGGTCAACTGACCTTGTCATCATACTTAAAAATTATATTGGATATTAATAAATGATCCTATACTCCCATATTATGGTATTAATTACCTCCTTATACTCCTTAAAGTTTTATTTTATTTTTTTTCACTCTCATTCCTCTTACTTACACACAATTAGCCCAATTAAGCCTTGTATAAATACACATCACTTGATCATATCCTCTCTTGGTTGGGAAAGGCACTAATAAATTAGGGTAAGACACAAAAAATGTTTTAGGAAATGATACACACAATAATAAATCAAAATAATATCACCATTAGGTTGGCCAAACTCACATAGACCCATTTCTTCTTTTAGGCCTACTTAGAGACTTAATGCATTAGGTCTATCCTCTTCATGGAACAACTTGAACCACTATGGACCATATGGACCCACAAATGAAATCAATTTTTTTTTAAAAATATATATAAACATAAACTATCATCCTCCATGATCAATACGTCATAAATCCTTCATTCACACCTTGAAAGCACCATTAGGCCTTAAAGACCTATTAGGCCTAATTACCCCAAAAACATAGTCTTCAAAGATGAAGTTAAAAACACCTTTATAAACACATTAAAATAATAATAAACATATTAATGGAAAATTTATGACCTAAAGGTCATCATAAAACTCATTATACTCAATCACTTAGGCTCTAAAGACTCAAAAACACCTCTACATAAAACTCACTTTGAACTACTAGAAAGCTTCAAAGCCCAGTCATTTGATCACCAAACTATATAAAGTAACTTTAAAATACTATATATTAATTTATAATATCCCATGTCATCTATATAACATATTTTTAAGCTTGTTACACTTCCATACTGGTCATAATGACTCAAGAACATCACTCTTACTAGCATACAAAAAACTGCCAAAGACCTTGAAAACACATTCCTGATGAATGATGTTTTAAGCTCCTAAAAGGACACTTAAAATACTTATAATTCAAATTAATAGTTCATATGTGACATATATAACATCATAAAAAAATATATCACAAGTTTGAGTGTCAACCATTGGTCTTGTAGACCAATGTATTAAGCTTCTCTTTCATAGTTCTTATATAGCCAGACAAGCTATTTTGGCTTCCATATTTCAGCATCTTAAAATAAATCTAAACCTTATATAAATAATTTATAGGTCATATAAATCCAAAAAAAAAATCACTATACACATCAACTAATATCGTAGAGTCTCAAACCCTTCATTCCATCTTACATACCCAGAACTACCATTCTGCCTTGAGAACTAGTCATGGTGAACTTGTATCACAACACCTATGTAAACATAATAAATAAGTATTTATGAATGATTATGATCCTTGTATATATTTATAAAATCTCAACACACAAACACACACACACACACACACACACACACACACACACACACACACACACACACACACACACACACACACACACACACACACACACACACACATGTCTCATTTCAAATATGTAATATATAGACCAATCTCTGAACCTTACACCTTCACAGTCTCATCTTCACCAGATGGGTCATCTTGTGAACAACATTTTAAACATTTTCAAAGACCTCCAAAACATATAACCAGAATTTAAATGTGTTATAGGTATTTAAAATAAACCCCATTAAATTTTATCCATTCTTAATCTGTGTTAACTCATCCCTAATCTCATTCTCTCTCCTACCTAGTTTTCTCACTATCTTCCTCATTAGGCCTTTGTAGCGATAGGTCAACTTCCATGTATGGTTTAGCCTATTTTATATCTAAAATTTTCTCATAAAACACCATGAAAATGAATTAAAAGTTACAAGCTTCAATCTTCATCCATTTTTTAACTTTGACTCAGTCAACCCTACCTGATATACCAAATTTTTGAGAAACAAGGGTTTTCCTATAGATTCCACTCACTCATCTAATAGAAAAATTCCACTTAGGGAAACCTAGGAGAGTCATATATATGTTCCATTAATCAAACTAGGTCAAAAAAACCATCCTAATCCATTTACAATAAGATCTTCCATATCGGGTCACTATGAGGGTTTTAGACTGGTTTCCATTCTTAACATTTATTCTTAAATATTTACCCATAAAACCAACTCCTAATTCTTGGAAAACATTAATATGACAATTTTACATCTCTCCAAGAGATAATATTTTGATGCAATAGTCACACATGTCAACAAGCATAAAAAATTCCTTCTTGGGGCAATAACTCCTCATTCTAGCACTTGAGAGACCGTAAATTCACTTTTTACACTTTTTATTTCAAATAAAGACCTAAAAATTTATGAGGAATATTGAAACAACCTCTCACACCTCAATCCATTCTTAAATGATCTCACAAGCCTCCAAACTTGATCATGATACCTCATTTTTCCACCTAGGGTCTTAAGACTAGGTCCATGAGAAGATAACTAAAGAAGAACATACCCCTTTGGCTCACTCTAAGAGTCATGTGACTGATTCAACACATTTATCACATGATCTAACAATAAATTTCAAAAATTAAATCTCATACACATATATATGACCACCATCATACCTCTACAATGCATATCCATGCTTAAGAACAAGTCCATTCAAACAGACCTACGAGGCACCATACCACTTTGAGACCTTGCCACTATAAATGAAATATAAGATTCAATCTCATGACAAATCAACTTTATAAAATATTTAATTCTTATAATGACACAATTCACCAAGATTCACTATGTTTCATGCATACACCTTCTCACAAGGCTAGTCTAGGCTTCTCAAAACACCTAGTACTCAAAGATTTGAACTCAAAAAAGCTATTTCTCAATGATATCAACAAATAACATTATTAAATTAGGATTATCTAAAGACAACACTACTATCAATATGATCATGAGCTTGTTACACCACAACAATGTGCCAAGACATCACACAGAACTCAAAGACTATTTAACCATGCACAATGTCATCATGAACACTCACCATGCACCATCATAAGAACATCTTCAGGACATTAATTATAATCATAAACCTTTGAAATCAATGAAAAAAGTAATGCATCAATAATAAAAATAAGAACACACATCAATAATATCCCCCTTTGTCATTGATGGAAAACACTCTAACAAAGTAGATCATTCTCATCTCTCCAAGCTAGATCTCCCCCAAACTGGTCTTTCTCCCAATTAAGTATTTCTCCCTTTTTTACATCAATGACAAAGGGTTATATATAATAATACTACTAATCCTTGGACCTTTATAAATTGTAAACACACATTTTCTCTCCAAACAAGATTATTATTCCTTTGATTAATCCAAACAGAAGCTCAACTCACCTTAGGTTCATATCTACTGAAGTAGACAACTTCTTAATCATAGAGCTACAAAGTTCCCCCTAAGACCATGCTCTCCTTTCAATTTTTCCCAAAACATCATAGGACTTCATACACATGAACATAATTCTTATTTATTGATATATAGTAACACCTAAATAATAAACTCCCTCTTTGACAAAGCATTTTATTGGTAATGACAACCATCTTCAATTAGATCTTATAAGGACCTACACACATTAGGCATATTTGCAAACAATAACATTGTTCCAAAGAACAATATTAGTTATCCATACATAAACATATTCAATGTCCATATGTCAAATCAAAAGATTATTCATCCATTAATCTATCCCCTTTATGTTTTATAAGCCATCATGGCTCAGACTAGTTTAGAACAATTTCCACACAACAAACTACTAATTAGGTTTGTGAGACCTTAATTTTTATGGATAAACTCTGTCAAACATATATCAAAATCTATCAAGACTATTATGTCATATTGGAACTTTTAGTAAGAGGAATTTTATTAATCTTGTACTTCACATACTTTGTCAAGGACCTTATACACTGTTCATATGCATTACATGATCCTAATGTCACTTTGACATTCACCAAGATCACTCAACTCCACATGGTTATTTTCAAAACACTCCATCTAATGTTCATTGAACTTCATAAGTCTTTACATTTCATTCACTTTATGAGATATTTTTTAGGTCTTACTATCCTATGGAGTCATGAACCTTCATTATATGCCATTCATGTCATATGCTTCAAACACCTGCATCATCACCCAAACTGACTATACAAAGCATATAAACTTGTTCTTTAAGAACTTAAGGTCATATTTCAAATGCATAGGATAAACTCCTTAAATGTTTATGAATAAAAAATATCTCCCCTACTTACCCTAATCCACCATTGAACATGACCATAAGATACAGTCATCTTCTTAGGTCTTTATATACTCATATGCATATTCTAATATTGCAAACATTGAATTGAACAAAGTGAACATATAGAAAGCTCCCCTTTGTTCTTATACTTGGTATCCTCACAAGAGAATTCAGAAACTTAAACTTAATCTCACAGTGAAATAATGAAACTTACATTATTTCACAGTTAACCACTTTTCAGAAGCTCTTGAAACTAATTCCAAACCTCAGCATAGATCAGGCTCACAACCAATAGTCTTCATGATTGCTACAGATCTCCTAGGCATACACACCTACTCTTGGAGCAAGATTGGTTCCCATTATATCTATGAGATATTTAGATACTAACATGAGTGTGACTTGGTTTGATCAAGTCATCATGAATATCTTGTAACCCATCTCTTGAAATCATTACTTCTCAAACACCTAGGCTGGCTTACTTCACAAAGATATCTGTACATACCTTCTTACAAGGCCTAAAATAAGTTTTTTCAAGACACTTTGATGTCTTGACATATTTCATCCATGTTATGACCTCAACATGACATTATTCAAGGAGATTTGGACATGTACCTTTCTTTTAGCATGTCTTCAAAGTCCTATATTGTCAACTTAGGTTTGAACTTTGACTTGGCTTCTACATAATCCTTCTGAGTTGGTAGATAAAACTTTTGACATTATTTCAAATTTGAATTATATCCTATAGTAACACAAAAATTACATTGGTTTAAGTGTTGATAATTCTTCATATTGTCATCCTTCTTCTCCTTAGTGAACTCTTCCAGTACCATCATTCTTTGATAAACCAACATTACAATCATAATAAACACTATCATCATCATACTTCAAGCTTGTGCTTCTTCGGATCACCTTTAGGCTTTTAGTCCTATCTCAAAGAACCAAATATAATACCAATTCTTGTAAGCATAATGAATGAAGGGGGGGAGTGGGTGAATTATTTCCCTTAAAATAATCATTCAATTTCACTTGTCATTCATTAACCTTTCAAACCAATATAGTGATCAAGCAATGTATAGAGAAGCAATCACATAAACATGAAACAAGATATCAACACATGAACATAAGAGATATGTGGGAAACCCTAATGGGGTATAAAACCCACTAAAATATAAAAATTAACTACATTCCTATAATGACAATATCTAAATTTAGTGAAGCACCAAATCTAAAAGGGGCTATAATGCCTACCTAGTCAAGCACCCACTCAACAAGCCTTTAATAAGCACCAAATTGCAAGGAGGCACCAACCCCCTAAGTGACTAAAAAAATATAAACACTTCAATAATTAAATAACACTTATAAAATCACCAAATTTAAATACAGATCTCACTCCTTGACAAAGCACCGACTCAGCCAAGACTGACTTGATCACCTCAAGACACTTTGTTACTCGACCAATAGATGATGACCTCTTCTTCAGCTCTATATCTGATCTATCTAAATTTCACTCACTATAATACATAAATAACACATATATAATATATATTTTATATTCTATCAAAATATAATTAACTCATTCATCTCTTCTCAACCTTCTACCCCTCTCAAAATAGCCTTTAGGTTTCTTCGCTCAACTTGACTCTTACTAGGCTTATTAGGTCAACTAACCTTGTCATCATAATAAAAAATTATATTGGATATTTATAACCAATCATATACTATAATATTATGGTATTCATGACCTCATTATTCTCCTCAAAGTTATCTTTTATTTGCTTTCACTCTCATTCCTCTTACTTACACACAATTAGCCCAATTAGGCCTTGTATAAATACACATCACTTGCTCACATCTTATCTTGGTCAGAAAAAGAACTAATACATTAGGGTCAGACCCAAAAAATGTCTAAGGACATGTTACACACAATAATCAATCAAAATAATATCACCATTATGTCGACCAAACTCACTTAGACCCCTTTCTTCTTTTAGGCCTTCTTAGAGACCTAATGCATTAGGTCTACCCTCTTCACGGAACAACTTGAACCAATATGGACTTAATGGACATAAAAAATGAAATAAAAGATTTAAAAAAATTATATATAAACCTCAAATAACCTAATCCATGCTTAATAAGTCATAAATCCTTCGCTCACACCTTCAAAGCACCATTAGGCCTTATAGACCTATTAGGCCTAATTACCCCAAAAACATAGTCTTCAAAGATGAAGTTCAAAACACCTGTAAAAACACATTATAGGAATAATAAAAATATTAATGGATAATTAATGAACTTATGGTAATAATAAAACTCATTATACTCTATCACTTAGGCTCCAAAGACTCAAAAACACCTCTATAAAAAACTCACTCTGAATAGCCAAAAAGATCCAAAACCCAATCATGGTCATTTGATCACCAACCTATGTACATGAAAATTAATGTAATATATATGAATTTATAACATCTAATTTCATATATATAACATAATCATAATATTTTTACACTTCCAAAATGGTCACAATAACTTAGGAACATCACTCTTACTAGCATACAAATAACTGCCAAAGACCCTGAAAACATAGTCCTAATGAATGATGTTTTCAAATCATATAAGGATACTTAAAATAATTATAATTCACATTAATATTTATTATGTGACATTTATAACATCCTAAAATAAATATATTACAATTTTAAGTTTCAACCATTGGTATTGAAGGCCAATTTGTTAAGCTTCTCTTTCACAGTTCTTACACAGTCAAACAAGCTATTTTGACTTCCATATTTTAACTTATTAAATTAACTATAAAAATTATTTAAATAATTTATAGGTCATATACATAAAAAAATACATAATTATCTTCAATATATACATTAAATCCTATCATAGAGTCTCAAACTCTTCACTCCATCTTGCATACCCAGAAATGCCATTCTACCTTGAAAACCAATCATGGTGAAATTTGTATTCTAACACCTGTGTAGACATAATAAATAAGTATTGATTAATTATTATTATCCTTATATATATTTATAACATCTAAAAACATAAATATATAGAGGTAAATTTTCAAATATGGAAATAGACCAATATTTGAACCTTATAACTTCACTATCTCATCTTCACTAGATAGGTCATATTGTGAATAACATGTTAAAAAATTTAAAAGACATAAAAAACATATAAATAAAATTTAAATGTGGTATAGGTCTTGAAAATCAACCACATGTAATTGGATCCATTCTTAATCCATGACAACTCATCCCTAATCTCATTCTCACTCCTGCCTGATTTTCTAATTGTCTTCTTCACTAGGCCTTTTTAGCGATAGGTTAACTTACATGAATAGTTTATCATATTTTAGATATATAAATTGATTATAAAAAACCATGAACATTAATTACAAGTTACAATCTTAAATCTCCATCCATTATGAAACTTTGACTCAGCCAACTCTACTTGATATACCAAATTTTTGAGAAAGAAGGGTTTTTCTATAGCTTCCACTCACTTATATGATGGACAAATTCAATTTCAAAAAATTGGTATAGTCCTATACATGTTCCAATAATAAAAATATGTCAAAAAAACCATTATTATCCATTTTAAACAAGATCTTCCATATCCAGTCACTATGAAGGTTTTAGTAGGGTTTTAGACCAGTTTCCATTCTTAACATTTATTCATAAAACTCTGCCCATGAAACAAACTAATAATGATTTAAAAAAATTTATAGGACCCTTTTACATATCTACCCAATATATCATCTACCCATGAAATATTCAAACATGTTAACAAGCATCAAAAAATCCTTCTCGAGTCTGCAACTCCTCATTCTAGCACTCGAGATACCTTAAATTCATTTTTTATGATTTTTATTTTAACTAAAGACCTAAAAATTCATGAAAAATCTTTAAAAAACATATAAAACCTAAATCCATTCTTAAATTATCTCACAAGCCTCCAAACTTTATCATGATACCTCATTCTACCACCTAGGGTCTTAAGACTAGGTCCATGAGAAGACCACTAAAGAAGAACATACCCCTTTGGCTCACTTTAAGAGTCATATGACTGAATCAAATCATTTCTCACATGATATAACACTTAATTTAATAACTTCAATCTCATACACATCCATATCACCACCATCGTGCTTCTACAAGCCATATCCATGCTTAAGAACAAGTCCATTCAAATAGACCTCCTAGGCACCATACCACTTTGAGACCTTCCTACCATTGTAGATGAACTCTAATACTCATTATCATGCCAAAACAACTTTATACACTCTCTCATTCCTTTACTGACACAATTCACCAAGCTTCACTATGCTTCATGCATACACCTTTTCATAAGGCTAGTCTAGGCTTCTCAAGACACCTAATACTCAAAAATTTGAACTCTAACAAGCTATATCTCAATTATATCAACCAATAACATTATTCAATATGGATTATCTAAATAAAAAACTATTCTCAATAGGATCATGATATATTTACACCACAACAATGTGCTAAGACCTCATATAAAACTCAAAGACTATTAGACTATGCTCAATGTCATCATGAACACTCACCATGCAACATCATAAGAAAATCTCTGGGACATCAATGATACTCAAAAAACTTTGAAATTAATGAAAACATTAATTCCTTAATCACAACAATAGGAACATACCTCAATAGTATGTCCCCTCATTATTATCATCTGAAATAACTACATAAACATACCATACATTTAAAAATAAAACATGATTTAATAGCATGATTTACTGATATATTTACCAAATTTAATACATCAAACACATAAATATATGGTACCTAGTTTCACTAGATCAAATACATGGTCAAAGTCATGATGTTAGCTCTATAAGTTGTAATGTTGGTAGAACCCAATAACTGTCAATTGGAACTAGAGGCCTACAACTCTATTCATCCACCCATTCTTGTGACTCACACTCATTCCAAACAAATTCAATGCATACAAAATAAAAGCAGATGTGCCTCATATAAAATATCCAAGAACCTACGTTTGAGTTACTAAATGAGTGTAACTCACTTGATCCTATTACTATCATACAATTTTCATAGATTGACAATTGTTCATCCTCCATCAACCATAAATATATACAAACAATAGTCTTTTGTTGAGCGTCATGGCCCATATTTTCATTACACCATTCAACTATTTTTTTTGCATATGTAAAATTAGTAACCTCTCCAAAATTCAACTAATCTCTTATAAGAAATATTTTGAAACATGATCCTACACCATTATGTTCCCATTTTCCATGGTTGGCTTTAGTGAAAATACAAATATGTTGTACACCAATGGTCATATGCATCCTTCTCAACCATTAGAACATTAGTGCATTATTAAATTGTAACCTATAGTTATCTGACCAAATATAATGTTGATTTAAAGTAATGTTTTTTTCACTCAACTTGTCATAAAATTTCCCAAAAAAACCTTACACATAATTATGAAGAATGTGTTCGATCATCATTGACATATAAGTGGTACTCCCTTAATATTTTTTTATCATTATTTGTACTTTCAGGTGAATGCATAAATGGTTTATGCACAAGAAGGGAAACTTATAATGAATTGTCATATTATGAATTAACATCTCTTTGTGGTTGTAATGTGTAATTCTTTACAAATTCAAATACTGAAACAATATTACTAAGAGGGAATGTGTCTTTACTTAACTTGAATTCTTCATCTAGTCATTGAGATATATGTGTGTGCCTTGTATACTCATATACAATTTCCTCCCTGAATTTGTCCATAGATTTAGAAATAGGTATTTGTTCTGTAACAATCTCACACATTTTATATTCCTTTCCATATTCTAATTTATATGTCACATGTTTATATTTACTAAAACAAATAAATTCTTGTCCAATTCCATGTGTACTTTCCTCATGGGTACAGTTTTTCAATTTTGACAATCAACCATAACTACTAAAAGTTCCATCCAGACATGCCCTATTATTAAAAAAATTATCCCTTTGGTCTTTCACAAAGAATGGGTGGAATAAATTCCCTTATTGTTTTTAGTGTGGATTCCACTCCACACTCATGCAAAATGTTGTAAGTATGCAAAGTACAATGAAAATGACAAAAAATATCATAATGCATTAAAAATTTAACATGTTGCCTATGACAACAAGTAGTGTGTGTGTGATTGATTTTCCATTTAAAAATATCTTTGAATAACAGAAATATATGGATATTTTTTAACAAATTTAGAGTAAAATTGTGTTTGAGTCATATCTAAGAAATATTTAGGATGTGGTTCATGATTATGGTAACCAACTCTAATTTTCACTACATCTCTAATATTAGGTGATACCCTTGTGTTATCTTTCCAAAATTATGCAAGTAAATATTTTAGGGAATTGGCTATAACCTTGTATTTCTATAGGAGTCTACCAAAGAATGCCCACAAATCATTATTACTGGCAACATCAAGTATTCTATGTCTCATAGTTGTTTTCATTAGTGTTTTTCTGTTTATGTGTAATGCTCAAATTGTTTGTCTAATCAATCATTTATTTTTAATTTGATAACTTACCAAAGAAGTTGTAATAATGTGTCAGGCATCGTTACCATCTTTGGTGTGTTTATTCACACCTAATTGATGGTATGCATTATGAAACTGATCCAAAACTTGAAAGCTTTGGTTGAAAGATAATTCAAGAAATAAGAACAACACAATTCAAATAATGCTATCTCTGAGAAGAGATGTTTTATTGATCAAATTTGCAGACCCAAACATATGCCTATCTCTGAGAAGAGATGTCTGATTTCCATTTTAGGTTACATCTTAATTTATACATGTTTTGAATGTGGGAAAAGGATGTGGAATGTCACCAATCTCGAGGGAGATCGAGTGGTTTGACTTCCACTATTTACAATAATATGAAATTCAAGGAATTACTATTTTTAGAAACTTACTATTTTTAGACTGCACTACTAAAATTGAAATCTGGAACAATTCCATTGGGTTTTTGAGGGTCAAAAACCATTGAGCAGAGATCCATCTATCTCACGATGTTCCCCTCATTATTATATTTCCAACGATTCAAATGATGAGTCAATTGGAGCTACAGTGCAAAAGTTATGGCTCCCAGAAGTTCTGTCATCAATTGGGGTGGACCCATCACCCGAATTGTCACCTAAATTGTTGCCCAGATTAGAAACTTTTCAACAATTGCCTTGTATACACCATCAATATTATATGTTCTTGGTCCTAGGATGTTCATTATAGCTCTCATCTTAAGCACTTTCATCAATGTAACAAACAATTGGCATCTTCGAGTTTTTAAAAAAATTTCAAAGTGCAAGTCCCAAATTCTTTCATATTTTCTTCTCATATGGTGCTTGGATATTTTTTTTAGGCATTGGTTTCAAAATGTTTTCATCAACTTTAATTAAATACATGGGCCTTATTTTCAAAATCCTAGGAGGTGTTCTTAGTTGTAAATTTTATTGATTTGATGTTTCCATATTATTTTCTTCATTACTAGTTTCTTCACTCGAGAACGTTCCCATATTATTTTATTAATTGTTACTTTCACCAATTGATGTTCCCATATTGTTTTATCAAATTTTAATTTCACCAATCAGTGTTTCTATGTAATTTACACCATCATGCATATTATCATCATCATCAAAATTTAAAAATATAAAATTTGAATGTAGACTTGCATTATAATTTTGTACACTATCAAAATTGACAATTATACTTTCAAAATTTGGTACACTGTCATTTTTCATTTCATCATTATTTGTGACATTCAATTCATTAAGGATAATATACTTACTTGCATGAAGTTTTTAAATTTGATGTCTTTGATTTTATCTTTGCACTTCTAATTACTCTCATGTTTTTTACTTTAAATTCTTCTTGATATTATGAAATCAATCACCCATGATTGCACAAAGTTGTCAAATTTTGATGGTGAGGACAAAAATTCAATTATAAAAAAATAGACCTGCTTGATGTGCAGAACCAAGTGGGGACAATGATCAAATTATTAAAAAATAGACATGTACTCTTTAGTCAACCATGAGTAGACAAAATTTTATAGTTTTGAGGGTGGGTACATAGATAAAACCATTAAAAAAAAACCTGTAGTGTGAAGAATAAAATAAAGTAGAGAATATAAGGAAAAAACTCTCGATGTGAAAAAAATATGTTGACCATACATGTTTTTTTATTTTTTTTAGTAGTAGAAAAACTGTGTATGTGGTAATACCATGTACATGATATTAGATGTATACAAAAACACCCCTAAAACTAAACCCTTAACACTAAAACCTTGATCTCTTAGACCTTATACACTCAATCCTAAACCCTAATCCCTAATTACTAAACCCTAGAAACCCTAAATCCTAAACCGTAAACTATTAAAACCTTAAATCATAAATCATAAACTCTTGAAAAACTAAACCATAAATTGTAAACTATTAAAAACCTAAACTAATCATTTTATCCCCACTTAACATTATTTACACTAAACATTAGGTTCAAAAGGATAAATTTCACCCAAATCACACCACCAATTTCCCCAAGTGAGTAATTCAATCAATTTATGATGAAATGGGGGATAATCAAACCCAAAAACACATTTTATGTTCATAAATAGGTTCAAACAACTCATATTATCCTCAAATGTCTTCACGGATGGACCCTAAACTCTAAACCTTAAACCCTAAGCCCTAAACCATAAACCCTAAAAGCTATACCCAAAATTTTAAAACCTAAGCCATAAGCCCTAAAACCTAAATACTATACGCTATACGTCAAACCTAAACCCTAACCCCTATAAATCCTAAACCATAAATCATAAATGCTTAAAACCCTAAAACAATCATTTGAAACCCAATTACCATAATTTAGACTAAGAATTAGGTTCATAGGGATAAATTTGACCCAAATCACACCACTAATTACCCCAATTGACTAATTTGCTCAATCTATGATGATATGAGGCCTAATAAAACCCAAAAACACATTTTGTGCTCACAAATAGCTTTAAATAACTCAAATTACCCTCAATTGCCTTCACTCTTAGATGATAAACCCTACACCATATACCATAAGTCCTAAACCCTAAACTTTAAACCCTATATCCTAAATTTTAAACCCCAAGCCATAATCCCTAAACCCTAAACACTATTTCCTAAACTTTATACTCTATTCCTTAAACCCTAATCTTTAAAACCCTAAACTATAAATTGTAAACTCTTAAAACCCTAAACTAATCATTTAATCCCTAATTACCAACATTTACACTATGAATTAGGTTCACAAGGATAAATTTGGCCCAAATCATACCATTAATTGCACCAATTGACTAAATCACTCAATCAGTGATGACATGGGGACTAATTTTACCTAAAAACACATTCTATGTTCATAAATAGGTTCAAGAAACTAAAATGATCCTTAATTACCTTTAGAGTTAGATTCTAAACCTTACACCCTATACTTTAAATCTCAAACCCTAAGCCCTAAACCATAAACACTAAACCCTATACCTTAAATTATAAACCCTAAGCCTTAAGCCCTAAATCCCAAGCTCTAATCTCTAAACCCTAAACTCTAAACCTTAAAATCTAATCCCTAATCCCTAAACCTTAGAAACTTGAATCCATAAATTGTAAACTCTTAAAACTATAAACCATACATTTTAGCCACAATTACCATTATTTAGACTAAGAATTAGGTTGACAGGGATAAATTTAGCCCAAATCACACCGTTAATTACCCCAATTGACTAATTAACTCAATTTGTGATGATATGGGGGCTAATCAAACCTAAAAACACAATTTATGCTAAAAAATAGGTTCAAATAACTTAAATTATCCTTAATTGCGTTCATGGTTAGACCTTAAGCCTAAACCCTATACTCTAAACATTAAACCCTAAGCCTTAAACCCTAAGACCTAAATATACCCTAAGCCCTAAGCCCTAAACCCTATACCTTAAACCTTAAACTCTAATCCTTAAAGCCTAAGCCCTAGAAATACTAAACCCTAAACCCTAAACTCTTAAAACCCTAAACCATTCATTTGATCCCCAATTACCATCATCTAGATTAAAAATTAGGTTCATAGGGATAGATTTGGCCCAAATTACACCACTAACTACCACAATAGATAAATTTGCTCAATTTATGATGACAGGGGATAATCAAACCCAAAAAAACATTATGTGCTCATAAATAGTTCAATCAACTCAAATTATACTCAATTACGTTCATCGTTAGACCCTAAATCCTACACCCTAAACCTTAAACTCTAAGCCCTAAACCATAACCCATAAACCCTATACCCTAAATTCTAAACCCTAAGCCCTAACCTGAAGCCTTGAGACCTAAACCCTAAACCCTAAACCTTAAACCCTAATACCTAAACTTGAAGTACTAAAAATCCTAAACCATAAATTGTAAACTTTAAAACCCTAAACGAAAAATTTAAGTTCCAACCATCATTTAGACTAAGAATTAGGTTCATAGGGATAATTTTGTCCTAAATCGCATCACTATTTTCCAAAATTGACTCATTGACTCAATTTATGATGGCATAGGGCCTAATTGAACCCAAAATCACATTTTGTGCTCACAAATAGGTTCAACTAACTCAAATTATCATCAATTGCCTTTGTGGTTGGACCCTAAATCCTACACCCTATACCCTAAACCTTAAACCCTAAGACCTAAACCATAAACCCTATACCCTAAATTCTAAACCCTAATCCCTGAATCTTAAGCCCTAATCCCTAATCTATAAACCATATACCCTAAACTTTAAACCTTGATCTTTAAACCCTAAGACCTAAAAACTCTAAACCATAAATCATATACTCTTAAAACCCTAAACCAATCATTTCATCCCCAACTACCATCATCTAGACTAAGAATTATTTTCATAGGGATAAATTTGGCCTAAATCACACCACTAACTACCCAAATTGACTAATTTTCTCAATCTATGATGACATGAGGGTTAATCAAACCCAAAAAAAAACACATTATGTGCTCACAAATAGGTTCAAGAAAATCAAATTATCCTAAATTAACTTCACATTTGGACCCTAAACCCTAAACCTTAAACCCTAAGCATTAAACCATTAACCCTATACCCTAAATTATAAACTCTAAACCCTAAAACTTAAACACTAATCCATAAACCCTAATCCATATAAACCAACCCTAAATTGTAAACTCTTAAAAACCTAAACCAATCATTTAACCCACAATTACCATCATTTAGACTAATAATTAGGTTCACATGGCTCAATTTGGTCCAAGTCACACCACTAACTACTCTAATTAACTAATTCACTCAATGTGTGATGACATGGGGGCTAATTGAACCTAAAAACACATTTTGTGGTCATAAACAAGTTCAAGAAACTCAAATTATCCTCAATTGTTTTCACAATTGGACCCTAAACCCTAAATTTTAAACCCTAAACTAATAGATTCAGTCTAAATTAACATCCTTGAGAGTAATAATTAGGTTCACATGGCTTAATTTGGCCCAAATCATATTAGTCATTTCCCTAATTAACTAATTAGCTCAATTTTTGATGATGTGGGAACCAATTGAGCCCAAAATAGCCTTATGTAGTCACAAATAAGTTAAAGGAGATCAATTTAGCCTAATTACTTTTTTTGTTAGACCTTATACCCTAAAACCTAAACCCTATATACCCTAATCCCTAATCCCTAAACACTAAACCCTAAACCCTAAATCATAAACCCTAAACCTTAAACCAATCAATTTAACCCAACTTAGCATCCTTTATAGTAATAATTATGTTTATTTAGGGATCAATTCAATGCAAATCATATTACTTATTATCCTAATTGATTGATTGGTTCAATTTATGATGATGTTGGGGTTAATTGTGCCCCAAATCACATTTTACATTAAAAAATAAGCTTAAATGGCTTAAATTGTACTCAATTGCCTTCATGATTGGACCCTAAACCCTATACCCTATAACTTAAACCCTAAACCCTAAATATTAAATTGTAAATTGTAAACCTTAAACCAATTGATTATCCCTAATTAACGTCCTTTAGAGTAATAATTAGGTTCATAGTGCTCAATTTAGCCCAAATCACATCACTCATTGGCCCAGTTGGTTAATTGAGTCATTATGTGATGATGTGGGGGATAATTGAGACCAACATCATATTCTATAGTTACAAATAGGTTCAAGGATCTTAAATTTTCCCTAATTATCTTTGTGATTGGACCTTATATACCCTAAAACATAAATCTTGTGCCCTAATCCCTAAACCCTAAACCATATATCATAAAGTCTTTAAACCCTAAACTAATCATTTTATCCCCAATAAAACAAAATTTAGACTAAGAAAATTGGGTTCACATGGATCAATTTGGCATGCATGTGAAATTGATGTAAATTATTTTATGGACATAATAATTCTATGCACATGGTAATTCTTCACGTTCGATAATTCCATGCACGTGGTAATTCTATACACATGGTAATTTCATGCACACAAAAATTCCATACATGTGGTAATTCTACGTATGCGGTTCTTATAATTCATATTTAAAACACATACCTGAAGGCTCAAGAATGGCTTGGATTCCCAAGCCTAAGACATAAACCTGCAAACACACATTTGAATGCATGTTTTTCATTAATAACAACAAAATGCAACTTTGGCCATGCTAAACACTATGAATTTTATCAATATTTTTCTTGGAAATATTACTACAACATTGAATACACTCTCCTTATATTTTATTACTTTAAAGTTGTTATCTATATTTATTTCTAAGTATGTCTTTTTTTAGCGGTATATGCCACAACTATACATGTTCATATTTGTTTATATATCTTTTCATTCATTTATTCAAACCAAAAAAAATTATATAATTTTAAACTAGACCTAATTTTATACACATTCAAAAAAAAATCTATTTTTTTAATATTATTTGAGGTAGTTTGGGGTCGTATGGTTGGTTATACATTATTAATCATATTTCAAGGTCTATTGACTTGTAAAATTAGTGAAAAATTAAATATTTATTAATTAATTTAAAAAAAAATGTAGGTTGCAAACTAAATGATCTTATCTAACTTTCCACCAAAAAATTTAAAAAAAAACTAAGCGATGCTCAAAAAATGATGGGCCGCATAAAAATCTATCTAGTTTATTTAAAAATAAAAATAAAAATACTACATCTTAAATTTTTTGATGTCTGACCTACTTATACTTGACCATTTCAAAAACAAAATAGTAGTTTAGAAACTAGACTCGAAGTTATACAATCATGTTCTTATGACATCTTCAAATTTTGAGTTTAGGTGTCTCAAATAATCTGTACAAGTGGAGGTTTCTTGTTTTTTCAGGAAAAAAACATGTCCACTTAAGACCCCCTTTTGCCTCCCCCCGCGCCTCCCCCCCCCCCTCCAATTCCATGTACTTACCATTGGACAAAATAAAAAATGAAAATCAAATAGGTTGTGAACAAATTCAAAGGTATAAGCCACATTACATGGTGTATATCCAAATGGCCACTGCATATTTCAATTCCAATGGCATCCAAACTAAAATACCACATGGTAACAAAGGCTAAAAACATATATAAGATACCACAATGACATAGTCTGATAAGGACTATTTTATTCATGGTGTCCACATTAGCTGCTTCGGATAATTTTTAAAAATTTCATAGCAACCGAAATATAAAACAATTCAAAAGTGATAGACATAGTGACACAGTGTCATCTATTTCATAAAGAGGCATGGAATAGATCTATTAGTTCCCAGAATTCAAATTTAAAGGACATGGCATGCCCATATGGATTTAATGTCATCATTAATGGGCCTACAAAAAACACAATGTGACTTAGTTCAAATTGAGTGAATCTATAAAGGATGTGTTTTGAGATTTTTGAAAATTTATAATGGAAATTTTTTGCTAAAAATAGAGAGGAATTCTATGTGCAAGCCTAAATAATGATTTTTTTGTTAAATCATCGAGAAATATTAGAAACTAGTAGGTCTAGGAGACAATATTTAGCTTAGAAAATTCAAGGATGTTCTAAGAATGTGGATGCTTTAAAAGTTCATATATTTCCCATTTCTCATTCAGATTAATGCAATGCAATTTCTTTGCACAAGTGATCACTTTCAAAATTTATTATCCTCTTCTATGAGAAGATTGAATTGTGTTGTGTTATTCTAATAATTTATTTGATTCAATTTTTATATTTTAAATATTGTGTATGGATGTGAATATGCTATTTTTTTAAATATTTCATTTAAAAATAATAATTCATATAGATTTACTGATAATAATTTATCCTAGGGGACTCACACTATATTTTTTTCAATTTAATTTTTTTACCTAGTGTAGACACTTAAAATCAGATACGTCATGTCAATTTTAATCCTTCCACTAATCCATGCTAAAATTGTTCCTGTTCACCCCCTTGGCCAACTAGTCATTTGTTCTACGATCCCATCCAATCCCAAAAAATTCACATCTTAACCTTTGATAATTAAGCCTAATATATCCCTAATGGAAAATTTCATCAAATACACATTTCCTATTTTCCATAATTCATTAAATCCTATTTTCCTCACATTCTCCTACTATCCAATTTTATAATCCAAAAAATATCCACTATTCTACAATATCCAATTTAATAATCCTAACTTCCCCCACATGTTTTCCACCATCCAAGATCCACACTACTAAATGAAATATTATTTTCATGAAAAATCATCCTTAATCATACATATTCCATCAAGATCGATGATCCACATAAATTCATAAAATCTATAAATTAAGTGCTTCCTCTTTGTTCAAAATAAGTCTTGATACACAAAGAAGTGCAATTAAAAAAAATCATAAATCAAGCATCCATTATCTTCATCATCCAATAAAAATCAGTTAGTTTACAATGGATTATGTTTTTGGTTCATCTATGCACATCCACCAAGACTTGAAACAACAATACGGGGACATCCACATTTGAATTCTAAGGAGGAGGAGAATCCAAAGGGAAGGTGTGTGTGTGTGTGTGTGTGTGTGTGTGTGTGTGTGTGTGTGTGTGTGTGTGTGTGTGTGTGTGTGTGTGTGTGTGTGTGTGTGTGTGTGTGTGTGTGTGTGTGTGTGTGTGTGTGTGTGTGTGTGTGTGTGTGTGTGTGTGTGTGTGTGTGTGTGTGTGTGTGTAAGTCTTGATACACAAAGAAGTGCAGTTAAAAAAAATCATGAATCAAGCATCCATTATCTTCATCATCCAATAAAAATCAGTTAGTTTACAATGGGTTATGTTTTTGGTTCATCTATGCACATCCACCAAGACTTGAAACAACAATACGGGGACATCCACATTTGAATTCTAAGGAGGAGGAGAATCCAAAGGGAAGGTGTGTGTGTGTGTTTCCTACATTGCATTTGTTTCTTTTTGTCTTGATCTTGCCCAATCCTAGGACATGCGTTGCCTGTAGGTTATATACATTTCAATTTGATTCTATATATATATTTCTACATTGCATTTGTTTCTTTTTGTCTTGATCTTGCCCAATCCTAGGACATGTGTTTAGCCTATAGGTTATATACATTTCAATTTGATTCTATACTAACACTTACTAATGTCTCTATAATCATGTGTTTCATTTAGCACACCTAGTGGGACTCACACCCCACAATTAGTGTAGAAGACATCTTACCATCCTAGCAATATTGTAACCTAAAATGGTGGAATCGTTGATATAAACAATTTATTTTCCCTGATAATATATTAAATCACCCTATGTTTTCGTATTTTTATGTGTTTATATGAAAATAATATAAATGTGAATGAAAGCATGTATTTTCTTGATAATCCATGAAATTTCTATTCGTTTCTTTATTTTTACATGTTTGAAAGAAAATGGGAGAAACATGCATGGAAAAATTGTTCAAGAGTACACAAATGAGTTCCAAAAATTGCAAACCAAAATTGGGACCTCTTTGTCACCGGAAGAAGCAAACTTCAAGTTTACAAGTGGGATACAATATAGTTTGAAGAAGCAAGTGTGGGGAAATCAAGCAAGTAGGCTCTTCTTCCAAGGCAACATATAAAGCCAATATAAGACAAGATAAGCCAAAGAGCCAAGGGAGCAACAACAAATTCAAGAAAGGTAAGAATCAATTTGTCCACATGCTTCAAGCTTTTGCAGAAATCCAAATAACCATTATGAGCATTGAGGAATTGATAGTCATACAAGAGAGATGTTGAAATCTCAATCTGTATCTCAATCCTCATGACAAAGATAAAGGCAAGCTAGTGATGGATGCCCAAGGGACAGTTGAATGGGAGATCGAGTGTAGTTTTGATGCAGACAAGTGTTCTTCTAAATAAAGAAAAAATAGTAGCAAAGAGGCAAGTCAAAAATCTGATTTTTTCAAGAAGAAAATAGTCCCCAAGCAAGGAAAGCTAGAATTGGAAGAAGGCAAATCAGCCTTGAGAATCTCAAGCACATAACATGCATGTAGGAAGAGATGGAGAGTATCTTTTACTTGAAGATCCAAACAAAAAACAAGAAAGAAGATGCACTTGTGGATCAGGAGCACAAAAGGATTTGGTTTCTTCACAAATTATCAATGAATTACAATTGGAGAGCAAGCCCCATCCATAGCCATATTCCTTGGGAAGAATAACAAGAGATTCAAGTGAGAATGTAAAATCGTAATGCACTTTAAAATTTGCAATTTCAGCTGATTTTATTAATGAAGACACATGTGATGTAGTTCTCATTGTGTGTAATGTCCCCTTAGGGACAGATTATACAATTTTGGAAATTCACAGTAAAACCCTAGCCAAACAATTATTTTTTGCTTTCTTCTTCAAACCCTAAAAATTAAAAGGACATATTTTTGAGGTGCCAAAATAGGGCACAAAAATATTATTTTATTCCTCAATAATTATAGAAAAATAGGAAATATTGCAATCAAATATTTCCACATAAAAATAGATTTTATGACAAATTTGGGGCTTGAAAAATTGTGATAAAATACCAAACTACTGTTTACTGCTATCATGCATTCAAATCAAGCTTGGGAAAGCCTCAAACCCACTCCCCACACTTAGAATGGGGGTTTCTAGCCTGACAGGTGCTGCATTTCCCTTCCTCAGTGTCCGCTAACCCTTATTGGGGGTTTTCTTCCACTCGCTCAGCTCCTTAACCTGTTCGCCACCCTTGGAAATTTTTGTACCTCGCTGTTGAAGCCAATGGTGTTCAAAAATCACCTCTAAACCGCTTAATTTATCCAATACAACCCCTAAGTTAGGGATGCTCAACTGATTAGTAAGGGTTTTCGTCCTTACTAGTTCTCCAATGAGGGTTTCCATCCTCAAAGGTTTGAAGCTCCGCATTTAGTGCTAAAACTTCTGCTCTTAATTATTTCAAATCAAATTCTCCATGTCTTTGTCAATGATTTTTTCTTTCTTTTATATACTTCCTCTTAAAAGTGGCACTCAACTTGGAGGGAGGGTTAGTGTAGTTTAAAAGAGATTGTACCTTTTTCTCATTAAGGGTTAAGTTAACCCATGCTCAACAAGTCACTTTTCAGTCATAATTAGAAAAGATATATCAAAAAGTATATTTTAGAACTTAAAAATAGAACCAAAGTTTCCCCTTTGATTTTAACTTCCCTTCGTTGATGGGAAATGTTTAAGAATTCAGCCAAGGATCTTTTCCTATTCTATGTCTAATAGGAGGACATGACATGATGTTTGTGGAGTGTTTCTTGGCCAACTCTACTTGTGGTAGAGGGATTCTCTCAAGATGAAAAAATAGCACAAATACATATTTGTGAAAGATGGCCAAACATACAATATTAATCCATCCAAGAGTAAGAACCTGATTAATGCAAGCAAGAAGTTTGTTCTTCTCTTGTTGAGGGAGAGGAAGGATGAAGAGAGAGAGTCTCCATGGACATTGACACCAAAAATGCTTGTTGTTGCAAGAAGCAAAGGTTGCAGCTAGGGGGGGGGGGGTTAGGGGGTGCGATTCTAGAAGCATTTAAGGAAATGTTCCAAGATCCAAAGGGTATCCCACCCAAGTGTGAAGTGGAGCATGAGATACAACTCCAATCTGAAGCTTCGTTGGCCAACATTGGTTATACCAACGATCCATACTTCAAGCAGATGGGGTAATTAAACAATTGTTTGACTTGTTGGAACAAGGAGCAATCCGACCTAGTACCTCACCATGTGGTTCATCAATTGTTTTGGTGCCAAAGAAAGATGGAACATGACATATGTGTGTTGGTCACTTTAGAGCCCTCAATAAAATAATGATAAAAAAAATAGGTACCCTTGTCCAAGAGTAGATTATTTGATTGGTCAATTTCAGCAGGCTAAATACTTTTCTAAGTTGGATTTGAAATTAGGTTATTGGAAAATCAGAGTTAAGGAGGAGAATACTTGGAAATCAGCCTATTAAACAATGCAAGGGTTGTATGAGTGGTTGGTGCTTCAATTTGGGCAATGCAATGCAATGGAAACCTTCACGAGGGTAATGAGTGATGTCTTATGCCCTTATATTGATTCATTTGTGTTTCTTAACCTTGATGAAATTCTTGTGTTTAGTGCTTCATGAGAGGAACACATGGGCCATCTACAACAAGTGTTGAAAACATTGAAGGAAAATTAGTTTTGCCTCTATTTAAAGAAGAGTGAGTCTGACAAGACAAATCTGGTCTACATGGGCTATATAGTGGGTGGTAGCAAGCTTAAGATAGATCCAAAAAATATTGAAGCCAGTGTGAGCTAGCTGAGACCCGATAATTTTCATGGAGCAAGGATTTTTTTTGGGACAACCCAACAATTGAGGAAGCTCATTCCATACTTTTCAAAAAATAGCCTTTCATCTTTACTCGTTGACTTCCTCAAGTAAAGTTTTGAAGTAGCGGTGAGATGAGGAACAATGTTCTTTTGATGAATATGCAACATAAGGCAACCTTTTGAAATTGGGGAATATGCCTCAAATTATGCCATGGGTGCTCTTCTCAAGCAAGGAGTTAAACCAATTTTACACCATTCTGAGTTGTTTCCTTCCAATGTTTAGAATTATTGATATGAAAAAGAATTATATGTAATTGTCCAAGCCATCAAAAGATGGAAGCAATACATCATGGGGAAAGACACAATGGTGCATTCTATTCACCAATTGCTTCAATATTTGTAAGCTCAATCAAAGACATAGCAAGAAAAAAACTATAATTGGATCGGATTCCTTCAACAATTTCAACTTATCTTCAAATATAGGTAGGGAAGCTTAAACAAAATCACATATATGCTCTCAAGACCTTTGCAATCGAAAATTTCAGCATTGGGCACCTTCATGAAGGTAGAAAGCATTGTTTGAGAATTATTATACTTCCATGTGTACTGTTGATCCTGAATTTGCAGGTGTGTGGCAGTGATTACATGAAGGGAAGAACAATGAGGAAGAACAAAAGAAGGGTTACATCATCAAGAGTAGGGTTTTGTACAAAGGGGATCAAGTATGCACACTAAAAGAGGGAAACTACGTACAATATTTGAAAGAAGTAGACTCTTCAATGGTAGCTATCACTTTGGCAAGAAGATAACATTGACTAACTTGATGAGGTATGTGTATTGTAAATCATATATAAGGATGTGCTCAAGCTCATTCATGATTGCTTTTTGTGCTCCAAACAGTGAGGAAGAACAAAAGAAGGGTTACATCATCAAGAATAGGGTTTTGTACAAAGGGGAGCAAGTATGTGCACTAAAAGAGGGAAACTACGTACGATATTTGAAAGAGCACACTCTTCAATGGTGGCTGTCACTTTGGCGAGAAGACGACATTGACCAACTTGAGGAGGTATGTGTATTGTAAATCATATGTACGGATGTGCTCAAGCTCATTCATGATTGCTTTTTGTGTTCCATAAGTAAAATGAGCACAAGGAAAGAGGGTATGTGCATTTATTTACCGGTTCCTTCAAGATCATGGGAGTGAATCTCCATGGATTTCATTGGTGGCCTCTCGAAAAAAAAAAAGGAGGTAAAGATTGTTTTTTTGTCTTAGTTGATAAATTCACAAAAAATTGCATTTTGATTCATTGCAACAAGACTGTTAATGTCCAAGGTGTTGTTAACAAGTTCTTCAAGCATGTGGGGAAACACTGGTTTTCCCAAGTCCATTGTTTCCATTCGAGACTCTAGATTCCTAAGTTTGTTTTGGAAGGATTTGTGGAAAATACTAGACAATTCATTGTGTAGGTCTACCTCCTTCCATCTGCAAAGTGATGGCCAAAAACAAGTGGTGAACATAACAATAGGTTGCTTGTTGAGAACATATCACCACAAGGATACCAAGAAATGGGATGAAAACATACCATATATTCGGCATTATGGGATGAAAACATACCATATATTTGTCATTCTCTCAAGATAGCGATTCGGTCCTCTTTGAATAGACGTCCATTTGAATCATGTTATGGATTTCTTCAATCCTCACCATTTTATTTGGCATGTGTGAAGCTAAACTTAGAAAAAGAGGTAGTAGAAAACAAAGATGAGACAAAGCCACCCGAAAGGAAAATACATTCCCAAATCCAAGAGCAACTAGAAAGAACTAAGTATTGCAATTCATAGAGGAGTCATGGAGATTAATTCCAGAAGGCAGTATTGTAATTCCACCAGGCAAGTGGGGGTTGTAGACCCATATTATGAAGCATCAAGCATCAATTCCTGAATCCTTAGAATAGAAGTCAAGTCCGAATTCATCAATTTATGCTTTTTTTTTTTTCCAGAGCATGTCAAGGGATCTAATTTCGAGAGAAAACCAAATACTGAACTGTGCAAATTACTTTTCTGAAGAGGGGAAGAGATTTTATGCCCGACATATCAGTTAGAGGGAGGTTGGTGTTTGTCATGATAGGTGACCACCCAAGATTGTGGTCATTAAAAGAGAAACTAGCTTGAAAATCATCACTGACCCACTTCAAATAAGGCTTCACTACTTCAAAATATTTCTAGATGCTCTTAGCCACAAAGATGACCCTTCTATCTTGACAGGGACAAAACTAATTGACTGTAAAATCCAATGTTTTTCCAACCATTCTTTCCATAAGGAACACCTGCAACAATGCACTATCTTAGGAGAATTTTCTAAGCACCATTCCCCTCAATTGCCCTTACAATCCACTTAGCACAAAGAGCAGTGCTTTGTCTTTAAATATCAATAATTCTCATTCCTCCTTTCTCACGAGGAAGGCAAAAAGTGTCCTAAGCTACTCTGTGGAAACCTCGAGTTTGCTTATCATTTGCTTGCTGTGCTAATTTCAAAACAGTAAAAATTATGCCAAGAGTTTGGGGTTTTCTCAGCTGTAGGTGGATCATAGTATTAAAACTCGCAAGTACTTGCTGAGTAACGCAAAAAATCTCAAGTCAAAACCCCTATCGAGTAACTCGTCAGCGGTGTTTCAGTACAGACTCTTGTAAAAACTTGTGAGTTTTCTGTAGAAACTTGTCAATCAGCAGATTTTTTTTTTTTTTTTTTTTTCAATTTCGATTTTATAAATTTTGGCCTAAAACTAATGGAAATTAATGCATTCTATAAATTAATTTATATGATTTTTAATAGTATTTTGTAATTTATTTAAGTTTATCTTATGGATTTATATTTTTTAATTTACTGATCATTTTGCCGAGTGGTGAGTCTGAGTCAAAATTTTGGGCTGCTGAGTTTTTTCTGAATCCAAGTTTTTAATCTATGAGGTAGATGACATCAATGGCTGGAAAGTCACAGGAGCATTGTGTAATCCAAAAGGCATCACCTTGAATTATTAGTGTCCCCAATTAGTCTGAAAGGCTGTCTTCTCCTAGTCTTGGAGTTGAATTGGGATTTTGGTAGTACTTGAATCTGAGATCAATATTGGAAAAAAACTGAGCCGTGTGTAGCTCGTGCAACATATCATCAACCATGGGAATTGGAATTTCGTTACAAATTTGATCTGATTGAGAGATCAGTAATCAATAAAAAGCTGATATGCCACATATTTCTTCCTGGCATAAGGGCTTACTAGGAATAATGATTCCTGTCTCTAACAGTTCCTACAACAGTCTCACAATTTCTATTTTTCAGAAGTACTCGTACTTGTAGGGGCGAACTACTATAGGACCCTTTGATAAGTCAAGCTCAATGCTATGCCCCAGTCCTATATGTAGAGGAAGGCTCTCTGGTAACTCTTGGAAGATTGCCCGCTGCTTTTGAAGCAACTTTGAAATCCTTGGGATTCTTCTAATCAGAGGGCTTTGCATCTATACAACATATATGAGCCATGAAACCAAAATGCCCTTAGTTATTTATCTTAGTTGTTTTGTCTTAATCTCCTTTGAGAGTAAGGATTTGACGGTATACTTGTGATCCCCTTGATTGAATGAGAGGAGCCTCTCTTGATGGTTGGAATAATTTTTGAGTGAGGACAAGCATTGAAAACCCAAAACAACATCTTTTCCTCTATCATCCACAACCAGTGTTCCACAGGGACGCGTCCCCCCCACTTTACCCCCAGATTCTCACGTTTTTGGGATGGAGACGCCCCTAGGACGTGGGGACGTCCCCCTACTGCACCTCCACCACCGTCAAGATCCGCTGCCACGAACCACTGCTTGAGCATGTGGAGTCCAGCACTTCTAGTAAGTTTCTTACATAAAAGTGGTAAAGGAGCCTATGGAGTCCAGAAATTCAATACTTATTTCGTATACATCTTTTTAGAACTAATTTTTCAAATACTATATGTATTTGCACCATTCTCCGCCGCCCCCTACCGCTGTTCCCCCGTTGTCCCCAAACTTAAGCCCCCTTTCTCCCTGTCACCTCGTCAGAAATGCCGTGGAACTATGTCCACAACATAAAAGTTTTTCTGGAGAGTATAATTAGACATTATACGTTCAAAATTGTACACCACTTCCAGACATTGAATAAATCGTGATGGCTTGAAGCTCATGTCAGGAAAAGCTGTCAGATGTGTTAAGACAGGGAGACTCATTCCACAGAATTGCTTCTTGTCCAAAATGTTGAGTGTGCTACCAAGGTCTACCGTAACCAAAACCCAACTTTTTTGATATGGCCAACAAATTTGAAGGTGTCAAAGCAGTCCAACTCTATTATTGCAATAAGAAATACCGATGGTTCCCTTGTTTCTGTTGTAGCTGTGGTTTGGTTTTGTAGCTCACATTCATCCTCAAGTTTTCCACGGGTGTCATCATTATTAGGTTCGAACTCGGACACACATCCTCAGCCATGTAATATTTTTAGGACTATAGACATGGCCCTTACTCTAGGTTTGGAAACACTTGTGACAAGGATTTATAGCTGACAGTTTAGGGGTCAAGATTGATTGATAGCCGAGATTTTTAAATTTTGAGGACGCAAAATACAAAATCATCTTCCTAATAGCTACTACATGGATCTTTGCCTTCCTAACAATATAAATAGATTTTTCTAGATTTTCTGGTTCAATCATACTTTTCTCAGCTCAAATTTCTGGCCACATGTTGTCAATATGGATAATGAGCACATTGTCTTTTGGAAGTTTGGTCTTTGATTTTAAAACTTGGAATTTCTGTGTATTCTGCAGTGTCATGTCTTTTAGGAACAGGGGCACGAGTTGGACATGGTATGATTTATCCTAGTTTCGGTCTACACTTTGAGGCAATGCATCAAAGAATTGATTAAAGCTCCCTTTAGGGTTTCAAGAGAGCCATGTGTCTACCCAGGTATGGGCTGTTCCATCTAGGTGCTGCAAGCCAACTTTTAGCTTCTCCTTGGGGTCATTAATGCGCTACACCTTGAAGGCAAGCTGGACCTTTCTTAGCCATGTGTACCTCAACATCTTTCATACAATTGTGTTATGGGATCTTCATTCAGAGATTAAAAGAAGGGCAAGGCGTAGGATCGGAATCTTTATAAGGATTTACATCCTCATCTAATCTAAAAAATGTGTATTCCTATGGATCATCGATGTTGGATTTGAGTGCTTTTCCCCTTTTCCCCGAGATTTTATCTCTCTTCTGATTTTGGTTGTAAATTTTGCAAATAATCTCTTCAGTTCTTCCTTGGTCATAGACTTTGACTGGTTTCTTGGATAATCTCCCCTCAGTGGCAAAAATCGAGTGGCTCTGATGAGGATCACAACATTTTTATGTGAATGGAAAAGTGAACTCCAAAATACGGCTTGAAATAAATGTTGAAATATAAAATAACGGGGTCACCTGCACATCCAAGATGGATTTATCCCTACAAATCTGGCTGAAAACACATAAAAGGTCACAAACGATGGCTATCTGTATTAAATTGATATCAAATGAAGAAAGAGACATCGCTTAGGTTTTTCCTTCAGTTTAAACTCAAGTGGGAAGAAAATCCTAATTACATTGACATAATCTCTCGCTAATTAAAACATAAAATCGACATAATCTTTCACCAATCTAAACATAACATAACATAATATTATCCTCCTAACCAATACATCGACCATGGGCTTAACTTTTAAGGACAAAATAGGCTATAACATACCTCAGTACTATGTTGTGCCTAGGTACACAACACATTGCTTCTCGGGTCTAATTCTTTACGCCAGCTGCCACTTCTAGTTCTTGAGCATCCTCAGTAAGGATGCCAACTGGTCTTATAGGGTGATAAATCTAGGCAGGAATTAAGATCTTTTATTATAATGAGACATGGCATCATTTTTCAAGACCCCAACCATTTCTTTATGCGATGTAAAAATGACTAATAGTTATGATTTATGATTTTCGATTGCATATGGGATGTCTATGCGGTTAGCGTCAACTTACACCCATTGTCGTCCAATCATATATAATCATTGCTTGGTTATCTATTGAGGGATCTATCTTGTCTTCTCTTCATATTGTACTGGGGTGACTTTTGTAGATATTTTAAATTATGGATATTCATAATAACTATAATGCCATTTCCAACGATACGTTTGGTCTCATGATGTGTTTCATACATATTGCATATCATTTTTAGTTTTTCTTTTTGATGTTTTACTAAACAAGATGTAATCAATGTTATTGGTTCGTAGTTTTTGAGTTGTATTGGGCAACAAGATGTAATCAACGTTATCGGTTCGTAGCTTTTGGGTTGTATTGGACACCTAGGTTCGAACTGGGTTGGGTTTGTTGTCCCAACGCTCAGGATTTGTCCCTAGGCACTCGAGTGCAATTTGGGTTCTTCTGGGATGAATCTTGGGCGATGGGACAGAGAACCAGCAGTTAAAAACACATTTTTTCATTTGTGTTTCCATTTTTAGTGGCTCGGCTATGAACCCTTAAAAGAAAATATCTGAAAGAAGAAAGAAAATAACCTAACTTGAAGCGTTAATTGAGGATTTGGAAGACACTGGCTAAGGCCAGTCAATTGATTTTCAGAACAGATGGCCAAGTTGCAATGGAATATGTAATTCAATCCACATCCATCAATGGCATTCAATCAGGGAATCATAAGCTAGATGTTGACAACGTTCATTGTCTTGACTCTTCATATATAAGATGTGGCATTTCAAAGCTAATCTATCAACTGAAATTACTTTGATTTAATTGGGCACGCTAGGGATTACATGTGGATTAGTAATGTATAAATCATAAAGTTCAAACAATTATACAAACACCTAGCCCCTGTACCTTCTAAGGGTTCACCGCTGAGTTACTAAAAATTATGAGTCATTATTAGTGACTTTAAGTTAACATTTAAGTTTTAAGACTTTTAAGTTTGATGTATTTAATTACAGCCACAAGATAATATCATAATTATTGATGTTTAATATTTATCATGACATTTGACATTCAGTTAGTATTTACTATTTTTGGTGTTTTGTGATTATTTTCATATTTTGATTTTCATATCAATATGCATACTATATGGTTAATGGCAATGTAGTATTTACTATTTTTGGTGTTTTGTGATTATTTTCATATTTTGATTTTCATATCAATATGCATACTATATGGTTAATGACAATGTCACTAATTTCCTATTTAATAAGCTATAATTTCTATATTTTTTAGTTTTTTATATATTTTTTATATGGATGAACCGAATAACAAATTCAAGGGAAAAAAAATCATCGTACCGACAAACCAGGGTCTTTAAACCCGCCCCAGAACCAAAAACGAACCAGTAACATTGGATGTAATTAATAGATGTTAAAAGATTGACCTCCAAACTGAAAGAACTCTGCTTGTCAATAACTAACAGATCAAGATCTTTATTCTACTCATTCAAGTTTTTGGTACAAAATCAATCTAGTGCATAAAAATATGATCACTAGAAACTTTATATGGCTATTTCATGAATTGCTTCCATAGTTTTTCCAAGATTTAATGGAAATAAATTTTCAGGGAATAATGTCTGTATCAACATTTAAATGTCATGCGTGCTTTTCTTGCAAAACTTATCCATTGAAAAGTGTTTTATTCATTGGATGTTCCAGGCTTCCGCATTATTACTTTTGCCTCTGTTTGGAATGTTTATGCTCTACTCATTCATCTTTGGGTAAGTCGGTATATGCCTAAAATGTATGCCTCTTAGCATCAAGATTCAAACAAGCTTCTCCAAAATGCACCTATCTTTGAGTTCATTTTGTAATGATACGATGGTGCAGCGTGAGTAAGAAAACTGCTAAACCTGCTCGAAGTAGCCACACTCGCAACACAAAAAGAAAATCTACTCGTAGCCGTGCCAACAAGCAAAGTTGAAGAGTGAAAATGAGTGACATTTTTGTATAGTTCTAAAGGCATTTGGGTATATGGAGGACTGAAGCATATATTCATGAGAGATTAAAAAATCTTCTTTGCAGGGGCTATGAGAATGATTTTACTTTGCATTTTTAATGCTTTGCTTTTGAAGTCAGGCTTGAATTTACTTGTATATGTTCTTGGATGCATTCTATTGATGAAGATAACTAGTTTTTTTGCAATGTAATTTGGCTGTTATTGAATGGTATTGAATCACGTCTACTGACTTTGTTGATGTTTTGTAGTCTTAAATTGTATTACCTTGTTGTATATAGTTTCATTTGTGGCTTCTTGTGATTGTTGAAATGTCTAAATTGAACATGGAATGGACCAAGGTAGGTCATGGTTTGAATTTTAATCCTCGTTCAATTAGTTAAATCATATTTTTCAGGAAAAAGTTTTAATAGAAAACGGAAAACCAAGGATTTTCAGTTTAAATTGGGCAACATAATGTTTATAGCAAAAGAGGACTAGTTAGTCCCCAGTTAGAACATTTTTTTATGAATAATTTTAAATGCATGCACTATTGTTGAAAAGTTGATCAATCAAATCTCTTGTGCTTTCAAGTTAAAGTTACCAATGCCTTGATCTATCTTATGAATAAGAACTAGACTTTGTATACTCTCAAGATTCTTGAAACTATTGTCGAAAAGTTGATCAATTAGATCCCCTAAGCTTTCAAGATAAAGTTACCAACGATTTATTCTAACTTATGAATGAGAATTGAAGTCTATATACTCTTAAGATACTTAACATTTCTAACAACTCAGAAATGTACTTAGTTTGAGCAATTAAAATACTTTTATCTTTTCGAGTTACCTCTATGCCTGAGTAGTAGTGAGGAAGACCAAGATTTGTCATTTCAAACCCTTTTTTTAGTTCCTTCCTCACAACCATTGTGTTTGTCATCATTCCTTATAACAAAGAAGTCATCGACATAGAGGACAAGAGTCACCAATTTGTTTCCCTACTCTTTACTTTACAAAGTATCATTTGATTCATTGTGCACAAAACCATTTTTTTTGCAAGTAAGAATCATTTTTTTAATACCAAGCTCTTGGTGTTTGTTTGAGCTCATACAATGCTTTGACTAATCGATACACCTAATGGTTGGCATCGACAATCTCAAAACCTTGTACTCTAACATCCACTTGATGTATTTTCTACCTATTTTGTACTATAGATGCAAGACGAATAGTATGCCACTTGGCAATGGGAATAAATATTTCCTCATAAATGATACTTTCTTGTTGTGCATAACCTTTTGTAACAAATCATGATGTATGTTTATCAATGGAACCATAAAATTTGTACTTAACTATGTAAACCCACTTGCATCCAATGGGTTGAATATGCGAAGCACGATCAATGAGAACCCAAGTAATTATTGTTCAAGCTAACATAATATTCAACCTACATAGCATTTTGCCTAACTTTTTCCAAAGATGTTTCTTCAAAAGTAGATCATTTGGTTAAGGAAGTAGCAATCATTGCATAATTTCCCAGTTTGCGATAACTTATGGGCCCTATTTTATTAACATCCTCTGTGTTCAAGTCAGAAAAAAGTACTATGAGCCTACTTAGGATAATTCTATAAACTATCAAGATTAGGAACACTAGAAGCATCTACATGTCAATCAATATGTGTACCACTCTGATTATTTGTTTGTGGAGAAGAAGAACTCGCTGGGGGACTTAAAAAAAAATCATTATTTTCTAAGTATCATTACCCAAAGAATCATAAGATGATGTATTAGCAACCTATGAAATAGAAGTGACTTGTTCCATTGATCATCTCTTTAGTAATTTCATGCTTTTGTATGTTTCTCTCCAACTTATGAAACTACGAGCCAAGTTTTAGAGTGTTCATGGTCCTAAACATAAAAAATAACATCTCCATGAATCACCAATTTCTTTCTACCATGTGCAAGCAATTGATGCCTCTTTTTGTCATCAAAATACCCAAGAAAGATGTATTTTCTGCTTCTAGGTTCTAACTTAGTTATACATTCTACATGAACTTGAACATAATAAGTGCATCCAAAAATTCTTGTTTTACCTTGGGCTTAAATCCATTCCATGCCTCATAAGGTGTTTTTTCCAAAAAAGCAACTACAAGGGACCTACTCCTCAAATACAAAGCAATAACACCTACTTCAGCCCAAAATTTGTTATCCAATTGCTTATAGTACAACATATCCCCTATTGTACCTTCTGAAGTCTTGTTCATCTTATCAAAAACTCCATTTTGTAGTGGAGTATAGGAAGTAGGGTATTGCCATTTGATTCCATGTTTCTGACAATAATCTTGAAACTTGTTTGAGATATACGCATCTCCATTATCTGTCCTAAATGAGGCCAATTTGAAATTTGTTTGTTTTTCAATAAAGTGTAAGAACTAAACAAACTTAATGATTTTTTAAATTTGTTTTTACAGAAATAAATCCATGTCATCTAGTTGTACCCAGAATATGAATTCATGAATTTTTTAAAATTTTGGTTCCCACTTGAAGAAACTAGAAGTTTGGCACTAGATCAATGGGGCCTCATAGGCATACCAAATATTCTACTCGTTTCACTTGAAGAAATTTTATTTTGGAGAAACTAGAGAAATCAAGTACCATTCACACCTCAAGTGCGTAATAAGTGCAATTATTCCATTTTGTCATTTCTTTCATATTTGACCTCCATTTTGGTTCTCATTTGATGTGTTTAAAAGATATTTTCCTAAGGATAATCTTTGTTTCAGATCTGAGAGTCCCAAACTTCATAGGTTTTTCATACTGATGATTTGGTATTTTGGAACCTAATATGAACAAATGGTGAACTAGGTGAAAATTCTCCAGTTTGTCATATCTTTCACATCTAGATGCTATTTTGGTTCTTGTTCGGTGTATTGGAAAAATGTTGTCTCAAGGACCATCTTTGTTTCAGATGTCAAAGTCTCAAACTTCATAGATTTTTCATATCAAAGATCTAGAACTTTGGAGCCCAATAGATACAAAGGGTGACCTAGGGGATTTTTTTTTGTTTTGTCATATTTTCACATCTAGACTTTATTTTGGTTTTCGTTTGATGCATTGAAAAGATATTATCATAAGGATTATCTTTGTTTCAGATCTCAAAGTCCCAAACTTCATAATTTTTTCATCCTTGAAGATCTGGAACTTTGGAGCCTAATAAGAAGAAAGGGCAAACCAAATGCAAATTCTCCATATTTTCATATCTTCCACATCTGGACTCTGTTTTAGTTCTCGTTTGATTCATTGGAAATATGGTCTTAAGGATCATCTTTGCTTAAGATATCACAGGCCCAAACTTTATAGATTTTGCACACTAGAGATCTAAAACTTTGAAGGTGTTTCGGTCCAACCTTGTAGACATGTGAGACGCGCAGGCATGATAGGTACACTAGGTGCATTAGGTATATTGGGTGCACCAAAATGCAAAGATTTTTGTTTTCAAGCTCTTGTTTTTACCATATCTTTTGCATTTGGACTTTGTTTTGGCTCTCGTTTTTAGATTCTTGCTTGGCCATATCTTTTACATTTGAACTCTATTTTAGCTCCCATTTGAAGCTTGGAAAAGGTCTTGATTCAATGATGTGAAATATTTGATCCATAGAGACTTTTGATGGGTTCAATTCTCAATTTTTTTTGTAAATATCTTTTTGTATAACTCAATTGCATATTTTAGTGTGAACATACTATTTCTAGACTCGATCAACCAATGGATAAGGTTTAGTGTGTCCGCTTAGTGTTTTTATTTAAGTCACTTTATTAAAAAGTGAAATATAAATGTAAAATAGAAACAAACAAAAATGAGAATACAAAAGATCAAAATCAGAAAATGAAAGGTCATTTCATCCTCATATATGTTATAAATAGGAGATATAACAATTGTAAAAGAGTTATTCTTTCTTTCAAGCTCTTGGGGAGGAGTTGATTGCAACTTTGTGTGTGAGCTATGTAATGTTTTGAATTTGAGCAATGGAATGCAAAAAAACAAGTGATATTATTTTTTGGCTTTGTGGGTTTTAATGTTATTGGTTTGTAAATTTTGTATTTATATTTGTAGATAGAGAATCCATTAAAATTTTGCACTTTTTTGGGTTGTGTGTAATTCATGGCGTTTCTAAACTTTGTGTTGTAAACCTCATGTATGGGATTTGTACCAAGTGTATCCAATTCAAGTTTTGAAGAGACTTTGTACTTACAGGGAAGCATTTCTTTTCTATTATATCTGTTGATCTTATATCTATTTTTGTGTGAGGAATAATTTCTAGCTCTTTTATTTGGTTCCAAGTTATTTTGATGGTTCTCTACATTCATTTTATCATGGGTTTCTCAACCTTCACCTCCATCCTCATTCTTTCTCCTTTCACCATTCCTTAAAATTTTTTCCTTGTGATTTCTGGTAAGAAGTACACAAAAAGAAAAAAAATACACATGTTATAAGGGTGCTACCCCCTCTCAAATGCAAATAAAAATTGCAATAGTGATTTCTCCTATTGTTGGCAAATTTGTGTTGCTTTTCATTGGGAGAGTCATAAAATCAAGAATTACAAAAATCATCTAAATTTCTACCAACACATCCTCAAATAGTTATTAATGAGTAATACATATTATTGACACCCTCCAATCGATAGCTTTTTGATATCATAAAGGCTCCTGCGAACCAATTGCAAACATTTGTTGGCTTGGAAAGTAGACTCCTTAGGTAACTTTTTCCTTTATTTTTTGCCCAAAACATGACAAACACAAAACACACTCTCCCTTGAAAGTGGGCAAACCATAAAACATATTATGCTTGTACCATTCTATTGAAGAATACACATTAAGATGTCTATACTATAAATGTCACATTCATTACGAGGATATTGAACCTATTTTAACAAGTGCCACCAATTCTTGTGAGGGAGAAGCACTGTACAATGCATTCTTACAAACTTTCTATCCTTATACCATGTATAGATAGTTTTGTACCCATCCTTGATTAAATTGATGTAGACAAGCTCATTCTCTAACACAATTTGACACCCTTTCTTTTGAATGGTGACTAAAGAAAGGAGATGTTTCTTCAATGTAGGCACAAGTTAAACCTCTATACTAAATTACATAGAACCATCAAGGAGCAAAATTCTAGTAGATCCAACACCTCAAGGAATATGCATAAATTTAACTATCAAGGTAACAAGTGCTAAAGATGCTTCTTTGTAATGCCAAAATAAGGCTCATTTGTAAGCCATATGTTTTGTGGCACTTGTAGCTATGAGCCAACCATCAACGAACTCATCCCTATCCTTAGACTCTGTGATGCAGTCATGGTTAGGGGTCTAAATTAACAGACACCTTAAATCACATATTCTTTAGATTACATAGAGACATGATTAAATAATAATGCAACTAAATAGCTTAGATTTCTATTGATTCCAGGCCCAAAAATTTATGATGACACCCACAATGACAACACAACAATCTCAAATGAGATGTGTTACAAAATCATATCCTTAGATCTTTGGTTGCTAATTCATAGTCTTTGCAAATTTAGCTATATCTTAGAATAGTCATTTATGATCTATCCTGCAACACTCCCTCCTAAAAGTCTCTATGCATAAGTGTAGGGGCATGATTATAAATATCCAAGACCCACCTACTTATATTAAATGCTTAAAAACACACTAATAATATTAAATGTTAACATAGCATTGAGGATAATACATCACAATAAGGATAATACGTCACAATAGAGCATATTACTTAGTAACACAACTTGATACATTATAGCATATCATAAGTAACATTTTATCACCTTTTCCTATCCTAATACAATCTATCCAAAAATCAATGGTCAGATAGATGAGAATTAGACCTTTATGCCATTCGTTATATCACCAAAACCAAAAATGTCTCCATAAGCAATGTGGTTCAATTGATAGATATAATAACCTCAAACAAATATGTTGGCTTACTGAAAACTTCATATATGTCATGAATCTTTCTGTACATTACCACATGATTCCTAATGGAAATGGAATGTGTGGTAATGCTATCCCAATTTTGAAAGTTTTTAATTAACTATATTGATGTTAAACAAGCTCACAAAGTTAATCCCATGATAAAATCTTATTAGAAGTTAACGTAGTGCTTGTGCAATGAAGATATAACTCCTTGAATACCTTTGTAACACATCAACTCTTTTACTTATTTGGAAAATAACTAGACTATGTGATGACTCCATTGAGTGTTCTGATGCTCTAGCAGATATTGTAAACCTTTAGAAATGCCTCACAAATCTATGCACTATTCCACTTAATCAAAAGACTTGAAAAACTTTTTTTTGCAAAGCTTCATAAGTTTATTCAAACTAAGACAACAATTGTGTCCATCAAAACACTTCACAAAACTTAAAAACAAAACTATCCACAAAACTAGACTTAACTATCTTTCCTAATCTAACATATTTTTGGTTGATGCAGGGTTACATGTGAACCCATATGCTCCTCAATCATACACCCTAGGTAATTAAAATAAACATGAGATTTTTCTCATGTGCCTTTTGTTGATGATTTCCTATACTTTGTAGCTTTTGATGCACTTATCAATGTTGCATCTTCAATGTCTCGACCCTTTCACTTGACTAGATATTTTGTACTCTCTATTACACATCCTTTTGCTAATTATTGTGTCAATCACTTGTTCCACCTCTTTGTGCTTCTTTTTTGGCATCTACACTCTCCAACCTCTCTCTCTAGAGTTTAAATTTGAATTTGAATATGTACTTTCGCTATTATGCATTTCATGATAAGGATACAAATATGAGACATTGAAAATAGGTGAAATGTCAATTCCTTCAACTCAATTTCATAATATTTTTTTTCAAACTTCCATAGCACTCTACACAGTTCAATCTTCTTCCACTCCAAATTATTATATGTTCCTTTTGGAAACCTCTCTTTCTTTGAGTGTGCTAAGACCAAATGCCCAACTTGATACTCTACTTCTATTTTCTTCATATTTGTGCATTTATTATACTTTGTACTCATATTCAATTGTTCACATACTTGATTAGGCATATCTCTCATATGTTGGGTAAAATCCTATGTTTGTGCTTTTTCTATGATCACTGCTATTATTAAATAACTCTACAACTCCTCTTGGAATTAACCTACACACAATTTGAAATGGAGTCTTTTTTGTTCTCCTTTTAACTTAATTGTTATAGGTGAGCTCAACTTGCACCATAATATTATCCCATGTTCCTGGCTTACCTTTAATTAAACATCACAACAAATTACCCAAAATCCTATTGGCTACTTCCATTTGCCCATTTGTGTTAGGACGATATGTTGAACTGCATTGCAACTTGGCATTCACATTTTTTCAATGTCTTCCAAAAATGTCCTACAAATTTTACATCTTTGTTTGATACTCTACTACACCATGCAACCTTACAATCTCCCTAAAAAATAAGTTGGCAATGCTTATTGCATGATTATATTTCTCTTTATGTCACAAAATGTGTCATATTTGAAAATTTATCAACTACCTCAAATACTAAATCATTTCCTCTATGTGTTCTAAGCAACCCTAAAACAAATTCCATACTTATATCTTCTCATGATCTTTTTTAAATACACAATGGGTGATACAAACTTGCATTTTGATTTTTCCCTTTGGCTAATTGATAAACACATCTCTAAACAAATTTCTGCACATATGTGCTCATATGTGGCAAAAAATAGTTTTTTTCTTTTTGCATTAATATCTTGTCATAACCAAAATTCCCTATCAAACCTCCACTGTATTTCTCCTTAATCAAATTCTCTCACATTGATTTTCATGGTATACATAATTATTTTCCTTTAAACAATTTTTTTTTGGAATAAAATAATCTAATTGTGGTGACCTGTGACCACTCTAGTTTTGCACATGCCTTCCATGCTTTTTGAAAATATTCACCATTTACATATTGTTCATTCATAAGATTAAATCCTATGACTTCTACTCTCAATTCATTCAATAACAAAACTTTGTGGCTCAAAGCATTTGCAATTTTGTTTGACTTTCCAGTCTTGTGTTTCAACAAAAATGAATAGCTCTGTATGAATTCAACCCACTTCATATGCCGTTGATTAAACTTACTTTAACTATAATGCTTGATGATTTGTATACATAATAAATTCCGTATGTAACATATAATGTCTCAAATTTTTGAGTACTTGTACAATTGCTTAAAACTCCTGATCATATACTAAAAACTTTTTTGTATCATTTAACTTCTCACTGGAATATGCGATAGGTTTTACTTCTTGACTTAATATTGCACCTATTACTATGCCACTAGCATCACAAGCTACTTGAAATACTTTATCAAACTTTGGCAATGCCAACATTGGTTTCTTATTTATTTTCCATTTCAACTGTTGGAAACTATGTTTTGATTCAAACTAAGATAACAATTGTGCACATCAATGCACAAGATAAAAATTACAAAGACACACACAATCATAAACTTGCACAAAAATAGACTTAGCTAACTTTCATAATCTAAAACATTTTTGATTTATACAAGATCACATGTGAACTTTGATACTGTTGCATCACTCTGTATAGACTATATTAACACACTCCTCTAACACTATGAAAATTGACTTTGTTGCAATGTTTCTCAACTCATTACATTCATGCTCTACATATTGGACAAAATATTAGTTTTGAATTTTTTGACGAGATCTAGTGCTTCAATATGATGAAGTTTGTCACATCAATGACCCTTTATTTATGATCTACCTCTGCCTCTACCTTTGAATTGACCTCATCCTTGATAATGTGAATAAGTATGAGAATGATGAAGATGACTATTGATATGTTGATGGTATCACTACTATTATGACAATGTTTTCTTCCTTGACCTTGAAATCTTCTCCTCAGAAACTTCTACTCCCTCTATAGATTTGATGACTATTAGTATTTCAACTATTAAGCCCTTATTTAGACAATATCACATGAGTTTCTTATGTTTTTTTCCTTTGAAACTTCTATTCCCTATATAGTGTTGATGACTACTAGTATTTCAACTACTGGCCCCTTGTTTAGATTTTATCTCATAAACTTCTCATATTTTTTTAATTCTTTTGGGGTACAGCCATATCAAGTTGAATGAGAAATTCAACAAGCTTGTCAACTGTAGTACCTATGATCTAATTAAAAACATGCAACATTTTGATAAAGTTCTTGTAAGAACTAGACATAATCTCTTCAATGCAATAATAACTATCAAATCATCATCTAGTTACCCAAAACCTGCATTAGTGTATTCTACTACAATGTTTTTATGTTTTTGAATGTACTCCCCTATATCTCCTCTATTAGCTAAAGAAAAAGTAAATAATTTCATATGGGTAAGTGCCGGAAGTTGAGAGGCTAAAATGGGGTCTTAAGTGGACATGTTTTTGCTAAAAAGTGAGAACCCTAAACTTACATAGACTATTTGAGATACCTACACTCGAGATTTGAGTTTGATTTAAGAACATGAATTGTAACATTTCGAGTCTAGTTTTTATTTTTATTTTTTTTAAAATGGTGAAATATAAGTTTGTCAAACCATTAAAATTTGAAGAGGTACTCTTATTTTCTAGAAAAACATGGTAGATATTCGGCTATGTTCTTCCCATATAAGATCATGTAGTTTGTTACTTACATTTTTTTTAAGTTTTAATGAATATTTATATTTTTAAAATAATTTTACAAATAAATAGACCATGAAAATGATAAATAATGAATAGCCAAACATGCCCCATAAATACCTTAAAAAATTAGAAATTGGGTTTTCTCCATTGTATATAGAATTAGACATAATTGGCTATACATATTTTTTCAAATTTGGATGAACGCAATGAAAGATATATAAATAAAGTTATGAAGCAATAGGCATTTTAAAATAGAAACCCTTTTCGTGCATAAATAATTAATAATGACATTAAGTTTGATGTCCATTTGACTGTCACAAGGTAATTTCAAATTTAACTCTGTTATCCATTTGGTTACAAGATTTTTATTGTTGCTTTGAGAAATCAATCCAAAAATCATAACATCTTAGACATACAATAGAGTTTAGCACATGTTTTTCTTGAAGAATTTTACTTGAGCCGAACACATTGATGCAACTAGATTAATGCCTTTTTCCATCAGTGAACGAGAATTTTTTAGAGAAGGTAATGGAGTTATTAATCCATGTGTTGAACTTAAATTCCAATATAAGAACCTTGAGATTGATATAAATTGACATTTTTTGATAGATGTATTTAAGATAGTTATAATAGTACATTTATATTTGTAGAATATGAGACATATAAAAACACATTTAGAAATGAATAAATATGAAACCCTTAAAGTAGTCAAATTATGAAAAAAATAATAATATAAAAATGAGAGCTTGCTTCACATGATAGCCCTATTTTCATGAAATATATGGATGAAATTCAATGATTATCATGGTTGAAAGTAGATTTTGCAATTTCCAGTATGAAACATAGATTGAGTTGCGTATGTGCAGGTCTAGTTTTTAGGCTTTGATTTCCAAACCTAATTCATGTATGTGTTATAGTGTGTATTTGTTATAACTTTAACATGATATAGAAAGTATGTGTTCCTGCAGGTATAACAAGATAAGGGTCTAAATGTTGAACATATATAAGAATTGCATTATGTACTTATTGGAATAAACATCAAGTAAAAATTACATTTATATTCTTATACTTCAAAATTTTATAAATATAAGAAATTAGGGGCACTCTACATCTCCTGGAATTAGTCTTAGAATTCCAAGAGTTACTGTTTAAATATAATTGGTTAAAATCTAACTTGGTTAGTATTTGGTCATTTTGAGGATTTTAGTCTTGGACCTAAGGATTTTAGGGTGTATCTTTTGCACTAGGTGTCCCTTTTGGCCAATCCTACAATAATTTTATAGATTTTTGGGCCTTCCAGATAAATTGCTTACATTTGTAGGGGTTTTTGGTGTGTCAAATTTAAATTGAAAAATCTTACATCTTTGAGTGATAATGAGATTTGTGAAGATATTGATACATGAAATTATATAGACACTGATTGAATGCCACTAAAAAGAATGTTATTTATGAG